>CM032348.1:4399245-4759284 GCA_019022885.1 Schlechtendalia chinensis | reverse complement strand
TTTTTTTTAAATTTTTTAAACCATTTTAAAAGAAAATTTAAAAAAAATTTTTTTTGGGGAAAAAAAGGGCCAAAAATTTTTTTTTTAAATTTTTTTTTTAAAAAAAAAATTTTTTTTAATTTTTTGTTTGGGTTTTAAAAAAAAAAAATTTTTTTTTAAAAAAAAAATTTTTTTTTAAAATTTTTTTTTAAAAAAAAACCCCAATTTTTTTTTCAAAAAAAAACCCCAATCCCCCAAAAAAAAATTTTTTTAAAATTTTTCCCTTTTTAAAATTTTTTTTTTTAAAAAAAATTTTTTTATGTTTTTTTTTTCCCCCCCCCTTTTAAAAAATTTTTTTTTTTATTTTTTTTTAAAAAAATTTTTTTTTTTTTTAAAATTTTTTAAAAAAAAAAAAAAAAAAAAATTTTTTTTTTTTCCCCCCAAAAAAAAACCCCCCCCAATTTTTTTTAAAAATTTTAAAAAAAAACCCCCCCCCCCCCCCCCCCCCCCCCCCCCCCCCCCCCCCCCCAAACCCCCCCCCCCCCCCCCCCCCCCCCAAAAACCAAAAAAAAACCCCCAAACCAAAACCCCCCCCCCCCCCCCCCCCCCCCCCCCCCCCCTTTTTTTTTTTCCCCCCCCCCCCCCCCCCCCCCCCCCCCCCAAAAAAAAAAAAAAAAACCCCCCCCCCCCCCAAAAAAACCCCCCCCCCCCCCCCCCCCCCCCCCCCCCCCCCCCCCCCCCCTTTTTTTTAAAAAAAAAACCCCCGGGGTAAAGGAAAAAAATTTTTTGGGAAAAAATTATTAAAAAGGGGGGGGGGGAAAAGGGGTTTTTTAAAAAAAAAAAAGTGGGAAAAGGGGGGGAAAAGGGGGGGAAAAAAAAAAAGGGGGGGGCCAATTTTCTTCTGGATGTTTGGTTTGCAGAGGAAAGGGGATATCATTTTAATGAGAGTTTGTAGGAATGAGAAGGAAGTAAATAATGACCGATCCGAAAGGACGACTGATTAACTGGGAAATCAGAAATTCTTGATTTTTTAGAATAGTTTGAGATTGTTGTGAATTTTGAACCAAGTTTATACTATAGAATTTTTGGGAACAACACTCTTATATTTCGCAGCAAAATTGGCCGGGTAGATTGTTCCAAATAGGAGGGAGGACCAAAGATTATAATAATATGATGACGCAGGGAAGAGAATGGGGAGAAGAAGGGGAGGAGGGAGAAAAGACAGAGAGAGGGGCTTTTACTAGGGGAGAAGGATTAAAAGAGATAGTTGAAGTAGACCTGGCCAAATTGTCAGCACTTTCATTGCCAGAGATACATGAGTGACTGGGAGACAAAGATAAATTTGATGTGATAAAGTTAGCTTGGTTGGAGTGAAAAAAGAATTATTTTTTATTCGAACATCCAAGTGGTGTTGAACGACAGGAATTGAAGGGGTTACTAATTAGTTGATTGGAATGCAAGACATCGAAGGATCAGAGAGACTATTAAAAATTGTTAGGAGAGGGGAAGGATGAATTGTAATGGAAGAGCTTCAATTATAGCGTAGCATTCAGCAGAAAAATGATGGAAGGAAAGAGGGGGGAAGATTGTCCACCCCCCCCCCGAGAAAAATAACGCATAAAATCAGATGTCGCCGGAATGATAAATGGAGTAACCAGCTGAAAAGAGGGAAGGGTGCGGGAGGATAGTCATCCGAGGTCCATAACAGCGAGTACAAAAATAAAACTAAAATAGAAAAGATTAATGGAAAAAGTAAAATATACATCAATATAAATCAAGAACAAAAGATTATTGACCGTGGGAAGTGAAGAGGGCAGGAAAGGGAAAGGAATATAGATAAAGTATTGAGCAAGGAAAAAGGCCTAGGAAACGTGGGTCTAAGGTGACAGATGGTATTATAAAAAGAGATTCATAAGAGAGTTCAAAAAAGGCTTTTATGGTAAATTTTTAGATATATTCAGAAAAGAAGATAACGAATAGCGGAAAGAGAAAAATAAAATGAGTTTTTTAAAAATTTAGGCCAATTAAAAAAAGAGAAAAAAAAAAAATGTCAAAGGGGTGAGCGGGAAATTAGAAAAGGATTTTAAAAAGGAACTTTCCTGTACCCAACGGATTTTTATGTTGAATGGGGGAACATACAGTTTCGATTTTCAATAGCCGGGAAAGGGGGGGTCTCAAATCCCAAAAATTTTCCTAAGACAAGAAGTTTGGGAAGTTTATTGATTTTGGTTTCGGGTTAGAAAAGACGCTGACCCAAAGGGGAAGGGAAACCGTAGCCCATTTTTTGAAGGGAATAATGGGAAAACAAATTGAAAAGAAGGTAAAGGGATGAAAAACCCCACCAAGTACCAGAAAAGGATCAAAAAAGTTGGACCAGCGAGAAAGGGAAAATTTTGAAAGAGGGGAAAAAATGGGAGCCCAGCGGATTTTGGGAAATCAAGATTTTTCCAAGATTGTGACTTCAGGGAAAAAAAGGAATATTTTTACAGGGTTCTTCTCCCTTTTTTCCCTGGGCAAATAATATTTCATCTGAAATTTACAAAAAAAGCAAAAATTTTGTTATTAAGATAAAAATTTTAATTTATGAAAACTTTTTAATTTATATAAAAAAAAATTTTATTGAAAAATTTTTTTAAAAATTATTTAAATTTAGTACTTACCATTAAATTTTTTTGGGGAATAGCATTAAAAAAACCCTTTTCTTTTTTTGGTTGTAGCTTTAAAAACCATTTTATTTTCAAATTTTTTCCATGACAAATTTTATAACTATTTTTTATTTTGAGGGGGTTTCGTTTTAGTCTCCAGCCCTTACAACTATTTACCCCACGCCCGAAAGACATTTCGTCTTTGGGGTTTTTAAAAAAACTTTATTCCTATCACTACCTTTACTTTAAAAAAAACCCTAACTGAGCACTTCATCCGGGTTTTTTGGCTATTCTTTTTTAAATAAAAACTTGACACCACTCGGGAAATTTTTTGATGCAGACAGGTTTCAGACACTTTGGTGAAATGAATAAATACAGAATTAAAAATAAATAAAGGCCCCTGAAAGGTTTTCCAAAAAGAATGCAGGTACCGGGTTTTTAAAAATTTTTTTGGATTTTTTAAAATTTAGGGAAAAAATTTGTCCGCGAATTTTTGGGAAAAATTCATGTGACTTTATCTTTTTAAAGGACTAGGGACTTTATGCCTGATTTGTAGCATACTGTTTTCGTCGCTTTGAAAAGGCATATATTTTTTTTTTAAAATCCCGGTGACCATTTTTTTCATATAGTCGGTGATACAAGGGAAACCCAAAATTTAAAATTGCTGATAACGTAAAAACAGGCATAAAAATTTAAATTTCCCGTTTGGACAAACGAAAAGGGTAGGTAGAACGAGTCGCACACCACAGACTTATTTAAAAAATTGTTTTGGGCCTTTTAAACCTTTTTTTTTTGTACTACATTAACAGGTTTTTTTGGTTTGTGAGTATTTCGTTTGATTTTAGGCCATGAAAATTTTTGTGACGTTCGAGGGAAAATCCCAATCTTTTGATTTCCCTACAAAATTAGTAAAAAATTGTTTTTCCCAGTTAGAATAATGTGATTTTATAATCAATCTTTGAAATCTATAAACACAAACTTTATAAACATTTAAAAAGAAAATCCCAAAAAGAAAAAGGGAAAAACGAAATTTAATAAAAAATTCCAAAAAAAAACAATTTAATTTTGGGAAATTTTTTATCTTGATTTTTTATGAAAAAATTTTTTCATAGAATATGGAGTTCATAATCATAATAAGTTCAAAACAAAACCCCAAAACATGATTAGTAAGAAACACAAACCTTTTTGGGTTTTTAATCTAATACAATTTTTTTAAAAAATGATGATTTATTTTAAAATTTGATCCTTTTATCAACAATTTTTTTGGGGGTTTTAGTGTATGGAAACAAAGCGGAAAGAATATAAAAGACATTGATACTAGTCGTATTCAATAAATTTAAAGGGGACTTTTAAATTAAGTTTCTGAATATAAGAAACTCAGACAATATTAACTGAAAATTTGGAGAAAGTAGGGAAAATTACAGTACATTTTTCGATACTTTTTGAAAATTTTTTTGGGTTTGGGGAATCAACTTGTAAGTGCATGTTAATAAAACCCCAAATTAATTTTTTCTTAAACTTAGGGTACATAAAAAAAAATTCTAATGTTAAAAAAATTTATTTTTCGGGGGGTTTGTTCTTTTATTATAGGGGTTATGCAAAAGTATAAAAAGTTTGGGGTCTTTCTGATGAAGGGGTTCGTTCCCCAAAAATTGACAAAGGGAATTCTATTTTGTTAGTTCTTACCCCTACCCATTTTCATGCCAGATCGTAGAGGTTTTTAACCAAATTTTTTACCCCGGGTTAATAAATGGTAAATAAAAAATGAAAACAAATTTTAAAATAAGTTTTTTTTGAAAAATTATATACTTATATGTATATATAAACTGCAATTAAATTTGATATGCATTTTTTGTTTTTATTAGCTTATATTTAGATTTTTAATGTTAAAGATCTTAAAAAATACAATTGTTTTAATTAGCATTCCCATTAGAGTATTTAGGTGGTAGTATGATTATGACCTGGAAAAGTGTGGGCCACTTTCAATCCCCTTAAAAATTTTAAGGTAGGTAAATAATAAAGATTAAAAAACATAGGGTTTTGATTTTTTTCTCTACTATCAAATGTTTTTAATAATTTATTGCTAAAATTTAAATTTTTTTTTAAAAAATTTGTCTTACCTTTCATACTTTTGTACTCAACCAACTAACCAAAAAAATATACGTATAATCTAATGTGAAATTTATTGACTGTTTAAATTTTTTTAAATTCTTAATAAAGTAAATGTTTCTTTATTTTCTAAGTCTTATCGGGTTTTTCATTTTACATTAAGATTTTTCAATGATTGACAACCTAAAAAATTTTATTTAAGACTGAAATACTTTTTTGAAAATCTTAATGTTTTTTTTTAATTTCTGGTTTTATAAAACGGGTAAACTATTTTTACTACTATTTCCCTTACTAATTTTGAAAAATATGGTTTCTTGGGGAAAGGGAGGAAGTTTAATTATTTTTTATTTTTTTTTAAAATTTTGGGAAATATTTTAGTTCGAATTTTTTAAAATTGAAATGAAAGGTGAAATTCCCAAATTTTGACCGTTCTAAAGATACATTTTAAATGGGGGGCCACAAGAAAAGTTGATTGAGTTTAATTAACGATTTTAAAAAAACAAGTTTTTATAAATGCGGAGAAAAGGGTTTTGCGTTTATATTACGCCAGAATGCTAATAGAACGGTTTTTTGGGGGAGTTCCTACTGGGAAATAAAATTTCAGACCCCAGAAATTTTTCAAAAATCATTTACACTTTGGCACATACGGGCATTTATCAGTTTTGATGTTCACGAAAATTTTTTTAGTTAGCTGTGGTTTTTTTCAAAACGTAAGAAACAAGATAAAAAGAGATAAAAAATTTTTGGGTATTTACTTTCTTAAAAAAACATAAGTTTTATATTTTTTATTATTGGGGCATGGATCTAGGGAACTAGATCATTTTAAAGGGTACAGGGTTTTAAGAATGTTTGAGAAAAGTTACATTTTTCCCAATGATTATTAAACCCTTTTTTTTTTTGGGATTTATGACTTCATATTCTTTCCGTTTTGGCAGTTGTATCAAAATTTAGGACATGTCAATTTGTAGATCTGTTCCTTTGTAAAGAACAAGTTTATAAAAAATCCCTACCAGGTTTGAAAAACTTCAAATTTTGTTATTGTTATTTATTGTATTATTGTTTTTTAATTTTCAAATTTAAAATTTTTTTTAAATTAGATAGTAGGCTGAGGAAGGAGCTTTTGGCCCTTTTTCTAGGGGATGTATCCCTTTCAATTTCAAGAAATTTATAATTGGTGAAAAATATAAAAAATTTGCTTTATTTACTCCCGGCTTCTCCAAAATTAATACTTTTCGAGGGATAAAATTTTGGGAACAACCAAGGGAAAAACCACTTCCATGGGGCCCAAAAAATTGGGTGTACAGATGATTTAGCTGTTTTTTTTAATTTTTCCCTTTCCCTTCTTGTGATGGACCTTTAAACCAGAATTCCCCGAAAAATTTTTTACTAGCTTTTTACAGGAAAATTTTTAAGGTTTCAAATAAAATTGAAAAATATTTTTTTAAAAACTTTGGGATTAAATTTTAATGCTTAATTTTTTAAAATTTAAAATTTTTTTAAACAATTTGTTTTTTGATTTTTAATTTTTTATTTGGGAAGGGAAAGTTATAGAAATCATTAATTTTAGAGATAAATTTTAAATTTAACCTTTTTTTTCAATAAAATGCGGTAAATACAAAATTTTAAAAATTGCTTTTTTTTAATTTTTGGCCATTAAAAAAAAAGGGTAATAAAATTTAAATAAAATTTTTTGTCGTGTTATGGGGGAAAACCCCACCAGAAATTTGATTGCTTTACTATCTAAATTTAAAAAAAAGGGAAACTTTTGGGGTTAGGGCTAAAAACCCCAAAATAACCGAAAAAAAAACCAAGTTTTTAATTGGTTTAGAATAATATAAAAAAAAAATTAAATGATAAATATTTTGTTAATTTTTTATATTCATATAGAATTTGAAGTAAAAAAGTTTTAATTTTTGAAGGGTTGGTAAAACCATTAAATAAAATTTTTTTTTAAAGTATTTTTTTATAGAGGGTTGACCTATCCATATTAAATTTTTCAATAAAAACCCCTTTAGCTTAGATTTTTTTTACAAAAAATTTAAAAATTTTTTTTTATTTTTATTATAAATTAAAAATTTTTTAAAGGGAAATAAAAATATTTATTATAAAAGGGAATGCCATTTTTTTTTTTGTTTTTAAAATTTGTTATTATAAAAACACGAAATCTATTTTATACTTTATTAAATTTTGTTTTTTAAAGGGAACTTCAAAACTATATTTTTACAAAAAACTAATATTTATTTCCCCCCAAAAAAAAAAAAATTTGGGCAAACATTAAATATTTTTTTTTTCACTTAATCAACCATTTTAGCATTCAAAAATTTTATATAAAAAAATGTGCCCCTGTAAAAAAAAATATTTTAAAAAAAAAACCTTTTTACTCCCTATTTTTTCTTTTTTGGGTACCCATTTCAATCCCATTATCTGAATCCCAAAAATAATAGTAATAAAAAATCAATTTTAATGATGAAGAAGTTGGGAACCCCAAAACATTTATTGTTTTTCCCTTTAAAAGGGTAAAAAAAAAATTGTTTTAAAATTTTAAAAAAGGGAAGATTTTGATTATGAACTTTTAAAATAAAAGGGATTTAGGGGTTTTTAGGTAAAAATTTTTCCCAAATTCATCTGTAACCCTAGCTTCGGGGAATTTATTATTGTTTTCTTTTTATTTTGGGGATGGGGCTTACAAAAACAAAAATATGAAAATATCAAATGAATTATTAAAAATTTTTGTGAATTTTTTGTAATTTTTAAATAAACTACAAAAAAAAGTTTTTTTTTAAATTTAAAAAAAAAAATTTTGCTTTCAATTTAAAAAATTTTAATTTTTAAAAAAAATAAATTTTTTTTTTTTTTTTTTTTTCCTTTATAAATTAAATTTAAATTTAATGATAAAATTTAAATTTAATCACTACTATTTTAAATTTTAATATATAATCTAAATTTTTGTTACCCAAATCTTTTCGTCAAGGTACATTAATGATATTATTATATTATTTTATTAATAACTTTAAATTTTTAAAAAAAAAAAGGGTTTTTTTTTTTTGTATGTTTATTAGTCTTGTATTTTTTGGAACCTTTTCAAAAAATTTTAATGTCACATATTTGTAAAGAGGAATTTTTTTTAAAGGGTTGCGAGTTATCTTTTTTATTTTATATGAGGGACAAAAGTCTAAAGGAATCCCATCCCCTTTCGGGAAATTTTTTGAGAGCTCTTCGTAATGCTCTGATTCCACAGCCTGGGACTTATACGGCCTGAACATAAAAATGCAAAATGAAAAAAAAATAAATTTTAGCTTTTTAATTCAAGTAAATTTTTTAACTTTATTAAAATTTTTAAAAAATTTAAATATAACAAACAATTTATTTTTTTTTTTTTTAATTGTTTCAAAAATTTGGAAATAGTTTTTATTTTACATAAAATTTTCTTTTGGGGGTACTAAAACAAAAAAAAGTCTTATTGAGAAAAAGGGGAAAAGGTTGTTTTTAAAAAAAATGTTTTCCCCAAGTATGGAGGGCAAAAAATTTCAAAAAAAAAATTAAAAAAAAAGAAAAGATCACAATGAAACCGAAAAAAACCTGGGTTTTTTTGGATGTAAACAACTTCATGGGAAAAAATGTTTAAAGTGAAAACATAAATTTTCGTAAACAATCTAACCCAAATTTTTTTGTGAAATTTTAGTTTACCCCAGAATCAAAATGATGGTAAAAATTTTTTTAAAAAATTAAAAAAATTAATATTTTAAAGAAATTTTTTAAATTTTATGTTTAGAAAAACCTATAGGGTTGTGATTTACAAACAGCAAAGCATTTGTCCCAAAAAAACTACTACAACTTGGTGTAAACCTTGTAAAATTTTCCCAAAAAAACCCATTGCAGACTAGAACATTTAAAATCATTGCCTGCTATATTAACTGTGAATTGTGTTTAGAAAGTAAACAAGTAATTTTTTAAATTTAAATTTAAATTTTTGCAATTAATTATTTTTTTTGTAAAAACTGGGGAGACAGATTTTTAAAATTTTTAAACCTTTTTAAATAGAAAACCAAAAAATTTAATTAACTTTTATAAAATTTTAAATTAAACAATTTTTTTTAAATTTAAATTTTAAATTTTTGGGGGGTATTACAGTAAAAACATGTATATTTTTTAAATTTTTTTCGGGGTATGCTAGAAAAAAAATTTGGCAACAAAAAATGGCTTTTTGGGTTGAAACAGGGAAAAATTTTGAAACCCAAAAAAAAAATTTTCTGGGAGAACAAAAAAAACAACCAACACCCCAACATCGTTCAATAAACCTTGCAAATAGGGAATTTAATTCCCAGCCCACATTTGTCGTTTTTATGCATCCGGGACAAACACCAGCGGGTTTAATCACTTTTTAAAAAAATTATTTTTAAATTTTAAACCAATTTATGACTTTGGAAGAAATTTTTAAAAAAAATTTTGTTAAAGTTCCAAAAAACAAAAAATTCCCAAATGTCCTTATTTTTTTAAATTTTTCCTCACCCCGGGTTTTGCCTTTGCGTATTAGAGCAAAACTACAACCAAGGAGATTAAAACTTTATTTAAAAAAATGGGGAAGATGAAAAAATAATTCCAAATCTTCCAATATTTTTGGGACTTCATGCTTTTATGCTAAATACACAAAAACAGAAAAAATCTTGAAATTTTTTTTTGGTGAAGGTTTGGCCAATTTATAATAAAACACATTTCACTAAAAACCTATTCCCCACAGGGGGATATATTAACGATTTTTAGTGTATCACCATTTCAAGGAAAAGAACCCGTAGGGGTTTGGTTTGGACTGGAAAATTTTTCCATGTGTTTTTTTTTGGGGTGTCAAAAATAAAAAGCCATTTTTAATTTTGAAAGTAATAAATGAATCAGCTATTACACCCCAAAGTTTTTTACAGAGAGGTTTATTTAAATTCCCCGGGATGGCAATGATGTAATTTTAGATGAAAAATTTCCCAAAATTCGGGTTTAAAAATTTTAAAATTAAATATATTTAAAAAATTAAATTTTTTTAAATTTAAAATTTTTTACAATAAAAGGGTACTTTTAGGTGAACAGTAGCTATTGATGAAAGAATTTGTTACCAAAAATAAAAGAAAATCAGAAAAAAGGGAAGGGAAGGGTTTCGTTAGCCCGTTTAAAAACCTTTTCAAATGGCTGTTGAAAGAATACATGTTTCGGGGGTAAATATATTGTTTTTTTTAAACCATAAAAACAGTAATTTTTTTTTTCCATAGCCCTTATTTCAAAGTGAAGGTTTCCCTTAAAAAGGGCAAGCCTTTTTTTGTTTGTTATTTTTAAACTCAAGGCAAGTAGTGGTTTATCTAAAAAAAATTTTCTGGAATAAATCCGGGGTGTTTTAGACATTACAGAAGTTCAAAAAAATCTGACGACTTTTCAAATCCACAAAATATGAAACTGCGATATTTATTTGGGAAAATTTAAAAAAAATTTATTGGCCAGGGGTTATAAAACGACTTTGGTTAGTCCTTTTTTTTTTATTTAAAAAATTTAAAATTTAATAAAAAAAAACATTTAAGAGTTGCAATTTACAAGTGTTTTTAAAATAGCCTTTTCCCGGGTTTTACATTTTTTTACTTTGAAACAAATTCACACAAACATTATTTTTAATTGAAATTTTCCTAATTATTTTTTGGTTTAATTTAAAAAATTTCTTACATAGAAATAGGGGGTAACAAACCCGGCTTTAAAATTCCATATATCTAATTTTTATTTTTAAATGTAATTTTCCAAGAATAATTTTTTTAGACAAAAATTTAATTAAGATTTTAAAATTATTCTCTCATACTTCCTAAGTATAAAATTTTTTGATATTATATATTTAATGATATATTTTTTATAGAATGAAAATTTAATGGTACCCCGAACAAGAAATTTAGAATTTTTTGCTTTTTTCAACTTCCGCACCAACGAAATGTTTCCCGCGATTTTAGCCGGGCACTTTTTGGGCAAAAAAATTCAACCCCAAAACTCAGGGCCCTTGTTGAAGTTTCCCGTGTGCTATGCAGAAAAATCATGTTAAAAAAGCACCCGAAGCAGATGGGAAAATTAAAAAGAAAAATTTAAAAAGAACTTTAAAAAACTTTGGAAAAAGGAATAAATTGGGGGGGCCCGGGTTTGAAAAAAACAAATGTTGATACTTAAAATTTTAAAATTTTTATTTATTTTTTTTTAAAAATAAATAATTTTGATAAAATTAAATTTTAGAAAGTATATTTTGTATGAAATGTATAGTTTAAAATATTTAAAAAAGGGTTAGATTTTGTATAAAAATTTATCAGATCTCGGGAAGTAATTAAATTTCCCAAGAAAAAAACCCCAATGACCTCCCCCCAAATTTTTTTTTAACTTTAAAAGCACAGTATATAAGAATTTATCAACACAGGGTTATAACAAAACAAAACAAAAACAAATTAAAAACATTTGAGATAATATATTTTCATTAGGGGGTTTAAGTTATTATTAAGAGGTATTATATTTTAAAAAAAATGTTTCAAATATTCTAGCATTTTTATACAATAGTTTTTTTAAACAAAACAGACCTATGTTATAATTACATTATATATATATAAACCTTCAGAATTTTTGCAGTTTTCTCAGTTGTGTAAATATTATTTTTGTTCTTTTATTACTTTTAAATACACACCATTTCTTGATTTGTTTATACATAAAACACTTATAAATCTTTTTTGTGATATATTTGTCTAGCGAAAAAAACTTACACCATTTTCTTTGTCAGACATATTTGTCTAAGGCATACATTTTTTGGGTTGAACAATAAATTTAGGAATATAAAAAGACATCATTATCTCTTAAATTGTTTTCTTTTTAAAATTTTCTGGTAAATGTTTAAGGTTCCTTTTTTAAAATTTAAAGTAAACACTAATTTTATTTTATGTGCAATACAATTTTGTATATTGTGATCGAAGAAAAACATGCCATATTCAATAATGTAATTTAATATTCATGGAATAATAATTATAAACCAATGGATTAATATGTGAATATTAATTTTTTTTAAAATTTTGCTTATTAACAATTAAAACACCAAATTTTATTGTATATAACTATATAATATATATATATATAGAAATATATTATATATATATAAATATATAACAGGCATAGAAAGTATAAGTGTAATGTTTGATATATTTTTTTTTTAAATATTTTCACTCAGCAACAATATCTGGAACATTAATAAAATTTTTCAAATAATGTGTGGAGTTCATTGATAAATTTGATTCAGAAAATAAAAACTCAAATTTATACTGATATATCATGTTTAAAAACCAAGTAAAAATAAAATTATATTTTTAAATTGAATTCGTAGTTATTTAATCGTACAATTTTAAAATTTTTGATCACTATAATTATTATTGGGATTCTAAACTATTTATTATCAATATTATTAAACATATAAAATTAAAATAATATATTTTTGTCTCATTGTAAATTTTGTTTCACCAACTGTTCCACCGCTTTTCATTAATAAGCACATTTTGTTCGGGTTTTTTGGGGCAATTAACGCCTTGTATGCCGGCTTTCTTCTCCTAGTTGCCATAGCAAAAACGGACACTGATTCCTTTTTAAATAGTATAAAGACACCTTTTTGAAATAAAATAAAAATATAACAATAGTTAAAAAAATTTTAAAAATGAAAAAAAAACAATTTGTAAATGGTATTTAACCAAACATTTGGGTACAAAACTACTCTTAAATCCCTCTATCTCTACCCTGTTTAAACCCAATTAATTTATATTTCTACATTCCTTACTAATAATTTATCATACAAATTTAGAAATCTAACACAGTAGAAATAAAAAACTATCTATTGATTGAAGTTGATCATACCGTTGCAATATTGGGAAACATCTAACACGGCCCGTGGGATCCTTTGAGGAAGTGCGATTTTGTAGAACTCAGCTTGTTTCCCATTGCTCTTAAACAAAAGCACACCTCCTCGAAGACAGGCCCAAATTTCAGACTTAGGTTTAGGACGGTCTAGAGGATATGGTGGTGGGCGTACATGACCACCAACCGTTATCTTGTTTGCATGCGATTCATGCGTAGCAGAAAACTCGGCCCCAATGTAAAAGTAATTAGAAGAATTAGGGGACGGAGAGCAGTTATTAAATGATGTGATTGGAGTAGTGGCATTGAAACTGGTGTCTTGTGCGTTAATACCGCTGAAGGCCCATAATTGTGCCCGTAGAAAAAATTTTTTAAATTCCGCAGATTAATGTTAATGCAGACTCAAAGTAGCGCTATGTTGACAGGGATGGCGTTGAGCTGGAATGTTCCCTATCGTCTTCAGTGACAACATAGTGTACAACGATTTCTGATATTGTTGGGCCCACCACTGCTGTTAAACCACTACTACTGCTACTGCTGCTGCTGCTGCTACTACTGCTGCTGCTGCTGCTGCTGCTAAATCTGAATTTTCTACTACTACATCGTTTCATTTTTCTGCTTCCTCTCTATTTGAGCCTGCACAACACGCACATTAATATAATATTCAAATATTTTTGGGCATTTAGTTGGGTTTTATAAAACTCGAAAAACGATTCAGATAATTATCGGTACACAAACAAATAAATTTATTTAAAAAACTGTTTAAGTTAAAAAAATATCTAGCAAAAACAATACATTCTTGAAAGGTGTAAAAAACTTATTTACAATACAACAGAAAAATATAATATAAGTATTTACTATATAATTTTCATAGCCTTTAATTAACACACGTAAGCGCAGCAATAATCTGAGTGGTTTCTTTAAAATAAAGAAACAATTTAATTTAAGAAATTTGTACTTATTAAAACATTCAAATCGAATCGTAATGTTCTGAACCAAATTTTTGACTTTTAGAAAATCTCTGTTGTGTAATTGGGAAAAATAAAATCTGAATGTCACAACAAATCTCCTAATTCAAGTCCTTATAATAATACTTAATTTAGGCGACAAAAAGAAAGCAAAGCTCTTAGGTTCGATTGGGAGATGAGAACATTTTAAATTTTCCCAATTATGTAGAAAATTATAGTTGTCGACAGTTAGATTCAATAAAGAAATTGAACATTTAAATTTTAAAATCTGTAATATTGAAAATGTTTTTAAAGGGTACTAGATTTTTAAGGGCGAAAAATGGAAGATTGAAAAAAGGTATATATTAAATTTATTATTTAAATTGTTTTATAAAGACGCTACACAAGGACTTAAAATTTGTGGAGTTTACAAACCCAATTTAGGTACCAAGTTAAGGATGAAAATGTTTCTAAAGTATTTTTTGGTTATGCGCAATAAGGCACTTTCTATTTACTTAAGTTTTGTAAGGATCATTAATGGTTTCGATTAATAATTCAATTATTTTTCTTATTCTAAAACGAGATTAGATAAGAAATAATTTTCCCCGGATAAATTTTTAATATCAAACATTTATTAAGAGATTTGTTTTTTTCCAAAATTTTTTAAAACGTAGTATAGTATAAATTTTGAACTATTAGCCATTTGTAATCGATTTCAGACGTGAAATAATAATAAAAGTGAAAAATGATTTGCAAAAATACAAAAAATAATTATGACAAATTGACCAAATACTTCTTGGGGGATTACTTAAAAATTTAAAATTATTACGTAAAATAAAAAAACAACCAATTCGTAAATTACAAATCGAATCTGTTTTAATGGTAGATTCATAGCACGAGGGAATAATTTCTTTTTAAATATATTATAAATCGGTTTATTTGGTATTTCAATTAATGAATTAACTAATTTCACATTTGACCAAATTATGACAAGATATCTCTACACATATAAATTACGAATATTTGATACAAAATTATAATTATTTATGCCATAACAAGTAATCCAAGGTCATGGATATATTAAAAACAAATATTATTGATGGAAATGTTATAATTGCACTTTGCACATTGCACTTCGATTTTCGGAATAATGCCAGAAAGTTACATATAAAAATTACCAAACATTTAGCATAATTCAGACGTTTTTACTACAGCTGGCCAAGTTGAAATTTTTGCTAAGAGATAACGCATCGGTTTCCGACGACTTCATAGTCTGAGAACTTTTCTCGCCTGGTATATTTTATCACACCCTGGCCGCCAATTTTAAATCTGTACAATTTAGGGAAGAATTTTTATAAAGAAAAAAATACAAAAATCGACAGTCAAAATTATACATACATCTATCGGACAATATGTATTTAAAATATATGTATATTGTGTTACCTGTTTTACTTTAAAATACGTTTAATATAACGTGTTAAAATGTGTTGTTCATACAATAACATGTCGTTAGGAAACGTAAAATCTATCGGATAAATAACAATTATGTATAATAACAATAATAATAAATAAAACATTACTAATATAATATCTTTTGGGGGAATGTTAAATTTATTATGTTCAGCTTCATACATAGTTGCCACCTGCCTACACACGAACAACACGTTGCACCTGCGTTAATAATCGATTAAAATGGTAAGTATTACGAATATAACCTTGCTTTAAAACAGTTAGTTCCGTAATTACTCCGCAGTGTTAGGCAGGGAAAAATACTAATGAGACAATTTTTCAATGATATAATACAATAATATCAATATATACATAATGTGGTATTATTATCACAGTTTTATAAAAATTTTAAATGGGGAATTTTTAATTTTTTTACGCGACTAGATTTGATTTTAACTGTGAAAATATTCGGGTAGGAAGTATTCGGAAAAGATCCCGGGCGGACCCGTCATCCCCGGTATACTATTCGGCAGTATCGGGCCCTGCTGTACGTATTACCTGTATTTCGAAAGAAAAGTGACGGCGGATTCGACGCTGAAAGGGTCGGGACCTCTTGAACGAGTCCGAATTGTCGAACGCGGACGGACGGACGATGGCTATTTTCGTTACGGCCTGACGGAGTTTATGGCGTGCGCCCGTCTTCGTAACGTTGTGGCCCGATCGACCGAACCCGGCCGCGGTTTGCAGGTAACCACCGCTCACGCCTACCTGTCCACACTAAACGACGGCCCGACCGGCGACAGATAAGCTTTTCTGGGTTGTCCCACTCGAGGCGCGCGACGAACCTGGCCATCCGTGTTCGGCCGTTATCGTGGGATCGCCAGATGTCCGTGGGGACGTTCCGATTACGATCGGTGCGTGTCGCACGGACGTGTATATAAGTATGGGTTTATATTCGCGAATATCGGTTTTAACGCTTTCCGCGTCCGTTCCGTATCGAATCGTTTCGAGCCGTTGGTGGCGCAGAGCGTCGGCAAATTTAAGCAATCGCAATTAAGCGTTGTACCACTCGCTGAGCGGTACCTATAGGTGTATTATTCGTCCGACCGTCAGATTACGATTCATGTCGTGTATACGTTATTTATTATTTTTTTAGGACCGCGTATCGCCCTCGTTTACTACCTTTCGCCGCTCGGGAAATTCCCCGTTCGCATTAATTTCTTATATTAAACTTTGCGCCTGCGGCATATATTATTATTGTATAACCACTACGAAACCGATTTTTTTTTTTTTATTTGTTTTTTTCATTAGCCCCTTTTGAGAATTCTAAATGTAGATTTTAAATGAATTTAATTAAATAAGGTTGATAACCTGTTCTTGAATTAGGATTCGAATGGCAGAGAAGATTAAAGGGGATCGTATGAGGGGAAATTTAAAGAGTTTAAATTGAATTAAGGCGTTTTTGCGGGACTAAAACGATTCAATAATAACACGATGTTACGTACGTGCATGGTGATTAACGATCGATTGCCTCAGTTTATGGCGATTTTTTGTTCTTTCTTTTTTCTCGTCTGGAATCCGGGCAATACAGGTTGATTTAGATATACACAGACGAATAAACACATATTCGTCGATTAAAATATTAAATTTTTTAAACGGATCAAATTGTTAGATATGAAAAAAAAAAAAGCACATACTGAATATTTGTGTGTCTTTTAAAATAATGGTTTAATATATGTCAAACGTTGTTAAACAATACTGGTAATCCTCCTGGCCATAATATTTAATCTCTTGAGTTTTCGTTGAGAAAATTTGATAATATAAACAATGTTTACAACTCTGTAATGTTTTGGGTAGAAAATAATAATAAAAACTTACGGTTCGAAAACATAAAAAAAAAAATCACTACATCTGTGAAAAAATATGCACGGTTATAATCATATGGACTTAGTATTGCTTGGTCCGGCCTAACCAAAATATTTATATTCTTCTACAATTTCCACACACGCGATTTGTTTTTATTGTTCGATTAATTCAAACACGTATTACCTACTAGAAAAAATTTTTTATAAATTTAATGCGTTGAGTTTTTAAACCGATTTAGATAAAAAATCTTCGGTACTGGTCTGATCTATCACCCGTCACCAAAAACTATTTCATCTACACTTTTTTTTTTTGTGAATTTCAGATGTTTTTTATAAGTTTGTGCCCTTATACGTAATATTATTAGTATTTGATTAGATTTAGCGCGACAAAAACAAATTTGCGAGCAGCAAACACACGTAGAGGGAACAAGCACCAATACTTAGTCATTTAAGGGTCGTTCGATATCGGTTTTTCAACGATTCTTCTCGCGTCCACCACCGCAAACTTGTACAACGACACGGTGGTGGTAGGACCCCAAAATTTGAATCGAGAATTCCGCCGAAATAAAAGCTATCGAGTTAGGTGGGTTTTGGTGTGTGTTGTTTCATGTACTGTTCTGGTAAACATTTTTTATTGATATTAAAATTTTATTCTCCCCCTTTTAAAATATCACTGGTTACACCATTGTATCATTTATTTAGCGCGGCAAAAAAAGAAAACAACGACACGGTGGTGGTAGAACCAAAATTTGAAACGAAGAATTCCCCGCCGAAAACACACTAATCGGGTTTAGGTGTGTATGTGTGTTTCATGTATGTTATCGGTAACATTTTAATTTGATTTGAAATTTATTGTCCCACTTTAAATATCTTGGATACGCCATTGTGACATTTATTTAGCGCGCCAAAAAAAAACACCGACACCGGTGGTGGTAGGACAAAATTTGAATCGAGAAATTTCCGCCGAAACACAAGTAATCGTTTTAGGTGTGTTTGTGTGATGTGTTCATGGTATGTTATGGTAACATTTTATTGGATTTTTAAAAATTTTATCTCCCCCTTTTAAATATCCTAGAGACACCATTGTGACATTTATATAAGGGCGCGGCAAAAAAAAAAAAACAACACGAACGTGGTGTAGGAGGCAAATAGGAAATCGCAGATTCCGCCGAAAACACAAGTAATCGTTTGACGGTATATAGCAAAAAGGCGATTCAAACGCTTCGTAGGGGCCGTCGCCTTGACGATTACCAGGATACCGAGTGTAGTAAATCAGTATCAACCGTAAATTAAAACCATTTTTCCTGACTAGTGAAAATAAACGTTCCGTGTCGCGAAATTGCTCACATTCCCGTCGTAGTCTACCCGGTGCGAGTCCATCGCGAGGAGGGAAAAGATACTTATCGTTGATCTACTAATCGAGGTTTACAAACGTGAGACGTTGTTAAACAAATTTACCTATATAAAAATGCTGATATTGAAGGAATTTTGAAACTCAACAATCCAATTTAATAAGATGCTGGTCAGATATAGGACAATACCTATCTGTACCCCACGGATCATTACAATTTTATTATAAAAATATATGGAAACTATCATATGCACCTTCGACTACATAAAAAACCCAATAATTTCATATGCCGAAAAATTTAAAAAAAAAAAATTACAATTATTTTGTTGCTTGACGTAAATATAAAAGTGTCTTGTCGATATTCGCCTTCCAAACCCAAATTTTGCTAGCGACCACCACGGCGAACTGTACAGCATCCCCCGGCCTATTGTGTCGACCAACTCTGCTTCGAATTTCCGGACGGGAAAATAGTTCAACTGACGACTTACTCAGAGAATACAAAGATTAAATGTACATATTTAATATAACAAAGTCGATGTAAATGTTACAAAAAATCTATTATATAAAATTAATACAATTACGGTACATTATGGTTCGAAACAAAATTTTGACGAAAAACTATTGTGCGGGAACAAAACCCATATGTTTTGTTGATCTTTCATCATAGGGAACGTCGTGGAGATGTTGTTTGGCAAATATATTCCCATATAAACATGCCGATATTTTTCAAATTGTTTTAACTCGAAACAATAAAAAAAACATTACATGCATGTCAAACATTTCAATTTACATAATACGGAAATATTTAACACGCTGTTAAAATAAAACCATATACAATTTTGTTCTTGCAGTATGTAACATTACAGCACAAATATATCGTATTTCGAAAATATTAGGACTATCACCTTCCACGGCCTGTACAATAACCAGGCAGGGATGCGCAATTTAACCGATTCACCCAAATTCTGGCGAAAAACACTAGTACCCGTCAACGTGTATTAAGGCCAGTCAAGTCGATTCGGGTACGTTCGTTGGTTACAATTTACAATCCACCAAACGCAAGAAAAAACATTCGTCCGACGACAAATGACCAGATTTTTTTTTTTCTGTTACGATATGTTCGTAATTCGGCAAGTTTGCACGCGTCCACCACTTCCAGGGTTTTTAAAACAACCAAGCACGGGAAATGCGACAATACCCGATTCGCCAATTACGGCGAAAAACACTAGTACCCGTCGACGTGTATTAAGGACAGTCAAAGTCCGGGTTCGTACGTGCGTTGGTTACCCAAATTACAAATCCAACAACGCAAAGAAAATCACACGTCGACCAGATAAGTCACCAGATTTTTTTTTTTTTTCATGTTACGATATCGTTTAATTCGGCAAATTTGCAAACGCGTCCAAACCACTTCAGGGTTTTTAAAACAAAACCCAAGCAGGGATGCGGACAATACCGATTCACCTATTCTGGCGAAACAACCTAGTAAACCCGTCAACGTGTATTTATGGACAGTCCCAAGTCCGATTCGTACGTTCGTTGCGTTTACAAATTTACAAAACCAACAAAGCAAGAAAAAACACACGTCCGACGATAAGTGCACCAGATTTTTTTTTTTTCATGTTACCGATATCGTACTTCGGGCAAATTTGCACGCGTCCACCACTTCAGGGGTTTTAAAAACACCAAGCAAAGGGATGCGACAATTTACGATTTCCCACAAATTCTGGCGAAAACACTAGTACCCGTCAACGTTTGGGGGTATAAAGGGACAGTTCAAGGGTCGAAATTCGTACGGTTTTTCGTTTGGGTTACAAATTTTTAAACAAACAAAAACGAAGGGAAAAAACAACGTCGACGACAAATGACCAGATTTTTTTTTTTTTTTTCATATATTACGATATCGTTTAAATTCGGCACAATTTGCACGCGTCCCCCACTTCAGGGTTTAAAACAACCAAGCAGGGATGCGACAATACCGATTCACCAATTTACGGCGAAACACTAGTACCCGTCCAACGTGTATTAAAAGGGACAGTACAAGTCCGATTCGTTAGTACGTTTGGGTTTCAATTTCAAACCCAACAAAGCTAAGAAAAAAAAACACACGTCGACGTATAATCACAGGATGTTTTTTTTTTTCATGTTACGATATCGGTTTAAATTTCGCAAAATTTGCCACGCGTCCACCACTATGGGGTTTAAAACAACCAAGCAGGATGTGCGACATTACCCGATTCACCAATTCTGGCGAACACATAGTACCCGATCAACGTGTATTAAGGACAGTCAAGTCCGATTCGTACCGTTCGTTGGGTTTACAATTACAACCAACCACAAACGCAAGAAAAAACACACGTCGACGATAAGTCACCAGATTTTTTTTTTGTTGTGTTACGATATCGTTAATTTCGGCAAATTTGCACGCGTTCCCACACTTCAGGGTTTTTTACAAAACCAAAGCAGGGAATGCGGACAATTCCGATTCACCAAATTCTGGCGAAACACTAGTACCCGTCAACGTGTATTAAGGACAGTTCATGTCCGTTGTCGTACGTTCGGTGGTTTTCACAATTACAAACCAACCAAACGCAGAAAAACACACGTCGACGACAATTGACCCAGATTTATTTTTTATCATGTTACGAATATCCGGTAATTTCGGCAAATTTGCACGGCGGTCCACCCACCTTCCCAGGGTTTAAAAGACAACCCAAGCAGTGGAGCGACCAATACCGATTCACCAATTCTGGCGAAAACACCTAGTACCCGTAAAAACGTGTATTAAGGCAGTCAAGTCCGATTTCGTACGTTCGTTGGTTACAAAATTTCAAACATCAACAAACGCAAAGGAAAAAACACCAACGTCCAAAGGACGACAATTGGGACCGATTTTTTTTTTTTTTCATATTACGATATCGTTTAATTTCGGCAAATTTGTCGCGTTTTCCCTTGCCTCGGGCTGTACCAACAACCCACGCAAGCGATTGGCGAAAAAACGTTCGTCAGTTTTTCATAAAAAAACATGTTCGCGAACAAACCCAAATTTTCGAGCCCATCTGCGGAACAAGATATATATATGGTTATTTATTAATTTTTTTTTTTTATGCACGTATGATTTCGTTTATTTCCGACTAGTTTTCTCACATTCGGCCGCGGCTTGCATCACAACAGCCCAGCTTTGGTGTGATTAACGCAACTTCGTCAAATACGGCGAAACACTCATATTTGTGGATGTGTACATGACATCTTAGGTTTATTTGACTAAAATATTTTCATGAATAAAAAAGTACATTTGGACCTAGGTCGTTAAGATGAGGCAACGAAACGCTCCATAAAACTGGTCGTCAAATAAATTACTTCAATATCTTAGTCTTGTAAATGATCATGGACCGTAAAGGAAATCACATCCTGACTGGTGAATTAACGAAAAGTAATCGCCAAACTGCTTTCATATCCGTTCGCTGTCCTATCTCAACGAAAATCCATTGAGTGGAAAAACGAATGGCATTCGTACATCTACTACAAAAGTTACTAAAGTTTAGAAAAATTAATAATAAATTTCGATGCAACAATTATGATATTTGCCTAATGATTCAACTCGAAACCATTCTGCATAGATGCATGTCAGACATATGACAATTACTTTTTGTATCCCACGGATCATAGAATTTTATTTAGTATCCCACAGATCATAGATATTTCTTTATTATAAAAATCATACGCGTTTTCGTCTACGTATATACAACAATTTTACCTTCACCATTAAAAAAAAATGATGACAAATTTAATTGTTTATAGCGAGTTTATACATATCTATTTATTATATTATTATTATATATTGGGGTGGGAAATACCCTTTTGGCCTAACAAGATTTAAACTATTTGCAGAAAAATATCGAGAGATTTTTTTCCGAGATATCACTTTACCCGTGTTTTTACGATTCGAAAAATGTGTAACAGACCACATTTAATTTATTAAATTTGATGCGGTTAAACTGCCACTATACTTATTGAGAAATAGTAAAAATTAACATTTTATTAGGATTTAAATCTAAAAATTTAAAAAAATCTACCCATACCTGAAACTTGTTAAACAAAACGTAAACCCGGAGCTGCTACGTAAAACTGTCACATCCGGATCGTATTCTACCCGGCGAAGTCCCTCGTGCGTGAAAACGATTAATTTTAATAGATCTACTACAAGAAGTACAAAATTTTTGAGGGAAATTTATGAAAAAATTTACCAATGCGTAATGCTGATATTGCCAACTGTTTCATTTCTAGAAAATTACATAGATTCTTGTGGCTGACATTTTGACAATACTTATTGTAACCCACAGATCATACAAATTATTACATAAATAAATTTAAGAATTTAACATTATGCACTTTCGTCCTTTTTTTTCGGAAACGCACATGCAGTTTAGGGCCCCGTATTTTGAACACACTGAACTTTAATAACGTTTTCGGAATTGGGCGCTCACACAATGGGAATTTTTGAGTTTCAAAATCCATTCCAAAACGTGATTTTACCCAATGTGTGAAGAATCCAAACAAATCGGTATACTTTTGGCATTGACGTGTACGTCATGAAAGATATCATTCGTAGTCGTCGAAGAAAAATAAAGGCCGTTACGTTTGTTTCTCGAATAGTTAAAACCCGTGTGTTGATCTACCGCGGATGCCGGGGAAAATGACTCAGTTACAAAGGGTTCTATATATTTTAGTGACCAGCAATTCCGCTAGTTAATACATAACCCGTTGCGTAGTTTGATCGTTTTGCGTACCTCGTTTTGGGGTTATTTACCAAAAATAGGCCAAAAACTCACAAATTAGGGCAAAAAACGATTTAACGAAAAACCAAAGAAAAAAAAACGGTATAAAATACCGTTTTCGTCTCATTTTAAACATTCGTTTGAATTCGAATAAACGTTTTTGACATTCGCCCGATCATATCCCACCGCGCAGCAGACCCAAAAAAGCGACGACTAAGCAATTGGGTTATGGTTTCACACGTTTTAAAACGATTTCGTACACAACGCGATGTGGCCCCAATCGGATCGGTTTCCGTATTTCTACGTCTATAAATTCTGGTAGGATTAACGGTCAAGACGACAAATAAAATCATTTTCAAAAACTGACTGCGATCTATTGAATTTTTCCCGTCAACGATCGGAATCGACCAGCAATCGGTCGACGAACAGAAAACCCTCGTAGGAAAACTTTGGAAACCTAAACCGTTTTAATCGCGTCGAACAGTATTCCGATCGGTTTTTTCTGTACTTTTAACAATGTATAATTGACAGATCGCGTTTTTACAACAAACACCGACAAGTCCATCACTATTACCTCATTCAGAATTTCATATTTTCAATTAAATGTTTAGGCTAATATTAGATTTGTAACTGTGAGTGATATTCCTTCGAAATTTGTCCTTTTAAATTTTAAACGGTTTTATTTTATTTTTTCATCGTGCAATTTAGAATACTTTGCTACGGTTTTTAGGCAGGTTTCAAACGAATAAATAAATAAGATTTCATAGCGTGTCCCAATGGAGACATGAACCCCTCCACAAATTTGTTCATATTAAACGTAATAATCTAGTATATTTTATTTGATTGAAGAATAGTATACGGATTATTGCTTTTAATTTTATTACGATTTGGTTTGATAGTATTTTGTCAAAAACGAATGTTTTTAAATTTAAAATAGTTTAAACCTAACCAATCGATATAAAAAAAAGATATATATTTAAAATGTAAATTGTTTGTTCATCTTTTGACATTTTATGTCTTTACTTTGGCACATTGATTATAAAAACCGTCACGAAAAAGTTTTCCCGGCCAAAAAGTGTTAACGGAAAAACGCGTTCACCTAAATTTTTACGTACCCACCGGGGGGACCGTCACGAAAAAGCATTTAAGAAAAAAAAACCCTAAATCTACCTTTTTGGTTTGTTTCCATAGCAAAATTATTGTTTAGGGTTTTGAAAAAAAAAAAATTTTAAAATGTTGAAAAAAAAATGTTGCACACATGGGTTACATAAAATATTTCATTGAACGCGGGACTGTAATATGCGTCAATCATTCTTCTTATTAGGCTTATATAGGAATGTGTGTGCGTTTTGGCTGTGTTGTGAATGTTGTTATGGTAATTTTATTGAATTTTTAAATTTAAATTCTCCCCCTTTTAAAAATATCTGGATACGCCATTGTGCATTTTTTATTTGTTTTATTCGCGCGACAAAACAAAAATTTGCGAGCCAGCAAACACACGTAGAGGGACAAGCGCCAAATTAATTTACTTCATTTAAGGTTCGTTTTAAGATATCGTTTTTCTAACGATTCTTCTCGCCGTCCGCACCGCCGAAAAACTGTACAACGACAACGGTGGGTGGTAGGGACAAATTTGGGAATCGAGAATTCCGCCGAAAAATACAAGTACTCGTTAGGTGTGTTTGGTGTGTTTATGATGTGATGGTAAACATTTTATGATTTTTAACCTATATTCTCCCCCCTTTTAAATATCTTGGAGACCCCACCATTGTGGACATTTAATTTAGCGCGCCAAAACAAAATTTGCGAGCAGCAAAAAACACGTAGAGGACAAGCCAAACCAATACTTATTCATTTTTAAGTGCGTTCCGATATCGGGTTATTCCCAATCGATCTTTCCTTTCGCGTCCACACCGCAAACTGTACAACGAACGGTGTTGGTGGAACAAATTAGAATCGAGAATTCCCGCCGAAAATTACAAGTAATCGCTTAGTGTGTGTTGTTGTGGTGTGTGTTCCATGTATGTTATGGTAACATTTTATTTGAATTAAATTTATTCTCCCTCTCCCCCTTTAAATATCCTGGATACACCCTTGGGAACATTTTATTAGCGCGGCAAAAAAAAACAACGAACCGGTGGTGGTAGAAACAAATTTGAAATCGAGGAATTCCGGCCGGACGAAACACAAGTAATCGTTAGGTGTGTTTGTGTGTTCATGCTATGTTTTAGTAACATTTTATTGATTTTTAAAAATTTATTCTCCCCCTTTAAATATCTTGGATACGCCATTGTGACATTTATTTAGCGCGCCAAAAAAAACAACGACAAAACTCCTGGAGGTAGGGACCAAATTTTAGAATCGAGAATTCCGCCGAAATACAAGTGAATCGTTTAGGAGTGTTTGTGTGACATTCATGTATGTTATGGTAACGATTTTATTGATTTTAATTTTATTCTCCCCCTTTAAAAATATCCTGGATTACACCATTGTAACATTTATTTAAACGCGGGCAAAAAAAAACAACGACAAACGGTGGTGGTTAGGAAACAAATTTGAATCGAGAAATTCCGTCCGCCGAAAACTCAAGTAATCGTGTAGGTGTGTTTGTGTGTGTTCAAGTAATGTTATGGTAACATTTTTATTGATATTAAATTTATTCTCCCCCTTTAAATATCTTGGGATCCGCCATTGTGACATTTATTTAGCGCGCCAAAAAAAAACAACGACACGGTGGTGGTAGGACAAATTTTGAATCGAGAATTCCCGCCGAAAACACAAGTAATTCGTTAGGAGTGTTTGTTGTGTGTTCATGTTTTTATGGTAACATTTTATTGATATTAAATTTATTCTCCCCCTTTAAATATCCTGGATACACCATGTATCATTTATTTAGCGCGCAAAAAAAAAAACAACGACAAGGTGGTGGTAGGAACAAATTTGAATCGAGAATTCCCCCGAAACACAAGTAATCGTTAGGTGTGTTTGTGTGTTCATGTATGTTATGGTAACATTTTATTGATTTTAAATTTATTCTCCCCCTTAAATATCTTGGATTACGCCATTGTGGACATTTATTTAGCGCGCCAAAAAAAACAACGGACACGGTGGTGGTTTAGGACAAAATTTGAATCGAGAATTCGCCGAAACACAAAGTAATCGTTAGGTGTGGTTTTGTGTGTGTGTTCATGTATGTATGGTAACAGTTTTATTGATTTTAAATTTATTCTCCCCCTTTAAATATCCTAGATATACACCATTTTTCATTTATATAGCGCGGCAAAAAAAACAACGACACGGTTTGGTGGTAGGACAAATTTGAATCGAGAATTCCGCCGAATACACAAGTAATCGTTGACGTATATAGCAAAAGGCGATCACGCTCGTAGGCACGTCGCCTGACGATTACCAAGATACCGAGTGTAGTAAAACAGTATCAACCGTAAATTAAAAACCATTTACCTGACTAGTGAATTAAACGTTACGTGTCGCGAAATTGCTCACATCCGATCGTAGTCTACCCGGTGAAGTCCATCGCGAGGAGAAAAAAGTACTTATCGTTGATCTACTATCGAGTTACAACGTTGAGACGTTGTTAAACAATTTTCCTATTCTAAAAAATGCTGATATTGAAGAATTTTGGGAACTCCAACAATCAAATTTTAGCTTGCTGTCAGATATAGGACAATTACCATTGTACCCCACGGATCATACAATTATTATAAAAAAAATGAAAATATCATATGCACCTTCGACTACATAAAAACAATAATTTTCATATGCCGAAAATTAAAAAAAAAAAAATACAATATTTTGTTGCTTGACTTAATATAAAAGTGCGTGTCGATATCGCCTTCCAAACCAAAATTTTGCAGCGCGACACCACGGCGAACTGTACAGCATCCCGGCTATTGTGCGACAACTCTGCTTCACGAATTTCCCGACGAACTAGATCAACTGACGACGTACTCAGAGAAAAGATTAAATGTACATATTATAATATACAAAGTCGATGTAAATGTACAAAAAACTATTATATAAAATATAATACAATTACGGTACATATGGTCGAAACAATTTGACGAAAACTATTGTGCGGAAAAACCTATATGTTTTGTAGATCTTCATCACTAGGAACGTCGTGGATGATGTTGGCAAATTTATCCAATGAAACATCCGATATTTTCAATTGTTTTAACTCGAAACAATAAAAAAACATACATGCATGTCAAACATATCAATTTACTTAATACGAAATATATTAACACGCTGTTAAAATATAAACCTATACATTGTGTCTTGTCAGTATACATAACAGCACAAATATATATCGTATTTGAAATATTTGGACATATCCACCTCCACGAGCTGTACAATAACACCCAGGGAGGCGGCAATAACCGATTCACCAATTTCTGGCGAAACACTAGTACCCGTCAACGTGTATTAAGGACAGTCAAGTCCGATTCGTACGTTCGTTGGTTACAATTACAAACCAACAAAACGCAAGAAAAAACACACGTCGACGACAAATGACCAGATTTTTTTTTTTTATTTTTTTTCATGTTTACGATATCGTAATGCGGCAAATTTGCACGCGTCCACCACTTCAGGGTTTTTAAAACAACCAAGCAGGGATGCGACAATACCGATTCGCCAATTTTCCTGGGAAACACTAGTACCCGTCGACGTGTATTAAGGACAGTCAAGTCGATTCGTACGTTCGTTGGTTACAATTAACAAACCAAACAACGCAAGAAAAAAAAAGTTCGACAAAGTCACCAGATTTTTTTTTTTTTCATGTTACGATATCGTAATTCGGGCAATTTGCACGCGTCCACCACTTCAGGGTTTATTAAAACAACCAAGCAGGGATGCGACAATACCGATTCACAATTCTGGCGAACACTAGTACCCGTCAACGTGTATTAAGGACAGTCAAGTCCGATTCGTACGTTCGTTGGTTACAATTACAAACCAACAAACGCAGAAAAAACACGTCGACGATAAGTCACCAGATTTTTTTTTTTTTTCATGTTACGATATCGTAATTCGGCAAATTTGGCACGCGTCCCACCACTTCAGGGTTTTTAAAAAACAAGCAAAGCAGGGATGCGACAATACAGATTCACCAATTCTGGCCGAAACAATAGTACCCGTCAACGTGTATTAAGGGCAGTCAAGTCCGATTCGTACGTTCGTTGGTTACAATTACAACCAACAAACGCAAGAAAAACTCACGTCGACGACAAATGACCAGATTTTTTTTTTTTCATATTACGATATCGTAATTCGGCAAATTTGCACGCCGTCACCACTTCAGGGGGTTTTAAAAACAACCAAGCAGGGATGCGACAATACCGATTCACCAATTTTGGCGAACACACTAGAACCCGTCAACATGTATTAAGGGACAGTCAAGTCCGAGTCGTACGTTCGTTGGTTACAATTACAAACCAACAAAACGCAAGAAAAAACACACGTCGACGACAAATGACCAGATTTTTTTTTTTTTTTCATATTACGATATCGTAATTCGGCAAATTTGCACGCGTCCACCACTTCAGGGTTTAAAACAACCAAGCAGGGATGCGACAATACCGATTCACCAATTGGCGAAACACTAGTACCCGTCAACGTGTATTAAGGACAGTCAAGTCCGATTCGTACGTTCGTTGGTTACAATTACAAACCAACAAACGCAAGAAAAACACACGTCGACGATAAGTCACCCAGATATTTTTTTTTTTTTCATGTTACGATATCGTAATTCGGCAAATTTGCACGCGTCCACACCACTTCAGGGTTTAAAACAACCAAGCAGGGATGCGACAATACCGATTCACCAATTCTGGCGAAACACTAGTACCCGTCAACGTGTATTAAGGACAGTCAAGTCCGATTCGTACGTTCGTTGGTTACAATTACAAACCAACAAACGCAAGAAAAACACACGTCGACGACAAATGACCAGATTTTTTTTTTTTTCATATTACGATATCGTAATTCGGCAAATTTGTACGCGTCCTTGCCTCGGGCTGTACAACAACCAAGCAGCGATGCGACAAAACGTTCGTCAGTTTTTCATAAAAAAACATGTTCGCGACAAACAATTTTCGACGATCTGCGACAAGATATATATATTTATATATTAATTTTTTTTTATGCACGTATGATTTCGTATTCCGACTAGTTTTCTCACATTCGCCGCTGCTTGCATCACAACAGCCCAGCTTTGGTGTGTGATTACGCAACATCGTCAAATACGGCGAAACACTAATATTTGTGGATGTGTACATGACATATTAGGATTATTTGAATAAAATATTTCATGAATAAAAAGTACATTGGACCTAGTACGTTAAGAGGAGCCAACGAACGCTCATAAACTGGTCGTCAAATAATTACTTAAATATCTAGTCTTGTAAATGATCATGGACCGTAAAGGAAATCACATACCTGACTGGTGAATTAACGAAAATGTATCGCCAAACTGCTCATATCCGATCGCTGTCTATCTCACGAAATCCATTGAGTGGAAAAACGAATGCATTCGTACATCTACTACAAAAGTTACTAAGTTTAGAAAAATATAATAAATTTTCGATGCAAAATACTGATATTGCCAAATGATTCAACTCGAAACATTCTGCATAGATGCATGTCAGACATATGACAATACTTTTTGTATCCCACGGATCATAGAATTATTTTAGTATCCCACAGATCATAGAATCTTTATATAAAAATCATACGCGATTTCGTCTACGTATATACAACAATTTTAATCACCATTAAAAAAAAAATGATGACAAATAATTGTTTATAGCGAGTATACATATATTATTATATTATTATTATATATTGGGGTGAATACCTTTTGGCGAACAAGATAACTATTTGCAGAAAAATATCGAGAGATTTTTTTCCGAGATTCACTTTACCCGTGTTTTACGATCGAATGTGTAACAGACCACATAATTTATAATTGATGCGGTAACTGCACTATACTTATTGAGAAAATAGTAAAATTAACATTATTAGGTTTTTTAAAACGACATCATATTTATTTTTCGTTATAATAACGAAATAATAACGTTATAATAACTTCAAATACATAAAAATATATCTACAATAGAAATTACTACAACGAGCTAGGCCCCGGCACAAGCCCATATGATTGTACATTATATTATAAGTTTAGGAGTGTGATTAGAACAAAATATCGGTTACAATGAATTGTACTAATATATTTCCGGTTATTACAAGCAAGTCTTTTTCGTTTTTTGTTCGAAGAAAGATTTTTTTAGGAAATTCAAGTGTTTGAAAAATGTTTAATTATTAATTTATTTGTATTATGTATTTCAATTAATTTTATTATCAATTATCAATCTCAATTATGTTTAAGTAATATAAATACAGTTTTAATCTCAATTGTAACTACAATAAAATCGTCTGTATTTCCACTTCGTATTTCTAACTGAATACAATTAGCAGCTGGTTACAATGAGAAAAACTCACTGGCGCTTGGAACTCGTAACCGATTTATACTGTACAAATATATAAAAACACTTTTTGCAGCCATTGTGGTAATGAATATCGGGAAAGATTGCACTAAAATAATAAATATGTTTGCAAAAGTATTGTTTTTGGTAAAAATTAAAATAATTTTTCACAAAAGTAAAGAGTACACACATGCAACATATAAATATTATAACATATATTTTATAAAAAAAGGTTCAATAAAAATATAGAATAGTTTAATAATAATATACTTTAATATCTATTTAAAAAAATATTGTCGAATTCTATGATAATTGAAAATAAAAATATCTAACTCAATGTCTTAATCATACATAACAATCTAATATTTTAATAATATAAATATTTTAAGTAGGTTAACTTTAAGTATTTTATGTTGTAACAATAACAATTTTACGATGACAAAAAAATGTGTTCAGATAGTTGTTCTAACCAAACTTGAATTTCTCGAATTTGTGGTATCTTTTGAATGTGAATGTGCTACAACAACAGATAAACACTGAACCCATTCTTCAGCATTTTTTCCACCTTTAGGTTTCAGTATAAGAGATTCTTCTCCAGTAAATATTTCAAAAGCTTTTGGTATATTTCGAGCACCACGACTTACTTTTACACTACGAATTTGATGAATATCAATAGGAGTCCCTTCTTTATCATTTTTCTAGAAATAAAAACAAACAGATTTAAAAACTGTAATTAGTTATACACAATGACTTATTAATAAAAAAAAAAATTTTTTTAACTTACTGAGCCCTTGTATGAGAGATGTGCTCCAGACAGAGTAAAATATCGTGTTCTCCATCTTCTAAATAATCTCCACCTTCCTTTTTTTTCTTTTAGCTGGCCTTCAATTACTGGTTGACTATCTTGTAAGAATCCGACAGCACGTTCTGGATGATTACATAAAAAGCAACCCCATCCACAAGCATTTACACTACAATGTTCAAATACATCAAAGTAACCACTATTACGAAGTTCATTTAAAATAGCATCCTGATCTTTTGCACAGGGAAATGCCGAGGTCACCAATGTCAAAAATGTTCTAGTTTCACACTTAAGAATATCCCAACAGTTTTTTAAAGCGCTAACCGAAGGATGACGTGAACTGAGTGCTGATGATGATCTTGCTTGTAGAGCAAGAAACATAAGATGAATCCAAACACGAGGATGCCGTGTGCGTACAGTAAATAAAGCACGGTTATACAGACAATGCTCTCCTCGGCCTTCACAAGCAAAATGAAGTTTAGCTGTTTTTTTGGCTCTTCTTTCTAAATACATGAAACAACATATTGTTAATTAATAAAAATAAAAATAAATTATTTATTAATATGAAACAAACCTTCAATTGTACATTTAGCAGGAGGTGGAATTCTAACTGAAACTTTTTCCATATAAGCTTTAATTTTACCTAAATGTTTTTCACAAAAATGTTGCATTGTATCTCTCATTGGATATGGTTCAAATACACTTATTCTCTAAAATAAAATGAAATAAATATATTTATTAGAATTTATTAATTTACTATTTAATTATTTGTTGTAATTGTCGAACCATAATATATTTTATTAAATAATAGTTATATAAAAAAAAATTACTTGAGACACACTTGAATTAATTATTGTAACACTAGTATTGTGATTTCGTCTTGGAGTAACAGTTGAATAAATTCCTGAATTTACCCCAACAGGCTCAACATTAAGACTAGGACCACTCGATTGAATAGGCCCTTGAGATGTAAGACTCTGATTTAATGGAGAACTTCCAGCAGTACTTAAAGGTCGTGATACAGAATTTTGCACGCGCCCAGCTAATGAATCTTTAGAGTTAGTACTATAATTAAAATTTGTGGTTATAATGTTTCCAGTTCCTCTAAAACAATATTTTACAATAATATAATTTAAATAAGTAATGTAATTATTGTAATTTGAGAATAAAAACTTACAAAGGTGTGGTAACTGTGACACCACCACTTGATACTTTAGTTGTAGAAGGCTTATTACAGTTTGATGTATTAGCAACACACACCTGATTAGAACTTAATTTAGTCATGCTTTTATGTAAACCTCCAACTGACCCAACTCTACTACCGGACGCTGAAAATAATATTTCATTAATAGTTAAAGATTTTGAAAAATACATAATAATATTGAATTAAAATCAAAGACAGTTTAACTTTAGTTTAAAATTAAATGTTTTCTTTATTAATATAATCTGTAATATTTACATTTTTATTTTAAAAGTTAATGGTACCTGCATTTAAGCGTGTCATACTACGGTGAGCATTTGAGGATTGTAATCTTCCAGTACTACGACTATCTGCCATTAGTCGGGGTCTTGGTGTAATCACAATTCTATTTAAACAATTTGTACTGTCTCTAAATATATAAACGATTTAAAATTGTATTTCAGTTAGATATATAATTTACTTAATATTGTAATTATTTTAGGTAATAAAATAAACCTTGAATTTCTTCCATTATTATTATCTGTCTGAGTTGTTCTAGTAATATTTGTATTAGTTGAAGACAGATTTCCATCAACCTTAACTATGGTCACTCCACCAGATATTTGGTTTACATGAGAACTGAAAAATAAAAATAAAAATGATGGATATGATGTAAATGAATTTTTATAGTTGAAATTTTAAAATTATAATTTGAATGATTACTTAGTGTTTCGACTAATTTGTAAAACTCCTTCTAATATTTTATCGGTAAATAATATTGGGAAACAAGAACATAGAAATGTCGTTTCACGTACTAATAAACTTTGACTTCCTCGATCTACTTTGGGTAAGTGATCCATTATAAAATTTAATGCTTCTTGTGCTTTTGACTACATACAAAAATAAAATTTATATACAACTGAAAAACTTTTAAACACAATAATAATAAAACCTTGTTTATTTTTCCAACAGACGATAAAACTTGAGCAGCAATACACAGAGAATTTGGATTACATTCAGCAGCTTTTTTTATTTTCAAAACATAATCAGATAAAAGTTGTGGCTGATTTTTTGCTAAATTGAGAAAAACTTGCAATGTGGATATAACAGTTTGCGATGTACACAAATATTCACATAGTTGTGGTAAACTAGCTTCTAGTAACTATACAATTTGAAATAATACAATTATATAATTATCTGTGATAATTTAATACAATTTGAATAACTAACAGAAGGTTTATTGTTAGCTATAAGTGAACAAAGTTGTAACAAAGCCAATTTTTCAGTAAGTTCACATAATGGTAATAAAGAAACCAAAGCCATTGCATGGTCATGAATAGGATCTCTTGTTACTTCATAAATCTGAGGAAGAACTCGACATAATGGATAATTTCCTAGTACAAAAAAATACATAGTTAAGTAGATTAAGTTGTAATTAAATAAAACAATTAAAAATGAACCTGAAATTATAGAATCTATTATTAATTGTATATGATTTGATAATAATGGAGAGTTGTCAATAGCTGCAAGTGATAGATAAGATGCCATATTCCTCGATAATACTTTATTTCCTTTATGTAAAAATTTCACAGCAATAGGTAATACTCGTTTCATAACTTTTTTTTTGCTATAATTCTAAAATTAACATGATAAATGAATATTATTTAAAACTAAAATAAATTAGTAAATAAAAAAGTATTTAACTCATTTGTATACTAACAAGAAACATGCATGATATTATGTCTGATGATATTTTAGCATGGGGCGGATCTTCTTCCTTTTGTGATGGTTTAAGATTATGATTAAGACATGATTCCAATAATGTAACCAAAGCTTCCGCATGACGTTCCATTGAACCAGTTTCTCTAAAAAATTCTGTAATTAATAACAATTGAGGTGGGTAGGTTTGAGGTTTAGATTAATATTTTTTATTTACAAACATTTAAATTGAATTTGCAGTTAACAATTGGAAATACACAGAGCTGTTAAGAGAAAAAGGTTCAGACATATTTTATTTTATTGACTACCTATTATTTGTATTCAGTTTAGTTGATATTACTTAATAAAAATTAATAACCTGAGACCATCAAGCAATTGTACAGAATTTTTAACTCTTGTGAGCTAGCCTATGTCAAATGATTTTTAGAATAGGCTAAACATTTTATTATCTATAAACCCATGGAGGTTTCATCCCCATACTACCTAAAACCCATAAACGGACTAGGAATGTTTAATCCCCTTACATTACGTAAATTACCCATAGACATTTTTTAAAAACTGTTTTTTTTTTTATTTTGAGGAGGGTTAAATTAAAAACAGTATTAATAATAATTCATTAAATATATTAAATAAAAATAATTAATTTTTTAATATATAATTATTTATATTGGGTATATTTAACTAAAACAATACTTTTTACAAACAAATGTCTGTCCCATGGCCAACCATAGATCTAAGATATTCTGGGGTGGGTTATAGCCAATTTTGGCCTATTCTTGAATATTATTTATAACAAACTTGTATTTATCTTAAAATAGAATACTAAGAGAACGAATTAATAAATTTAGACCCATAGAATTTTTTTTTTTTAAAACTGAGACTAATTAATAAAATAATAATTATAAAATTTAACATACATTTACATTTATATTATATAGGCAATTAATATATATTTTAAAAATAGTTTTGTTTAATTATAGGTAATGGTGTGTATTACCAGGGGACCACAATAATCTTTCATAATAATAAAAAATATGTCTTATTTTTTTATTATTTTATGTTAATAATAATTGTATAAATCAAAACTTAACAAAAAAAATCCTGAATATTGATGTACAAATCCTTTTAAAATCATGAGTAGTACTTAATTAATTATAGATTTAGATTATACATAGTTCTGTAAATATATTAAGAATAAAATATTCTAAAACTTAGTATTACTGTTTAATTGATACCTGATAGCAGTAGTAACTCTTGTGATACATATTTCAACAACACTTTGATCATTGTCATTGCTAACATAATCAGGTAGACTTGTAATTTCACAAATTATATTAATGACTTCAGATAAATCATTCACAATAGCTTCATCAGAGACAGTAAATAAATCACCAGCCTATAAATTAATATTTTTTAAATGATGAAAATTCAAATTAACCCGATCTACCTATAATTAAAATTATACCTTAGATAAATCTTTGTAGTTCAATACTTGTGTAAACAGTTCATGCATTTCTTATAACTTTAAGTACAGCTACAATCATACAATTCTACGAATGGAACAAAATAATTGCAAAACATTTATAAGACATTAATGATTTTCTATTCTGAATTAAACTATGTATTTCAGTGTAGTAATTATTATATGTAAAACAAAAACAATTTTAATATCTGTAATGTATTTTTTATTTATTGATAATTATAATTAAAAAGTACTCTATACACACTGTAGGTATATAGGTGCACTAAAATACTATAGTGAATTATAATTAGTTTAAAATTAATAAATAATAATTATATTGGGTATAACCTTAATAGGTAATATGCAATATATTTTTAATTAAAATTGTTTATAACACAATTGTTACAAGGCTATACTCAGGTATACAAAAGGAGTAAATAGTCATCATAGTGGAGGTATAAATTAGTTAATTTTTATAATTTATTTTGACCAATATTTAATTAATAGAGGACGAGAAAATGAATACACATGTTCTGGCCTCATTAGATTTGAGATATATGTGTCATGCTTTGTATTTAATTACTAAATATTGAGATTAATAAATATTTATTCATTGAGGCTCTTAATGTTTTAATTTTACAATAAAAATTTTAAATAAATATTTGTATTCTAATTATTATCTTTAATCATTATCAGTTATTATTTTTATAGTTAATTAGTGAAAAAATTATTTAAAAATGATATAATCAAAACATTTACTATGCATTGTATAACAAAAATCATTTATAAATGCTAGATTAAGCAACATGCAAAAGCAATAAAGCAATTGAAATTATTCTAAAATAATTAATAACAATGTGTCTTAAATCAACAATGAAAATAGACATATTTTAACAAATTAATATATTATTTTATGTAATTAATATATTACAATTTACCTATGAATAAAACACCAATAACGAAATACAATATATTGCAATTAAATTGGAATATGTGGCAGTAGAAAGTCTATAACTCAGAATTTAGAAAGATAAAAATGAAAAAAATATATATATTTATATATTTATAAAATAAGTTTACAACCACCAATAGTATAAAATTTAATTTTAAACATTTATTTGAACAATATTACGCTTAAATATAATAATATGTTGACAATATAATGTTTTAGAATAATAAAACTTTGTTTAATTTATAAAAAATAAATAAGAAAATTAAAACTGGTGATAACGGAAATTCCACGTTATGAAATTGATAGTATTACAGTAAATACAGGTAAAAAGTCATACATTTTTTTTAAAATTTTTTTTTTAACATTTAGAAATTAAAGACTATTTATTATATTAATATATTAGTATACAGTTAAGTGCTCAGAAAAAACAGTTTAAATGATCTTATGTAAAAGGAAAAACTTAAAAAGCAAGAAAGTAAATATTAAATGTTTTTATAAATGTTAGTGCGTGACCTCATTCCAATATATCTTCATGTTGGTCACTCTATATTGTCAATATTAAACCATAACCACCATAAGACATTTTATCGTAAACACTAAACAATAATAATGTGTACCTCAAAATGTTTGATTTTGTTCGTGTTAGTGAGTAAAAACAACTATTTTCATTTGTGTAAATGTTTAAATGTTAGTGTAATTATTTAATTTTCAAGAAAATTGTTGTGTACTGTAATGACTTCGTTGTGAAACTATATGAAGGTCTTCTAAACGAATTCTAAACATCAAAAAAATTTATTCATAGTTTATTTCTTCATATCAAACATGGCGTAAGTATGACACATTATAAGTTTCTTTTCACATTAGGTTCTAAATGTGTCAAACATATTGCAAATTGTAGAGTTGACAGTGCGTCAGAAAATTCGTCAACAGATTCTATAAAAGTAGTCGACAACATTCGGTTAGATAAGAAAAAAAAGAAAAAGAAGCATAAGCATAAAAATGATCGGTAAGTTTGTATTGAAGTATCTATCAAGTAACAAAAATTTAAAATTGACAACGTATACAATTTTTTCTCTCAAATATATATATATATATATATGTAATTCATGTTTATAATATGTGACGTGTTCAGGATTTTTTTAAGGGGAATTTATATAAAATATTTGTTATTGCCATTATCATAAGACATTTATATTTATAAGAAATAACTATACTTATATACTTTTATAGTCCTTTATGTCAAATTGCATCAGCAAAAATAATAAATGAACTGTGATAATTATTATGAATTAATATTTTAGTAATTTCTTACAGGTAGTACCTTAATTGATGGTTCTTATAACTATGTTAACCTTATACCTGTTCTAAGATCTATAGTTAGGTTAGGTTAGGTTAACTGCATTGATGTTGAATACTACCAGCTAATATTATAAAGGTTTTCAGAAAACATAAAAAAACCAAAAAGGAAAATGGGGAATCTAAATTAAAGGATAAGAAAAAATCTAATGGTGACCATGTTCAGAACGGGAAACAAAAACGACCACCGTCCCCACCACCTCCTGAAGTAATAAAAAAGAAAAAAACCGACGGACCAGTAGTCACTGAAATTAATTTGGATGAAGAAGAAATGAATTTGGAAGAATTAATTAAAAAAAAGGTATGTTATACATATGAAATTTGAATTGTCATTGTTATATAATGTTATTCTAATAAACATGTTAATTCATAACTTAAATTTTAATTAAATGGTTTTAGTTATGTTAATTTATTATTAATAGCGATTGCATTAAGCTAATAAATATATAATATATTTGGATTAGAATTTAACTGAAATAAATAATTTTCCGAAGATTAAGGAATATCAATGTAATAGAATTAGAATTATAAATTTAAATTTGATATAATAGATTGCAATTTAGGAGAAAAAAAATGTTTAATAGGGTAAATTTTTTGTATTCAGTTTTAATTAAATATTATAAAAATAAACATATATCTATATTTCATTTCTGAAAGAAAATATTTTTTTTAACTAGTTCTGGACTGTATAATATTTAATAAAAAACTATTAACATAACATAAGATTTTTGTTTTGATTTAATTTTCCCTAGTTGACCTTGTTTTTGTGAAATAAAGGATAAAAAACAAAATTTAGCTGTATTTTTTTTCAGATTAATAAAATGGACTATTTTGTATGTTATTTATATAATATTATTTAATTTAAAAATAATGTGCCTTACTATAATTATATTTTGTGTGACCACTAACTAATTAATTTATGTTTTGGTTAATATTATTAACAATTATTGCATATTTTATGTATTATAAGCTATATTAAAACTATAAACATTTTTTAGACATATTTAACAGTCATATAATATTTTCTTTTTGACATTTTGTTAATAGTCAACATTTTATTTTACATATTACATTTTCTTTCTATAGTCTTATATACTTTACAAATATTATCAGACATTTATGTATGTATATATATATATATATATATATATATATATATATATATATATATATATGTGTGTGTGTGTGTGTGTGTGTATGTGTGTATAAACTAGAATTATAGAGTTTGAACTATTACAGTTTCAAAGAGGAAATATTATATATTGTTAATTAAAATATATTATTAATAAATGCAATTTATAGGCTTTACTTCAAGCTCGATTAGGAGCTTATTTGTCAGAATCAGATGACGGGGATAAAGGCGTTTCAAAAAAAAAGTTAGCTGTGAAAAAATCTGTTGAGACTATTAACCTAATTGATGATGAATCTGACGAAGAAAATAAAAAAAAGAATTTTGACCGGTAATACTATTAATAAATTATTTATTTTAAAGATATGTGTTATTATCTTAAAAATATGTTTATTTGATAGAACAAGAAGCCCATTAAAACGTAATCACGGTGCCAGTTATGAAATAAAAAAATCAACTACAGGAAGAAATTTAAGTAAAGACTTAATTCATTCAAAGTCTGATAGATTAAAAAAAGAAAAAGAACGTGAAAAAGATAGAGAGCGTGATAAGGATTATGAAAAGTTTCGAGAAAAAGATAAAGAAAGACAAAGAAAAATCAAACATTCAGAAGATGAAAAAAGACGTGAAATCAGACGTAAAGAAGAGGAGATTAAAAAAAGAGAAGACGATTTAAGGAAACGTGAACAAAGGAGGCGAGATGACGAAATAAAAGAAATAGAAGAAGAAGCAAAGAGAAGAGCTGAAGAAGTTAGACGACGAGAAGAACAGATTAAACAACGTGAAGATCAAATGAGACGAAGACGTGACCGTATTAAAAGTCCAATTTGTAAGTCTTAATCATCTTATAATTATTTAAAAACATAAACAATTTGAAATATAATTTTATTTAAAATTTATTTAGCTAATAGAGATCGTGTTAAAAGTCCATTAGGTAAGAATTACATATACATTTATATATAAGTAAGACGTTTAAATTTTTTTAAATTTTAATTTTTGTTATAGCTTCTAACAGATACAGAGATCGAGATCGAGAACGTGAACGTGATCGTGATCGAGAAAGAGATAGAGACCGAAATAGAGATAGAGAGCGAGATAGGGACAGGGACAGGGACAGAGATAGGGATAGGGATAGGGATCGAGATCGGGATCGTGATAAAGATAAGAGATATAATAATAATAGGAAATATGATAGGAGATCACATAGCAAAGAACGACATTCTAGGTAAGTCTGTTTTAGTTTTAATTTACATTAATTTGTAAATAAAATATATACAGTAAGATATTTAAATTTAAGTGTAATTAATTAATTTAGTTTTAATGTGTTTTAGATCTCATAAAGGAAAAGATAGAGGAGATAAATATAAGGATAGTTTTTCTGAGGGTCTTAAACGTGAAGATAAATCAACTTCAGATTCTGAGTAAGTAAATTTTAATTTTAATTTTTCTTTATTTCGTAGGTGTGGTAAGTATATTTTTTATGAAAATTAGCTAAATACATAATTGAATTAGCAATATATTAAACATATTTAGTATAAATATTGAAGTTTAACAGCGTAGAAAATATATTACTTGATAATATAAGTGTTCAAAAATAACTATACTGCTAAAAAATATTCAATCTTATAGTTACAAAATTTGTGAAAAAATCATCAATATTTAGTTTTTTAAATATTTTAAAATATTAATTAAATATAAAGTTGTTTTTTGTATAAGGTTTTTATTTAAAAGCATCATATATAAATAAAAATACATATATATATATATATAAATTAATTTTGTGTACTTTAATTAATACATTAATACCACTTTAATTTATAACTTATACGGCTTAGTGATAATGCTGTATTTAATTTAAATTTACAATTATGTTAATTATTTTGTAGTATTGATGTAAATATAAATATTGCGGAAGATGAAAACGAAGAAGAAATAATTGAAAAAAGAAGAAAACAAAGAGAGGAATTATTAAAGGTAATTAATTTTTTTTTTACACTATTAAACATAATTATTGAGTAGTTAAATACATTTACTTTGTATTCATTTTAATTGAATTTTAAAATATAGAGATTAGGAGCAAGTAATAGTAATTTGCACAGTGAAGACTCTATGAACCCTTCTCCTCATGGAAGCTATGCAACTGAAACATCTACTCAGCAATCTCCAGAACTTCTGTCTCCCAAAGAAAGTGATAGAAAATTAAATGATTCTGATTCAGCACCAGAGACTAAAAAGTTGGATCATGTATTAAATCCTGATTTAATAATAAAAGGCAAATGGGATATGTTTGCAGAAGCTGATTCATTTCATGCTACTCAACATGTATGCTACTCAGTGTATTTATTTTATGATGTTTAAACTAATTAAAAAATGTATTGATCATTTTTTATGTAATTCATTCGTTTCAGACGCCTCAACCAGATGGTATACCTAATGGAAATAAGAGCGTTCCAGAAAATCCTTCTTTAACTGACAACTGGGATGATGCTGAAGGATATTATCGCGTAAGAATAGGCGAAGTAATGGATTCACGTTACACTGTGTATGGTTATACTGGACAAGGTGTGTTTTCCAATGTAGTTCGTGCTAGAGATGTTGCACAAAAGAATGCAGATGTAGCTGTTAAAATTATACGAAACAATGAAATTATGTAAGTAATTTAATTAAATTGGCAATATAAATAACCAATTTATCACATTATTCATTGTGGATTTCTATCTCAATTTAGGCACAAAACGGGATTGAAAGAGTTAGAAATTCTTAAACGGTTAAATGATTCTGATCCTGATGATAGATTTCATTGTGTACGTTTATTCCGTCATTTTTTCCACAAGCAACATTTGTGCATGGTTTTTGAACCACTCAGTATGAATCTTAGAGAGGTAATATATGAGCACATTATTTAAAAGATTTAAATTCTTTGAAATCGTCATTTGTAAAATTATGTTTTATCGACTCAACAATAATATTGTGTTTGATTTTGAGTTGGGTAGGTGTTTTCATGTACAAAGTTAATTATATTATTTTGGTGCGTTCATTTATCATTTAATAATTTTATAATAGAATATTAATATAAGTTTGAAGTTTGAATTACTGTAATTTATTCATTTTATAATTTTTAAATTTGCTATTTTTGTTTTCATATCATTTTTTTTAAATTTGTGTATAAAATAAATTTAGTTTTCATTGTAGATATGTAACAATTATTCATGTAATTAAATATTTAATAATCTTTTATAAAATTATAGGTGTTGAAGAAATATGGCAAAGACATTGGATTACATATTAAAGCAGTTCGTTCATACAGTCAGCAGTTGTTTTTAGCATTGAAGTTGATGAAAAAAGCTAATATACTTCATGCTGATATCAAGCCTGATAATATTTTAGTAAGTATTTAAAAATTTGATTGTATTTAGAATTTAGACTTAAGTTGAGCAAGGCGGAATTCCAGGATTTAGTTATTGATTTCTGGCCAATGTCATTGCAAAATTATGATCATAATATTGAAATTATTTGCCTTTTGGTAATTAGGTATTACTAAGTCCAGTTCAACTATGATACAACTCCTTGGAAAAATTTATTTGTGTGGTCTGCAGTTCCTGCGAATCTCATATTCCTGGTTATAACAAAATTAAAAAAACTAATATTATGTTCATGAGTTTATTCCTTTTGTTTTTCAACTCTAGGTGAATGAATCTAAGTTAGTATTAAAGTTATGTGATTTTGGATCAGCTTCACACCTTCCTGATAATGAAACTTCCACTCCATATCTGGTCAGTCGATTTTATCGAGCTCCTGAAATAAGTATGTTTTCAACTTATAATTTATACACTTTATTTTATGTATGTATTTCAAACATGGATTTTGTTTTAGTTTTAGGTATCCACTGTGATTTTGGAATTGACATGTGGTCTGCTGGTTGTACTATTTATGAACTTTACACTGGTAAAATATTGTTTCCTGGAAAAACCAATAATCAGGTAAATGAAATTTTATATATATAAATTTACTTTTTTAATTTAAACATTTTTAATTGTCATTAGATGTTGAAATTTTTTATGGACTTGAAAGGAAAAATGGCCAATAAAACTATTCGTAAGGGAATTTTTAAGGACCAACACTTTGATAGCAATTGCAATTTCCTGTATCATGAAGTTGATAAAGTAACAGAACGTGTAAGTTTATTATATTATAGTATAAATAGTCTATTAATGTGTGACATTGTATCTTTTTTAAATTTTTTTATGTATTGAATTAAATGTTATTATTTACACACATTAGATATTAAAATAGTATTCAAGCAAAACGGAATTCCAAAATTTATTCATTGACTTTTGGCCATTGTCTTTGCGAAAGTATATTTACAATTTTGATATAATGGGCTTAGTAGAAATTTATTTTTACTAAACATTCTTAAATTATAATACATTATTTTGTTCACATAATTTTTCTTTTCGTCTTTTCATCTTTTTCTTAATAGTTACATAATTTTATCTCAAATTGGTTATTTTATGAACTTATGTATTTATAACTTATTGTTTATGATTAATTATAATTTACAATTTTGAAAACTGTCTTACATTTTTATTTTGTAATTATTTGTTCATTTATTGATATTTAGTGCAAAAACAGAATTCCAAAATTCATAAATTGATTTTTGGCCATTGTTTTTGCAAAAATATATTTATAAATATGATATGAGTTTGGTAAATATTTATTACTCAATGACCTTAAATTATAATACACTGTAGTTATAATTTATATTTTTTAATAGTTATTACGAAAGGTTTAAGAATTAAATATGCAAGAATATTAGGTTTTATTCGTAAAAAATGTTATTTTAAACAGTAAAAATGTATATTTTCACATTTTATTAAAGTGTATGGGAGGGCATACAAATTGTATTCAAATAGAAGAGTTAATTTAAAATATTGTAAGACAATTTACAAACAGTTTTGTAAATCATATTACTCAAAGTGAAATACAAAATAATAAATTGAAGGAATATTAATATTTTTTTTTTTTTGTAGGAGAAAGTTATAACTATGACTTCAGTAAATCCTAGTCGTGATCTATATACTGAATTATTGGGAAATCAAAAACTACCAGAAGAGCAAATTCGTAAAGTTGGCCAATTGAAGGACCTACTAGATAAAATATTAACTTTGGATTCTTCAAAACGGATCGGCATATCACAGGCTTTGGTACATCCGTTCATATCGGAAAAAAATTGATCAGTGCGCAATAGTTATGAAATAAAAAAATTAACATGAAATTGATTTCTCTTTTGATTCTGTGGACTTAAAATAGTTTTAAAACTTACTAGAAGTTTTCGAAATTTAAATTATTTTTCACTTACATTGTTTTGTACACAGTTATTATTTTCTTTTCGTCTATATATTTTAATAATCACAACATAATTTTACCTCAAATTGGTCGTTTTATGGCCTTTATACATTGTAGTTATGAAATTACAACATATTGTTAATTAATAAAGTACAATTTTGAAAATAGCCTAACATTTCCATTTTGTAATTTATTTATTCCGTGTGCTGATACATATTTTAATAGACCGTTTTCTATCTAATGGTTTTTGTTTGTTTTGCAGAATGAAAGCAAACTCGAAAAATTGTACAACGCGTAGAAATTGTCAGAATCATTTCTCCTCCAAAATTTATTTGGTAATTAAATGATAATCATCAGGAAATTTATTTAACGATGCCATTCTAAGGCAATTTTAGTTGTGCTGGTTTTCTATTTTGGGATTACTATTTGGTTTGTGACAGTTCCAGATTTGATAGACATTTAATTGAATGTAATTGTCCATTTACAAGAATAAACTTTAATGATGAACCATGGCCGCGAATGATTATACAAACTTGCTTGATATATAATATTATTAATATATATATTTATGTCATGTCAATTATATAATATGACACTCAGTCCATCGTTAATTTTAGTCATTAGAAAAATGCTTTTAAGTCGTCTGGAGTTGTCACTAACAATGAGTTAGTCAACCTCACTCTTCAATTAGATAGGATGTAGTAAATAAGTTGCAGTTTTAATTTCTTTGCAAGTCGTTCGTTTTTCAGGGTTACCAAACGGAGAGGGGCGAATCGGATGTTGCTTATTGGTATCCTGTACAGGTAACATAAAACAAATTCATTAATGCGATTGTATCGTAATGGACCGATTTTCTTGGTAACAATTTCACATATTTAATGTACAAGTTTTTGTGTACACAAGTCGTTTTTTGTTCTTCCAATTGAAATTATTCCCTAACTTGCATTACAACTGAACTATCACAATGTTTATCTTTTATAGTCGTTCTCTAGGCCAGTGTTTCCCAACCTTTTTATTATGGGGTCCCACAAATTTACTCTTGATTGAGTAGGCGACCGCTTTACAAAAAAAAAAAAATCAAGTATCCTATAATATAATAACATTAATAATCATTTTTTTTTTTTTTAAGCAATTTCATCCTATAATATAAAACAATACTGAATAACTTAATAAATTAATAATAATTCTGGCAATATATCAGTCAGATTATTTTTTGATTAAAATATTTGTACATAAAAAAATAATAATATATAAATTGACATGAATAATAATAAAATTAATGTTATTGCTAATTTAACACTAAGTGTGATGGCTGATTCTGAATGTTTTTGCATAATACTTGTCACTGGGGTACAATTTCAGACAAGCTGATGTGCAGGTCATGTTTGATGTCTAATCTATTTCTTTGTTTTATTTTGATGTTGGCCATAGTTGAAAATTCTTTTTTACATAAATAAGTAGTAGGAAAAAAGAATTGTTTTTTATCGCATTTAATGAAAGTTCTAAATATTCATTATAGACTGCAGACCAAAAATCTATGATTGTTCCATTTTTCAATTTATTTTCATAAGTTTTATTATAAGTTTGATAATTTGATTTTCAAGAATTTTATTGAAATTTAAATGTTCAATTGAAATTGTGAAAGGGTTTGAATCGTTGAAAATTGAAACCCATTGAAAATCGTCACAAATATCTTTATGTAAATAACTATTTAATGCTATTAATAATTGATTTAGATGTAATAAAATAGTTTGTTTGATATTACTGACATTGACTGAGTCATTTTCATCTAAAAACTTGTTAAGAACCAACCATATATCAATATTTCCTTTTTCTACTTTAAGTTTGTAAATAATAATTTTTTCTTCTTTTAACGATGTAATTTGTTTTGATTAATAAAAAATGTTGAACATTTTACCGTGCATTAATAAATTTAAATCATTTAGTATATTAAAAATATCTACTAAATATGCCAACATAATTTACTATCTTCTTCTTCTTCTTCTTCTAGGCTTTTATAGACCTTTAAGGCCCATCGCCGCAACAACATATTGTTTCCATCTCTCTATCATTTGTACGTTCTTCCGCGTTTCTTACATTCAGAAGTCCCAAATCTTCCCGTACTCTATCAACCCATCTTTGTCTGGGGTGTCCTCGAGTCCCTTTAGTGTCGGGTTTCCATTTAGTTATTGATCCAATCATTCCCTCAGACATAATTTACTATCACAAAAATAATTTTTCAAATCAGTATTTTTATTGATAAGAAATTCTAACATTCATGACGAAGTTGAAATAGTCTCAATAGACATTTTCCACGAGAAAGCCAACGGACTTCTGAATGAAGTAAAAATGTTTTAACGTTTTGTTCATTATTTTCGCAAAGTTTGTAAAATAATCTACTATTTAATACTCCAGATTTAATAAAATTAATAATTTTGATAGCTTCAATAAGAACTTTATTTGATTCAGTTGACATTTTTTTTGACACAAGTGTCGCTCGATGAAGTATACAATGTGTCCTTTCGGCATCCGGAGCTACTTCTTTAATACGTCATACTACAAAAACATGATGACCCGTCTTCAATGCTGCGTCATCACCACCCCTACACAATTTTGTCCACTTTTTTTTTTTATTTTTGATAATTAAGATATTTCTTTTGTCATTAGTTTACGAACAGCGAACCCATAGGTTGGGAAACACTGCTCTACGCCCAAGTCTATTAATTTGACCACGACAACTATTGTACTTCATTGTGTCGCGACGCTCGAAAAATTCGGCACGCGTCACATCCACTTTTCATTCGTCATGGTTTCGCCCCTACCGATTGTGCATGTCGTAACTCGATAATTTATGTGGTATTTGAGCGTTGTATAATTTTTAAACGTCGCGTATTTCAATACATACTGGCTGGCCGACGTCAAAAACCAGCGTGTGTGCGTGTGTGGGCATGTCGAATAACGTATATATATATATATACGTGTATATTTATATACGGATCGTGTCACACGGAAGATTACTACGGAGTCACGTGGGGAGGAGTTACGCGGGAGAACCGTACCACGGGTTTTCGAATTTCAACTAGTCTTAGGGGTGCGTCTGATGATCTTTTGTTAGTGTTAGGTAAAACGTGAGTAATATTTTTATGAGACGGTTTGGGAACCCCTCGAACGATTTCCGTCCGAATTTCGAGGTCTAGACAAGTTAAAAAAAAAAAAAAAAAAAACATCTGAATCAATATTTGATGCCTCAAGCCGTTTCCGCGGATGGAGAGACTTTCGAATTTGTATTGATCACGCACGATTGTTATTGGGTTCAGAGTTTTTGTTTGTTTGTTTTATGTTTTCTTATTCGTCGTGAGTAACTATTCGATTGTCTCCACTAATATTGCGTTATTAACGTTAATTTTATGTTTTTCAGTACTTGTGTAATGCAAAAAAAAAAAAAAAAAAAATAATGATAATAAAAAATTTGTTGTCGTTTTCACATAGCGTTCAAGATTCAACACCGTAAACCGGAGATAATGACGTTTTTACGTTTTACTCGTATTTTTTTGAAGTGCTTATAGATTTTTTTTTATTAATTTTTTTTTTTGTTCGTACAATAAACGTTAACAGTTTGATGTTGAAATAATCTGTTCTATGTTTATTTATTGCGTCACGCGTGTTGCTTGTACAGCTCGCGTCGGTTTTGAATTATTTATCGTGTACACGAGATCAGAACGCGAGAATCACGCGCATCCGAGGTAAAAACAAGTGTACGTATAAATACATACCATGGCAGTGGCGTATTTGACTCATATTTATAGTGGAATGGGGGGTGGGGGGAGTGGTGAAACGAACGGTTTTTGTTTCCTAATAATGGTTTTTTACCGAAACCAACGTATTATGGAAACTTATAATAAATTATATTTGTATAGATTTTTCTTCATATTGTAATATTTTCTAAATTTTCTAATTACAAATGTATAATGTTGATAAATATATAAATATATATATTATTATTATTATTATTATTATTATATTTTAAATATAATACGTAATATATCATTGATCCAGCAGGATTCCTGATAGCGTAATGGCTATGGTTAATGTTTGGGGTTTGACAGGCACTGAATGTCTCCTTTTGACAAAGAACAATTATTTACTCAAATAATTTCCTTAAACAAATGTTTCAAATTAAATTTAAAATTCGACATCGGTTTTTATTTAATCTTTCGATATTGTTCACGAACAAACCGCCATCCTTAATCGTTACACACTCTGCACTGGCAGTACATAAACAAACACGTGAACGGCGGACTAGACTAAAACTTCACCGTCATATGAATCCCGATGCAATTATATCGCGCTCGTCGTTGACACATGAATCCATGGAGTAGTTAATCTGTACAGTGTTGACTTCACGATAACTTTTACTTTTACCACTAATCTTTTTTTTTTTTACTAATCAATATTTTTGTAATTTACCAATAACATAATAGCATTTTATGTTTATTGTGGGGGGAAAGGGGGCGATTGCCCCTGTCGAGGGTCGAGCCTCAAACTCGAAGGTTTTTAGCGAGATAATCTCACGCGTTATATTGATTTAGCGTTGATTATACCGTGTAAGTGGACGGACGCTTGACCGAAAGAGTACTATTTGTCAATCGTCGTTATTAGGATGAAACAACAACCGAAAAACGTTTCTGCGGAAATGCATTTATTATCGTTTTGAAAACGTCAAACGTTGAAAAGTTCTAGAAACACGGTAAAATGACGTCTGATAGAAAATTAAAAAGAAAAAAAGAAGGCAATCGACCATCATAACTGGAATGTTTCGAGACGGTCGAAAATTCGCATTCAGACAGCATTAATGATAGGTAAGTAAAACGGGTTTTCGACGATTCATTAAAAACGTCGTGTGTAATAATAACGAATGTTTTGGTGGACCGCGTACCACGTACGGTTGCCGTACACGCTTTGCCAAACGATCCGAACGACGGCAAACCACGCGGTCGTCGGTTCGCACCGTACGGTTTTCACGGGTCCGCCGGCCGCCGCAATCGTTCACATAGGCGTGCGCAGACCTTGCTGGCAGGGGGGGCAGAAAAGTGTTGCCGCTTATCTATAAGCACTCGTTATAATCGCGGTATCGCTTGTGGTTTGCTTAAAGTTGGACTACACAAAATTATCGTGCACCGCGCACTCTATGTTTACATATTATTCATTATATAAAAATATAAAATTATATTATAATGTTTTTTTAAAACTATATTTGGAAGAAAACTTTAGCCCGCAGGAGGGGCAGTTGCCCACCCTGCCCCCCCCGTGCGCACGCCTATGATCGTTCACCTTACGGGGGGGCGGCTCAGCGACGTACTCGCACCCTGACCGTACCACCCACACCGACCACAGACTCGGGTAGACAAATCGCGTAACGTCAAGTAATCACGATCGTCCGAACGACGCCGTATCACCACCGTCAGGTTAAGACGAGACGTAAATATTTTGTCTTTTTGGACGTTGACGGCGCTCAGCTCAACGTGTACGTTGAAAAATCGATCGAGCAAGTACCTCCGTGTGATCAAATGAGATAACAACGCGTGAACCCCCCCCCCAGCCACCACCGCCGGCTAAAAGATCATGATTCCCAAGCATCGTGTACCCGCCATCTTTTGTTCCGTGCACTTATCCAATTGTCGTCTTCTTCCTCTGGCGCCAAACGGTCAAAAAACCCGCCTAACTCACCGTTACGAACATTTTTGAACGTCGTTACCGTCAGAATGTAAACATTTGATCGTGTGAACAAACGTAACGTACAGGTAGAAAAACGGACGAGCGATTGTCTCGAACCAGGTTTGTGATGGGGGGGGGGGGGCATTTCGGATTTCGGAATCCCGTCGCGGGCATATCAAAAAAAGAAACCGGAACCGGCGGCAGTGAACAGCAGATCGCGACACGCGCGACCCCGATCTCTTATCGCGTCGCGTTTGGTAGCTTATCGCGTCTACGTCGTCGTCGTCGTCGTTGTTTTCTTCTGCGGTCTCGCGGTTTTCACCCCTCGTCCCGTTTCTTTATTGACACGATTGTCACGCCTCGCCGTTGGAACTGACCGAAACCGAATGAAACGCGTTTACGTTCCCTATTAGCGACGCCGTCCGCACCGCGTTTTAATATCGACGGGTACACGTGCACCCACGTACGTGGTGCGACCGCCGTGAGTGAAAACGTTTTTTGGTCGGACGCGCGGCCGACCGCCATTTTTATTATTGTTATTTATTTATTTATTTATTTTTTTTTAATTTCTTCCGCTCCGTCAAGATGGAAGTGGCGAAGAGACTCGTTCCGGTCATGTGTCTGTTGTCCGCGTACGTGCACTACGTCAAGCCCCGGCTGTTGTCCGTCACCGCCTCCAAGGGCGGCAAGTCGTTGCTGTTGCACCTGTGCGCCCAGTCCAGAGTCCTCATACCCATGATCGTGATCACCGCGTTTTGGGTGCTCGACGCTCACATGCAGATCGAAACGGCCGTCAGTTTGACGATCAGCCGTAACGTGCGCATAACGCTCGGGCCGGACGGCATGCGCCCCGAAGACCTGGTCGACGACGATGACGACGACGATGACGACGACGACGACGACGATGTCGACGGCGATGATGACGACGACAACAACGACGACAACGACGACAACGAAGACGACGACATGGAAACGTTCACGTTCGATTCATACTCGGACAATTCTTCGATGTGCAGTGACAGCCTGTACGTCATGGATGATATTCAGAATGCATTACAGGACTTCGACGATGGCCATTTATCGTGAGTGACAGCTGTAGTACATTACATTACCTATGTTTCACATATATCTTTTAGTACCGTCTCTCTATCACTCTGTTTGTCAGCTCGACCGCATGCCTAAATGTTATACAATTCAAAATATTTGTCATTTAAGGAGAGTTCGTTTCATACCCGTTCCTTCTCATTCCATCGCTTCTAAATAGTGTCTAGAGTACAAGTTATTTTGTTTAAAACGGTTTATTTATGAAGTCCAATGTGCTTTTAGTTAGGAAAAATTGATTTTTTTACTTCTCATTTAATAATGGAAATTTCACATTTGTGCGTGGGTATTACAATTACAGTGATTTTTTAAGGATTTCACCCAACGTACAATATATACTATGCTTCAATTATTATTTATTAGTAAGTATATACACTAAATATTTAATATTTTGATTTGGAACTTTGTTTGGAACTTTAATTAGAATTTTCAACAGAGTAGATTTAACGTTCGTAGCTATGAATAATTAACTCATCAACATAGTTGTTTAATTTTTAATACTCTTATGTTCTAAACTTTTTTTCCCTAAATACAAGAATGATAATGGAAATGTTCATTTTGTTGAAAAATCCTTACAATATTTTTATTGTTAACATATGTCCCTCGATCATTCTCTTCCACAATATAAGAAATGTTCTTGTACGATTTTGTTCTTAAGAATGCGTTTTAATTGAAAACATGTCCACTGTTATAATATTAACAGCGGGGATGTGAATGTCAAAAAAAAAGTATGTTATGATCAAGTGGACATGTCACAAGTCTCAACAACATTTCTGTTTTGGTAAAATGAGTAAAATATTATTTTCAACCGTTTGTTCATTACGTTCCAACCGTGCAGGTATGGAAAAACATATATCGTTGTTTATAATAATAAGAATGCGCATTTAGAAGATTCGCAATAAATAATTTTTTCACAAGAATTCTTAAATATGGCAATGACAGCTATGAAAATCGATCGGATTTATTAAATTTAACGTGTCGATACACCGTGGACATCATTTTTTTTTTTTTTAATAGTTTATTTAATGTATTTAAAAATAATTAATTTAGGTATATATTTCCTTTCCGTTTCATCGAATCTGATCGAATTCAAATATATCGCATAATAATTGGTGCAACGAGTCCGTCATCGGACGGGTGCAGGTAATTCAGTTGTTCATGATACGCGCGTAGGAAATTGCATTTACCAGTGCGTTCGATAGACGAGAGTTTACCCGAATTCCGAACGAGAATGGTCTACTTCGAACGGGGGGGGAGGAACGACGAGCAGGCGGATGTCGTTTGTAGTGTAGTTTTTCGTCTACTTTTCGTGTTCGTACGTAATATTTTTAATGCAACGTATCATGCACGTACCGTGTACGTTAAGTCGCGTCCACACCGAGGCGTGCCGACGACTAGCAACATTTGTATTTTGCGACGATGTTGTGTCAGTTGTTTCTAAACGTTTCTATTTGTTTTTGTCGCGAGAAACAGAAGTTGCTACCGGTTTCGTTTTTCCGTATTTATACGCGGGGTGGAGGAAAGCTATCGACAAACGCGGTGACATGTCTCAACAGAAACCGTTAGTCGATTATTGTATCGTGTGGACAGGAATCGTTTCTGTCGCCAGTTGTCGATTCCGTCACCCGTCGGTCGTTTTGGTCAATCAAAGTTTATTTTATATTGTTCATGTGTATCTTTACTTTATGTTTACTTTGTTCGATTGTTTTTCGTCGCATGTTTGATTAATATAAAAAAAAAAAAATATGAACTGGACAAATGATAAAATTCGGCGACGGAAAGCCGGTAATGCACTATGTCCAGGAGAAGACCAATAAACACCTCTGCCAGTTCGTGTGCGCGTTTCTGTCATCGCAAACTGCGATAAAACCGTAAAAGAATCGAAAAAAAAAATCAAACGAACAGCGATAGCTCCGGGCTTCGATTTTTCAAGCATAACGCCATGTAAGGTTTAAAAAAACAAAACAAAAAACACGTTGGACCGTAATACGTAAGTCGTCGTATCGTTCGTCGGATCTCGATTCCGTACGCGTCACGAGACGCATACCGTAATAATCTGCAAGTTGTTGTAATATACGCGCCGTGCGTGCGCTGTATAATTTATACTCGCTCATAAATATTCGTACGTTTTTATGCTAAACGGGTAATAACGTATACGAACAGTCCGTCAGATTCGTTCGGCCCCGCTGTTGGTCTCTCGAAGTCGTTGTTCAACTCGAATTTATGCGCACACGTCGCCGTTACCGTTGTTTGTTATCTCGGCCCCTCCGGCGAATCGGATTTATTGTAATATATACATGTATATAAACTGGATATACCCCATCGTTACGCTGTCCTCTTTCTAAATTACTTCCTTTGGACCGACTTCTGTCCCGTGTTCACAAAATTCATTCGTACAATTTATGGTCTAACTTACTGGTCAAGTTGGCCGACAAATTTCTCCGGCCGGTATAGAAGCATCAATGCATCCGTCCCTTCCCAACCATGGTTTAAGAACCTAAATCTTCATGGAAAAATAATTGTTTCTTTTTCTCGTCTCCGGATCGGTTACACCCTTCTTCCATTCCGCGCATTTGAATTATCGTTTAATGACTCGCCTCTTTTATGACTCCGTGGATATGTGCGATATATCCCTCATCTGATTTTTAGTCTTCATCATCTTTACTCCATCAACTCGCTCAAAATAAATTTAAACCCCCAATCAATTTTCTCTTCATTCTTGTCATCCTTTCTATAATTTCCTTCTTCAATCAGTCTGGGCTTGTAATTTTATATAATTTGTATTTTGTATATTATTGTTTTTCGTTTTTCTATTATCGTCGAAACAAATAGTACTATCTAATGTTTGAATAAAAATAAATAAATAAATAAATATATATATATATATATATACAGAATAGATTTATAATCTATACATTTCGTATAATTTTAAGAAGTTTTTTTCATAATTTATACTCTTGTTCTAAAATTATTGTATTTTACATATATTTTTTTACAAAATTCAAAATTGTACAGATTTTATGAATCTATTAAAAAAAATATATTATTATTAGGTTGGGTTAATAACCTTTACTATTCATTGAAGTTTATGAAAATGTATTTATTAGCGGTGTTAGAGAGAACCCGGGCAGTCAGCATAATAATTGTAGGCTCGTTTTGCTAAAAGAAATTGAACTTTAAACAGCAACATTTTTATTAAAAATAAACATAAAATGGTTACTTTGGATTTTACAAAAGAATTAAAAATTGTGCCGTCTGGTCCTATTAATTATTAATATATATATAAATTATAAATATTGAATAGTACAAAAGTTGTTGCATTTGTTGGATTTCTGTTGGGCATTTGTATGTATTTAGAACAAAGAGAAAAACTGGCTACAAGACGTTTAAAGTATAATAAACAAATATCACTATAATTATTAACGTAATTATTATTTTATTGTTTTTGTTGTTGTAATTTATACGGTTGAAATCACAACGGTATAAAGTCAATGAAGGGGCAAGTAAAGATTGCAAGTTGTATGTTTATTTTCTATTCAACTAGTTGAATAGTTGGTTTTTTTTTTGTTAATTTCTCATGCGTGAGTAAAAGTCTCCCGTGTTATATACACGTTGAAGTTGATTTGCAAATTTGTAAATAACAACACGTTTAGATCGAATTCAAATTTCTACGTCAGAATTACTTTATTTTTTTTTAATAATTTATTTACGATGAAATATAGATAGATATTTATGAATAAATCTAAAAATACGGCTACGAGAGAACGGAATAATGGACGTTGGCTTTGATTCGCGAGTTTGACAGTAGGTAGTTCAAAGGAACTCGGGACCTCTGCATTCACGTAGTCGTGGATGCAGTCGTACAGAAGCCCCATAGATAAGAAATATATGGATAGGCTATTCCTATACTGAAAGTGCATGGGGTAGCGGTTCATTTTTTAAGAAGAGAGAAGTCACTATTAGAATGGTTTTCTTTTTCGCATAGGGTATACTTTAAGGTCATTGTAATGAAATTATTATATTTATTGTCATAGATTGTTATTACATTGTGGCACTTTAAGCATGGGGAAAATAGTAACTTAATAATGGAAGAAAGAATAAGCCACCCCATATAATTCTGATAAAATGACCGGATGATAAGACGTTATGACCCATTCATTAATTTATTGTCTATGAGAAGCCCCTTGTTGATATATTATATTTGATAACGCGTTTGCGATAGTCCCTTTACGACCGATATAAATTGACGTGACCGGCGTTTAATGTAAACACACTCGACTAACGGATTGTTCATTCGTTCGCCAACGTTCGGTCGCTAACGTACTTACCAGATTATCATTGTTACGATAAAATTGTTATTCACTCGTGTCTAGACGGTTATGTCCCCCCCCCCCCGGTCGGTTGTATAATAATTGTTACGCACGTTTAACGGCTCTTGTTTTGTTGTCGTCGTTGTTATTTGAAATAATAATATTTCACGTTTCAATATTATAATACCGTTCGCGTTTTTGTGTTGCAGAACGGAAGACTGTCACAGCGAGCATCACCATCATTTCCATCATCATTAAGGGTCAGTTTTACAATAATGGTTTAAACGTAGTGTAGAGTTTAAACCTAGTTAAAATCGAAAAATGCGTATTACGATTCACTGTACCTAGTTTAAGATGAAGTTCACTTGATCCACCGATTTCAGTGAGTTAAACTCAGTTCATAGACGACCTGCAGTTTGATTGGTTGAATGTTGGTAACGGACACTTATGTTACGATGAACGATAATTTGGAGTTCTCATATTTTTTGTTCGAATTTATTTATTTGACTATTTGTGTCAACCATTGTACATTTTTATTTTTATTTTATTTTTATTAATATTTTATTTTTATATATATGTAAATTAAAAATCGCTAACTACGTGAGTTATGTGGAAAATAATTGGTTTTTCGTTTTGAAGTTGTTCAAAGACGACAAAATATATTATATAATTCTCCGTCTACTCGTGATATTAACTTATACGATATATGTTATCTCCCACTAAAAAAAAAAAATATTTATATATATATATACAAAGGTACTTTGTGAGAATACGGCGGCGAGAGGGGAGGCGAAGGAGTCGAGACGACTTACATTCTGTTTGTATACACACGTGCGCTCGCGTACACACACACACACACACACACACACACACAACAAGATGTTTCAGTAGTTTTTATCCGATTTTAAAAATTCATATTTATTTCAAAAACGTAGACTCAGGGATGGGGTGAATTGTAAAACATTCGTAAAATAATCAAGTTTTAAACGGCTTAGAACGTCACAGTGGTTTACAGTGATTTCATGAGCATGGTGTGTTACGGTCTGATAAAATATTTGACCGCCGTTAGTTTGCTAAACACATATTTCGCCATACACGTTATTTTGGTATTTTATAGTCAATTAAACATTTTATGAGCTTAAAGCTATAACGTTACAATTGTTTGCATACACTCTGCACTCACATTGGGACAACATAAATATGTATAATTTATTTCATAAAAATGACATAGCTATGATTAGTATTATATTATACATATTTAATAATATTACATAAGCAATTAATAATAAATCACAATTAATATATGTGTCTAGGATTCATATAAAATACCAAATTATTAAATACATATACATATTTGTTTTTTGAAACTTCATTGACATATTGAAAAAAGAAAAGAAATTTGAAAAAAGTAGATATTATTACGATCTGTTATTAATTTAATGTGAGAATTGAGGACGTGTGTTTTTGACGATAAAACCAACGTCAATTTCTGCATAAGAAACGTGAAGTGGTAGGCGACTCGGCGTTTCATCGGTATAATGTTCTCATCGGCAAGACGATTTTTTTCGCTGGATTCGACACACAAATGTATAGGTATCATATTTCCCACGTGAAATCTCGTAAAAAACGGATACATTTCTTCGACCGGGGTAATGTTTTCTGTTTCGCGTTTTTCGTGTTACGTTTATTTGTCCTTTATTTTGTCCGACTTTAGTGTATTGGATTTTAAAAGATAGTCGACAACATCGCGCGCCGTTTTCAACGTCTATTGGTCTCGCGAATATTTTGCCAGTTCGCCGGCTGCGTGCGCCTGGGTTTACGAGGCGAATACGCGTTTGCGCGACCCGACGAAGGCGAACCTTCGTATCCGAATCCGGCCCGTATCCGACCGGAAGTTCGCATGAGCCCGCTAGGTCTGATCGTCGCTGACGCACTTTTTGACGTCGCGACGCGTGCGCGGTTAACACGTCGTCTGTGCGAATAGGATTCGAAACGGAACGGCGGCGGCGATTACGTCGCGCGAGAAGCGTGACAACAGACTACGCCGGGCATGGCGAGCATTATGTATGAAACGCTTGGCTGGTGTCATCATACCGGACCGGAGAGCGTGAGGATATCCTCCGGGTTATTGGCCGAGACGGAGCAGAAGCACTTAATCCGATCGGATCCCGACTGGTCCGCGACGGATCACCAGCACCCGGGCTAAGCCAGGCGTACCCTTTCGAGGATACCTCTTTCTGCCGCCGGGTATTGCAGTCTGATCATACTGTCTAGCGCTTGTCCCGCGTCGGTAGGCTCTTCGACCTCGACAAGCCGATCCAGCGTGACGGCGGGGTTCCCGTGGTATCGACTGGGTTCTCCAAGTCGACGTGGGTGGGTCGACCCTGACACTGTTACTGGCATCACATGCCGGCTAAAGTGGAGGGCCAACCAAACCAACGGAGCAGTCGAAACTCATCGTGATCATATGTACGTACATCTAATCACGTGTACTACTACTACTACTACTACTACTACTGTGCTGTTCGTATTGAACTCTAGCGTGCACACGCGTATCTTGTTGATATATTTGATAAATAAACATTATTTCACGCGAAAGTGAAAGAAAAAAATCGTTTGATTTTTTTTTTTCAGCATATTCAAAGCATATATTAATTTGGTATTTAATGAATAGGTGTGGTTCGAGATGATTGATTCGAGAAAACAAGAAAAGAATTGGTGAAAACGTGACGACTACACAAATACAAATATACATACATACATTCATCGATAATGTGATGATCGGAGAAGACTGATGTATAAAACCACTGATGTTATTTTGGCAGTATTTTTAAGATATATCAAAATTTGTATTTTTTTATCCATTGTAATGCAATTGTAATAATGTATTGTTTTGTATAGTGTTATACATTTCGTATAAGTAAATAATAGATGCATATATATTTTTTTTGTATTTTACTTTTAATATGATATTATTATAACATAAAATTAATAATATATTTAAATATTTATTTTTCATTGTGTACAATTGAATCGAGTTTTTTCTTCTTTTTTTATTGACATCAACAAATAGATAAACCTTTAATTTTTTTTTTTTAAATAATAATAATAATAATAAAAGGTTGTAATATATAACATAATAATAATATTACAATAGATTGTAGTGTGTTGGTTCACATCAGAAATAAACATGATAAAATATTAAAAATGTAACATAAAATCGACACAAACGATACATTTAATTTGATTTACTCATATTATATTAATCTTATTTGTTTAACAACTATATTATAATATCGTATATTGACCGACTGTATTTTAACTATAATTATTATAATGTGTATTATATATAGTAACATGCAATATTAGTTTTTTTTCGTTCTTTTGAGCACTGTTGTAATTGTTTGCCGGATTCAGTTTGCCGTTTCTCGTGGTGGCTCATCTGAAACACAAAACAATCCCAACGATTCTCATAAGCAATTATCAATCTTAAGTAAAATATATCGCAATAATCACAAGGTACATCTCTTATTATTTTTGGTTTTTTCATACAGAACAATTATTTTGTCATTACATGATTAATTATGGTATTGTGTACATATTTCATCTATTGAGGACAAGAGGGAGAAGAACGAGGGGGTGGAGGAAAAAATATGTTTTCTCAATATTTATAGATTTATATACTATTAACGTCTGCATTTTTTTTTTTTACAAAGTGTCAAGTTTTAAAAAATAAATTGTTGAAAAAATCAGAAACAATCATTTTGTTATTTTTAACAATGGTTTTTTCAACAGCTATTATTATACAACAATAATAATAGCAATTTTTTTTCAAGCATAGCAATAACAATAATAATAATAAATAAAAACATACACAGAAGAAATAAAAATGTAGCTTCATGTGTGATAAGAAAAAAATAAAAATGACTCGTTTAAATAGAGTAGTACAGGATTTATGATTATGTAGGAAATTTCATATTTATGGCTTACCATTAAACGTTTATATTTCGTTCTAATTTCTCGTCGGTTTTCATATATTTTACGCAGTATAAAAAAAAAAAATTGAATGGAAAAAGCCGCGTGTTACATTTATAATACACCCGCGAGGTAATATAACGATTGCAGTGTTGCGAAAAAATGTATACAGAACACTTCCAAGTATTCCTATGAGTAAGTTTTGTATACAATAAACTACACGTTTAAAATTTAAATTCCTTAAAAACGATCGTTTATTAGCAGGCGTATTTGACAAAAATAGGGCTGTAACTCTTGTTTTTTCAAAATAAAAATTTCAGTTTTCGGTACGTTTTTGAAAATTTCCGTCGAGAAATCTGAAAACTGTTGTGTTAGGTCAAATGTTGAGTGGCTCTGGTTCGGTCGATTTCGCGTTCACGATCACAGGACTGAAATGACTTAAAACAAAATCAGCCTATCCGGTGCTAAAAAAAATACAGTTTCAGAAATTGAAAGCGTTATACGTTCGGCGGTGTATGAGAAAAAGAAGACGTGTACACGAACGTTATATTATTTTTCAATAATCTTGACTAGTTTCGTTCTCATTCTGTAGATTTAAATGGTAAATAATATTTTCTCTGGTTCTTTTAACACTATTGTTTCCTTAATTAATAGGTATCGTATTATTCTTATTCCCGTAAACATGTCCTCGTGTAAAATGCATAAAAAAAAAACGACACAGGCGAATAACATTGAATATTTTTCTTGGGCCTCCACGAGAAACTACCGATTAAAAAAAGGCTCCGCGGCCGAATGAGTTTGGGAACCGTCGCAGTGACGGTATGTCACGAACACGCTGTGTACGTTTCCGGCAGCGTAACCGTTCTCTTTCTCTCTATCGATAACGTTAAAAAACGAGCAAGTCGTCGGGCGAACGCGTGATAAACAACTCGTCCGGCGTTCCGAGTAGGCAATTCCGGTACAGCCGCGTGTTTCACGGCCGATTCGCGTGCTATTTATGAACCGGGCGCGCGGGGGGTATCGTTTTCCGCGGCCGCGCATATTACTCATCCGCACCGGAGGCGTTGATACGCGTATAATATAATATAATACGATACAAACGTATTGTGTTTCGTCCGGGGGTTTTTACGGTATTAAATTACGATGTGGTTAAAAAAAAAAAAAAAAGAAGGTAATGAATACTGTGCTCAATAGTTTAGCGTTGCGCAAAATTACGGTAATCATCTTTTAGGGAACAAGTTCGAAAATTTCGTTTTATTTCGTAAAACGCTCATCGGTACACTAAAGCAGAACGAGATTTCTAGAAAAATGTTCATAATCCAATCGGTAAAGGCGATCAACCGGGAAAACGTGGAAACCGCTTCCGTTGTAGACTGGTCGGAAACGCGTAAAAACTCATCGGACACCGTCAACGTCATTACGGTCGTGATCCGGCGGAAGGCCGAAGCCTTCACAGTGATGTTCGTACGTTTTCCAGACTTTTTGGCAACATCGAATTGTAGGCGCAACGAATGTAATCGATCCGCGCTCGCGCGGCCACCCAATTTCGAAAAGTTTTCCGTAGAGATTTATTAAAAACGTAAATGTATACACATATACATTGTCTCGTCTGTCACAAATCAAAAATTATATTTCGTCTCCCGTGTACGAGAAAAACGAACTCGGATATTATTGATATCACCGTGATAATATACGGAGGATTCGTCCGTTTTACTGTTATTCGAGTATATATATATTTATATACATGTATGTTATTGATAGCGCGGTAAAAATAGTGTCTGCAATTAGAAAAGCGTGTAACACGAGTATCCATTTCGATGTCGTATATCGAAAGCGACATCTACGAATCGTCAAATCGTGACGTATCGTCTGCCGTTCGTCATTACGACTTGCGAATTTCTATCTGTTCGTTTTTGCTTTGTTCGCGCGGGAACGGTTTTGGTTTCGGCGCGATTCCCCTCGGCCCGGGTTATTTGTCCGTAAACGCGACGGTATTTTCGTTTTTTCGACGGCGTAACTCTCACGGTGAAAAAAATTTAGAGGGGGCGGGCGTCATAAATTCGACGTGTTATCGTATTGTTATCGTGTGCGCGGCACTTGCCGAATATTGTTTTGGCAGCCACGGTTTAATACCGTCGGAGGGCGAGTAGGGGGGGTGGGGGTGGGAGATAACTTTAACAGACGGACATTTAACGTCGTTATTTTATACGGACTAATTCAGGAACTTTTTAGGAAAAAAAAAAAAAAAAAAAAAAAAACGTAGGTACCGGACAAGTGTATTTATATGTTTAACGATTGGTAACGAAACGCGCGTGTTGTGTTTTTAAATTTAAAATTATCAATCCGTATCTCGGCCAGTCATTAGGCGGGTTGAAATATCGACAGAAACGAGAAACGATCGAACGCTTTAGGTAATTAAGGCCGTTTGATTTCATTTATTTTCCGTATACCGTAATATCGTAAATACGCGACAAAAGTAGATTTAATAGCCGGAGCTTTATTTTTTGTAAAAAATGTTGTCGGCCAACAGACGACCTATTCTATTGTTCTGATCATCGACTGTTTTTCGACGACAATACAAAATCGTTTTTTGGTCCATCGTTGTTCGCTGCTTCTGCTGCTGCCATACGAACCGTTCTCTATTCTCCGAGATCCCAATAGTACGGGTATATCGTTATGAATAAAAATAATCATATTTATATATGTCGTGTTGTCAAGTACACGTTCGAGAAAAATCATTCGAAATTTAATAAAAAATAAAATAAAATTTTTTTTTACAACATTGAGTATACGGATACACGTAGAATAGGACGTGTCGCAATAGTGTTATAAATTGTAAGCGGGCGGCACCTTGTCGTTTTCAAAACGAACACTTAGGTTTCGGTAATATATCGCAAGGTGAAAAAGAAAGGAAAAAAAATACGTATGTTTACCACGTATCGCCGAAGTTTTCGTTTTAATTGATTAAAAACTTTTCGTCTTTTAAAACGAAATTCTTTACAGCGAATTGACACTAAAATAACATGGTAGCGCTTAAAAGCAATTAGAAACGAACAACAGTTATTTAATGGAAACCGAAACGTCAGACGTGCATAATTCGCACAAACGTAATATTCAAGTTTCCTGACAGCACATTCGGCGTTCAACAATTCGATAATTTAAAATTAACTCTAAAAGAAAAGGAAAAAACGCTGAAAAACCATTCGAATCGATCTTCGCGTGTTAAGCTTTCGTACCAAACAAAATGTTTTGTAGCTGTTTTATAATTGTCGTAACGCGCACAATTTTAGGTCTCTTGTTATTGTCAAAACAACGTCGTACGGTAACGATTAAATGCGTCCACCCCAATCGAGACGTACAGTTTCCCCGAGAGCACCGGGTCCAACAAAACGAACATATCGAACGTTTCAGACTCCGAGCACAAATCGAGGAGCCATTTTGGGTTAACAACGATGCGCTTTTCTTGTTCATTCGGAAAATAACGCAGTAAAAATGCTCCATGCGTGTGCGTACAATCGTAATACGAACGTAAAACGTACTTGGATAAAACGAGTTTAGAGATTTCCGGTATTTTTTTCATGTTATAAGATAATTATTTGGTTATTTTTATAATTATTAAATTAAACTAAAATAATGTTCTTATAAATTCATTTAATTTTTACATTTTCGTATTCGAGTCAATAAATGTAGAGATTGATAAAATGCCCAGAGTGCTCACATCGGTGAGCGAAATGTCGTTCAAGTCGTATTAATTACTGATTATTCTATCACGATAAAGCAGTCAATTAAATTGTCTTTATCGTTAAACATATTATGTTGGTAACGTTTAAATGATTTACGAGGCACTATACAAACTCATTATGATTTTCTTGAAAAAATACTCGCAGAAGTAATAATTGATGTGTATTCAATGTTCGACGTAAGACTTTGTGTAGTTTTGAAAGTTAAATATGAACTTGGAGATTTAATTTAAAGTTTATTGAAAAACAATGGAAGTAGACTTGAAATTGTTTTTCTTCGGACGGCATTGTGTCGAATCCTTTGTAGAAACAACGTATTCTCCAAACGTTGTTAGCTTTTCCAGGAGAAAAAATAAAATAAAAATAAAAGATATTTCAGTGTTCTCGTGAGCGACGTGCACGGATACAGGCACGTTACGCCTGTATGTACGTTATGTGTAGGTAAACTTGATTGGGTCGAAGGTTCGCGAACTCACAGAGACTATGCACTACGGTTTTATTCGACGTAAACTTAATAAATAAAAAATAAACCTTATTTAAACGCGAATCCAGGACAATATGTCTGGTATACCCGAGAGAAAATACTACCGAATCATTTAATCGAACATGATTGGTTATGGATAAACGAAAAAACTCCGGTTAACTTGTTACCGCGTTACTTATATTAGCCGATATTAGGACAACTTACTTTGATTAAATACCGCGTTATTTCACGATTCACTTTCACATTGTTTGTCCGAACACTGATCAGTTATTCAGCTGTCTTACAAAAATGTTTTGTCACTGTACTATTTCAGACCAATACACACGTATAATAAAGTATGATGATCGTCATTGTATCGAGTTACTCGAGCTGCATTAACACCACAACGATACGCGCATGTCCGTCGTCAACATTCATGAGAAATGCAAATTGTGCCGCGTTGTAATCAACACGATATTATTTGTAACACGACACGCGTGCGTCATTATGGTAGCTTTTTTTTTAATAAGGTCTACGAGCGCACGGATACCGCGTAATATCCGGAACATAATAATTTTAATATCCGTGTGACACGACGTTGTTTGGCGTTAAATTTTAGTTCGCCCTGTGAATTAATTCGCCGGTTAAATTCGAGAACGTTCCAACAAGCAATGTATTTGTTTTTCCATAGGGATCGTCCGACTTTTGATATTGCGGGTAACCGGATCTGTCAGTCGTATTCGATAAGGGAAAGTTGCTACGGGCCCAGATCGGATGACGGGATGACCGGGAAGAGGACCAGGTGAGAAGTGGTGTAATTTATCCGCCGTGACGTGAGCTTATGGAAACCATCCGAGCGCTGATGGACTGCATTATCGAAACATAACGGGGGACGGAAAAAACCAAGAACATTCTCATCGTCACGACGCGAAAGTCAGACCGCGTGCGCGTCGGACGTTAAACATTTATTTATGTTGATTTCGATCCTCTTGTATTATTTCGTTGGGTAAAGCACTCCTTTTCCGGTTTCCGCGTTTTAAAACGTAAATAGTAATGTACAAATATATTTTTGACGGATTTTCGAATCGGTATAGCTAGTTCAAATATAGCGATGGACATTTTATGGCACATACTATGCCGTCATATCGGACCGAACTAGTTCGTTTGCGAATTCGAATGTTGTGCACAACAACGATAATAACGGACCGCGTATTTTTAATGTGTCATTTTCGTATAAAGCAGCGTTCACCAACCTAACGAGTTTGGTTTTCGTTTGGCCGAGACATTTTTCGTGAACTTCGAATTGATTATCTAGTCGATATCGAACGGGTGGTTTTCGAAAACGGAAGTCGGCGGGATTAATGCCGATAGATAATTATAGGAAGATTTTATTATGTTGAAATGCTGATAAAAGTTATGTCGGCGGTTTTGGCGACCGGAATATCGTTTGTTTCTGGTGAAAACCATTATAGCGTATTGTTATAGAGCTAATGAAAAAACTTCGAACGACACCCATAAACTTTGCCGAGGACTTAACCATCGAGTTGGATTTTATGATTGGAAAACGCGATGAGGGTATGGAAAGAAGATAGATGTTACCTCCTCTCTCATTACCGCGACCCGTACCGTTGATTAACAACAAAAACTTCTATTGGATTGTCCACTAGTTTTCGAACCGGCGAAAATGCGTTTTAATTAACAACACGGGATGAGGCACATAAGTCACTGGATTACAGCACACATTGTCAACCTCTAAAACTGGACGATTGGTTAGGGAAATACGTTTTACTCGCGACGAATATTACTATGGAGAAACGGAGAAGTACACACTTGTATCGTGATGAATTGTGTGATCACGATACGTTTGTGATGATAACATTGGTTTCGATTTCTAAGTTACCGGCATAAAATCATGTCTGTTTTATATAATACGTCTGAATAAAAACAGTTTATTTTAGTATGATTTCAATAAAATATTTAAACTCGTGTAAACATATATTTGTCCAGACGAAAGTAATGTATTGTCACGATTGCGACTACTCCGTTTCAATAAATAATGGCGTTTTACAATTGTAATTAAATTGGCGGATGGCGAAAATAATAATAATAATGACGAAAAAAATAGTAGTTCAGATAAACGTATAAAACGTTAATGTTTTAATTCGAATTTCAGCACATAAATAATATATAATATTTAGATACTATTGACATAGTACTTTGGGACACGCGAAAATGTTTACAAATATGATTATAAATTCAATAGTAGACTTTAATATTGGTTCAATGATTACATTTAGCGTTATGACATCGAAATAAAAACAATGAAGTGAATCGGCTTAAAAATACGTTAAACCATTAAATTATTATTAATTGTTAGCGACGGCACATGCGTATTGGACGAAGTATAATCAAAAGGTTCGAGCGGATGATGGTGAAAATAAATCGTTCGATTATGACACGTTTTAATTTTTGAAGTTTTAGATTTTGAACGAAGCCATGAGATGCAATGGATTTACAAAACAATTTTCTCGGACCGACCAAGACGCAATATCAATATCTAATACGTGATGATCGCACAAATTGTTTCTTAAAATCAAAAATCACATAACTCAACATGGTGGCTACTTTTGTTTATTATTGGAAGAAAAAAAATATCGACGTTTTGTTTGTAGAAACATTCGCGTTGGAAGTGTTATACACGCAATACGCGTTTAGGGATAACGTCTCGGACGTTTTTACGATCGCGGTTATGTAAGGATTTAAAAACACGTCTCCCGACCGTTTAATGTGCACGAACGTCGAGTGTACAGACGTGAAACATTCTCGCGGTACGGAAAGACGGGACGAGAATCTCCATTGTTATTCATCGTCAAACGAACGTACGTTAGTTTATAGGTTAGACTGGTCAGGACGCGGTTCTAACTTTTAACGTCTTTTGTTTTCACGAGGTCTCGTCGTTTTATACGCACGCATGCAACTACACATTTAATAGAGTAAACTGTCGATTAAATACACTAGAAATAAGTCCGAGAAACCAAGCAAGTAGTTCTGCTCAAAAAACGTCTTTTGAATACAACGGTAATCGTTTGCGAAATACGTGATCCCTAACAGCACAATTTTCACAGTTTATAGCATAAATGTTATACGTGTCCATCGTTGAAACGACACGCAATACACGTGCGTGCGAAACATAAGTCAGATAAATGTATGAAACCGCGATTGAATTTCATTTTTTTTTAAATCTATATTTTACGATTTACTCGTCTATAATTTTACCGTTTCCCGTTGCGAATTAACGTATTAAGTCTTTTATGTGTTATTATACGAAAAGAAATGTGATGTCTTTTTCGGAAAGACATTGCATTTTCCCAAACGTTTCGTCTACTTACGTACAGTGTTCCTTCCCACCTCTTTTGTTCACGCAGGTGAAGAGTCTTTTTCGTGCTTAATAAATCGTGTTTGTCATCTAGGCTATGATTATATGTGTACGTATTTTTTTTCCCTCCGACGGAGAGGAGCAAACCGTTAATGGAATTCCCGTTGTCTGCAAAACCGTCAGAATATATCTGACATGAAAAAAAGGAAAAAGAAAAAAAAACGAAATAATAATAAAAATAGTTGTTAGGACGAGTAAACAAGAAAAAGTAATAAAATTATTCTGAGTCAACGAGTTTTTCTTCGGCATCTGGGTTATTCGTTTTGTCGTTTGAAAATTATTCCTTTTACGCTAAAGTGTCACTCTGGATTTTTTTTTACGGCCCCTATAAAAATTTAAATAAACGTGTTTTTTTCAGACTAAATCGCCACGTCACGCGCTTTTCTCCGTGTCGGTTTTCAAAACATTTTCGCTTAAATACTACTGTGTTACTGGACCGTTACTTCACTAACCGTCGATCGGTTTATCGTCCTGTCGCAATGAAGTTTAGTTCATATCGTTACCACACTACGGTTAGGCCAATGATATGGATATTATGTAACGTGAAAAATGAAAATGTTCGCGCGGGCGAGTTGTTCGCACGAATTTCCGAGTAACACATTTATTGATACCGAACGAGTTGCGGAAACAGCGATTAACATTCGTGTATAGTTATTATCAACGCTGACACACATATTTTTCTCGGTCGTAATTTTAACTATTCAATTTGTAATTTTATATGTAAAACGTATTGGGGGGGAAACAAACATTAATTCATAAATTACATAAACAATTGTTTGTAATTTTGTTTTTAAAATATTAAAAATTTTACCTTCAACGTGTAATATTTTCTTCGATTAACTTTTGATTACTTCGATATAGAGTCTGATTATTTGTGTACAGAAATATGTTGATTTTTCGTACATAAAATAGCTTATATTTACGTGGCTTATAATAGTTTTGAATAACAAATTTATATCCGTTCAACTAAGTCCCGTAATATTTGTATGTGGTAAAATTTAAACTTTTTTCTCATCGATAAAACTGTATATTTCGACATTTTCCAGCTATTTCGTCACGATAAATATATTTTTTAGCGATCCACATAATAATTCCCATACTAAACTTTTATTCTAAATACAAAGTAAAATGTATACTTCATAAGTGTATTAATAATAATACTAAATTTAAACTTTATACGAAAACGTATTAAAAAAATAACATACATTAAAATATTGATTAACATAAAAAGCAAAACACGTGTAAAATATTAATGTTTCAGATAGCTTTATAAAAAAAAAAAGGTATATATTTTCAAATAACAGTACTAACAGAATAATATATTTGAAAACTTTGATTAAAATAAAAAAAAAATTATTTTGGTAGTTTTAACGTTATTAGCGTTTATAGTACTTTGCATTAAAAAAAAAAAAACTAATTTTCCAGTGTTCTGCAAATGAGTTGCGTGTAGAAGGTTTTTTGTTTTTTATAATTAAAAATTGCGGTACATAATGATTGATATAATATCATCGAACTTTTTCGGATTCGAAACGACACGCCCGAACACGATGGTGCCAGATTAATGGACTGTAGTAACCATTAGAGTTTGCCGATTTTAATTGTTTTTTTTTTATGAGTATATTTAAATAAAAAATATTTCGAAAAACGTAGAATACTCAAATTGTTAATTAAACATCAATCGGACAATTAGAATCAGACCAAAATCAAAATATCTCACGGTTCGGTCGGGGCGAACGGTCTGAATCGGAATAATAGTGATGAAAACGGTCACGCGGGCGCCAATAATATATGAATCGAAACGTTAAGAAAAATTTGTTTTTAAATATTGACGGATTTGTGGAAATCGTGAAAGGGCGTTTACAACCTCCTTAATGTTAAACCCGAGACGCCAACAACGAGCCACGCGCACGTTCGGGATGCGACAACACGCGTGTTGTGCGGTTCGGCACCGTTCCCGTACACGAGTACATGGGTATGCAAGATCGGTGGGGGGGGGAGGGCCGTAGTGACAGCAAGTCGTTTCAAACCGATCGTATCGCAGCGTCGTCTCGGGAATAAGTGTACCCGCGTACCGGAACGAGTCTCGACAACAATCCCCGAACGTCGTACGACGATATCTCACTGTTGCATTTTCACTTTGAACATAACGCGACGTGATCGAACGTGATCAATATCCGGCACAACCGATCATTTCCCGTTCGAATCGCGAGTTCGTTCTGTTCACGAACATATTTCGTTTCGACATATTTTTATGCGTGTGTGTCCGTTGAAATTAACATTTCGTACCGGAAACACTGATAACCTAACACAAGTTTCGAAAATAGGGCCAGCCCCAGTGTCTTGTCCGCCGCACGATCTGGTACAACGCAACGCGTTCGTTACAAATACGACGTGCGCACGGGGAAATTCAGCGTTCCCGTGTAAATCGGAGACGACCGATTGATCGATATGGGCAACGTGCAATACTGACGGTGGTTTGTTGACGGTTTTCGAGAATCGTGCACCGTTCAAACGCGCGTTCGAAACATTTGCAAATCGACTGACAGTGGTTTGGAAACGGTCGCGCGTCGGGTAATCCGCCACGATCCAACGTCGTATTTATAAACGGGTTATATAATATGTCTGGTGTGTAAGCGCGCGTGCGACTGTACAGAGAGATCGGTGGCGTTTTTTTTTTTAATGATTTAACGAATGTGTAGTCGTTTTCAAACACGTCGGATCATTGTCAGTCAAAGGGTTTTGAATGAACGTTTTGGTAAATAATAAACAACAGAAACCCGTTTTATGCGCGACGCGTGACAAGTAGGCAATCCCGTATGATTTCAAAACACCCGGTGCTCACGCGGACAGTTTCCATCGATTCGCTCGGTTCGTACGGACACATTTCAACGTTCAAACGGACGTTCCTAATCGCGAACTCGCGCTACGAAAAAATTGCGCAATAACAACACACCGTAACCGCATACTGTGACGTGAATTTATGATCGTCCCTCATACACTGCCGTTTTAACTGGGCTTAAACGCACCGCTCCGGTTTGCACAAAGCCCTTGGCCAAATGAAATTTCATAAGTCATATGGGACATGCATTTGATACGTTCGCACCACCACCTGCGGTCCGGTGCCTAACGACGTCCCACGCGCACACTCCGGCCGGGAGAATGGTCGTGGGACGGGGACAATTGACTACAAACGACGGCGCAGGTATATGAAATCGTTTCGAACGGTTTTTTTTTTTTTTTTTTGTTACTGCGGCGATGAAAATTAAAAAAAGTCATCAAAACTATTCTTCTACGTTTCCGGTGACGAAAAACGGATAGTAACAAACATTTTTGATGCCCCTCCCACCCCATAGAAAATGTATAATAAGGAATTATAACAGTCGTTTTTATGTACTGAAGATGGTAACATCGTTATCGAAATACGTATTTACAAATAAAAAGTGAATATTTTTGTGGAATTGAGTTTTTTCTTTCTATTAAAGTAATCCACAAGTACTCAAATCATAAACATAAGGAATTTCGTTTTCAATCGACGGTGGCCATGTGGTTGAAGTTGATAACGCGCAATCAAAGGAGGTTTGCAGTCCGAACGAGAGGGAATAATATAATATTTAGTGTTCGTCGAATTTCACGATGGGTTAGGCGACGTTCGACTCTGGGACGTTGGACATGGGCGATATCGAGTTTCCTAGGAGAATCCGAGAAAAATGAAAATGAGCAGTAATCGATATTGGCGCGGATGACGGGATTGAATACGCGAGGAAGAGGGACGAGAACCCCTTGTTCGCGGGTATCCAAAACACGCGTCTGCCCTCGTGCGTGCGGGTATACCGTCTCGCAGCGCAGACACGACGTTTGGTGCACCACGTTTAACAAGTTTTCCCGGGCAACTAGACCCGGAGGCATTAGGAGTATAAGCGAGTATCGGTTTTCCGCGAATCGTTTTTCTCTGGCGGATTCGAAATCGATCGTGTACGTACGTTGGTAAGATTTCCATTATTTGTCGAGCGAACCGTGTAAAAATAGTTGTCTCAAACACGCCGCGTACGTCTCTCGACGTGGCTCGCAATAAAAATGTATTTCGTATAAAAATGTAAAATCTTTTCTCCCATGAAATTAAATAAATCTAAAAGTCGCAATCAAATATCAAATGCAAAAAAAATAAAATAACTAATTACAATTTTTTTGGATTCTGTTTTAAAATATGTTTAAGTTAATGTTCGTTGCATTTTTTCAATAGTATTTTTGTAATAACCAAAGTAAGTAAAACAAACAACTAATTTGTTTATATTTTTATAAGTAATTTTAAAAGTAGTAAATATAGCAACAGTAATAATGTAATAATATATTAAGAGAAGTGGATTTTGTATTTTGCCATCATTTTGTCTAAAAAAAAAAGGATATTAACAATTTGGCCCGCGAACTTTTTTTTGAAAAAACATATGGCTCGTAGGTAATTTGAGTTTGAGACCACTGGTGTAAAACGACTGGATTTTATTTTACACGAGCGTGAGTGTACACTGGTAAACGGGTACGGACAATGTTTATGCGAAATGTCGATCGGAACAATTCAGAGAGCAATGAAAAAACAACTCGGACAGACGATTTATTTTCTAAGCGTCATTAATTTGTCGAACGCATTCGATAATTTTTTTTTCTTCTTTTCCTTCGACGGTATAAGTGTATTTCTGAATTTAGTTTTTTTTGTTTCGGATGCCGAGCGGAAACGAGAAGCCGTATATAATGAATAACGTATTATATTCGCTTTACAATCACACAGTTTATTTATTAATAATTTTATGTCTATAAATATATTTCTCCACGGAAGGGCCGCTTCGAAAGTTTCGCGTAGTTTCTCATTGAACAGAAATAAAGCACCGATAGTACTTTTACAGGTCATTTTTGAAAGTTCCCAGTAGCTTTCGAGAAAATTACGGTAAACGTGAAATTTATTGCACATAGCCGAACCCGCTTTGAACAAAATCTGTTCCGGTTATTTCGTTGCTGTTTAGAAAATACAATAATTTCAAACTCGGAACGACACGTATATTATTATGGTGTGATTTTCAACTGAAAATGATGAACACTTTCAGAGTAAAATCCTGTGGTAACGTTGTTAAAAATGTCGGTTTGAACGCTTAACGTTTTGAAAAACGACAAAAATATTAATGTCGATAAAGCTTCGTTCAGAAGCTCGTGTCTCGAGTGATTTATTTTGTGATTTACAATAATAATAACCTCGCAATGATCTAATCGATATTATTATACGGAATTATTAATGAATAAAATAATTTCATTGGAGTTAATATTTCTGTTAATCAACTATTTATCGCAATAATATGTACAGCTCAAAGATCAAATTGTAGATGTATTATTTTTTTTATCAGATACTATAAAATATCATCTTACGTAATATAGCTAAATTTTAAACAAAACAAAACGGTTGACGCAAGTGCGATAATTCATTTGAAATTGTGAAATTACAATCAAGATAATTAAATACGGTTGTCTGAACGCGCCACTTTGTGCATAATTCAATAGTACAACTGGTATCCTTAATTAAAAAAGAACGTCTTTGAATTTCTACTAGAATTGTCGAATAAAGAACGTCGGGTTGGCGTTTATTGAAAGAAAGATGCGATTTCTAACAAATATATAATGACGAGAACCGCATGTCTTTAGAGTGGTTTTTAGATCGAACAACGAACATCGCCTGGAAATGTTAAAGCCATTTCATTTAGTTAATAGAAAAAAAAAAATATTCGAAAATATCTTATTCATTATGGTCGCGCCGCGTTAACGTTTTAAAACATAATTCAATAAGAGAATAAAAGTAATCAAACAACAGTAAAATATCGTTCTTAATAGAGATTTTTTTTACTCAATGTTTTGGGTACGACTTTGATTACGATATATTTTAACCTTTGGTGTGCAAATGCGCCCGCGATAATATTATTGTTTAACATTCCCCTATTATGAGCGTTATAACATACGAATAGCACATATAATATGTATTCGTAAAACACGAGCTTAAGTGTATTTCGTATAGTCGAACGCCATCGTATTACGACAACGTTTCTAAAACGAAAGTTTTATTATTGGACGTGTTCATTTCGAAAAGTCGTTCGTGAATCAAGTACATATGGCTCGTCTTATACTTGTTATAAAACATTTTTATTTTCTATATATCAATAAATTATTCACAAGTAAATGTCGACGTAATTTTACACCTAAGCGTTATATTTTATACCGACGAAAATATGAATATTACGGTAATACATTTCGCATGCAGGACGATCGATGTATATTCTTTTACGTAAAACTCTGGGGGTTTCACTATTATTTTTACGTCGCGAGACGTCGATTTTATTTCACTCCGAAACAATCGACCGTTTGCATTGTTACGGAGATAGTTTTCTTTCGGAAACGATTTGATTGCAATGTTGAACCTGCGCCCAATGAAACATCTTCGGCCTTTTACCGTTATAGACGTAAAACTTTCAGACCGCATTTAATCGTTTTTTTTTATTTTTATTGTAAACAATGGTTAAGCCTATGCGGCATATATATATATAGTCGAATATTTTTTTAAAAAAATCAGTGATAATAGCGGTATTATTATTTTTTTATTTAGCCGGCCTAATAACCGTAAACCGAATTAATTTTTACCTCATAGTACAAAAACAAAGGGGGAATTCATAAGCCTCTGCCCTCTTCCTCCCCGCGACGTCTGCATTATATACTTATATACCGTATTAAATAAATAACATTATTCATAAGTTTAAATCGTCTTCTAATCTTCTTTCGATGCTCCTCCAACCGAAATATTTCATGGTGAATCACGACGTGACGTGTATTTATACCGCGCGAGAATAACGTGCGAGTTTTTTAATCGTTAGAAATTAATGCTAACGTTCTCGTCCGTGCGACCGTCAGACCGTTTTTATCCGTATAATTTGTTTATGGCGAACAAAACCCGTATTTGTTTATGACCGGACGAATACAGTTCAGAAAACCGAACGGCGGACAATTATTATCGTCATTATTATTATTATTATTATTATTGTTGTTACACGACGCGTTGCGGTTGAAACGGACGCGTAAACATCATTTCAAAGCGTTTAAAAATGTCCTCGATATTATTGACGTTATTTGTTTTTTCGGCAGTTTATTAGCGCCCGATTTCCAATCAATCGAATCGTTCTCGCCAACGCATACACTTAATACAAGTCGACGCGTTTGTAAACGGTTTCGTTGCATCCGTGAAGGCCGCATATAAATCCTTGAGTACACAAAACGAATACGATTTCATTTATGGACGTGCTATCCAATCTGGCGACACACCGCCCTGGCGCTGTAATTATCAGCACACGAGGTGTTGATAAACACGTACAGTCGCGAGACCGAAACTTTACGGTTATTGCGTCTGCGTCAGCGGGACCGGAGGCAGACGTTTAATCGTGAAATATAGATTTTTTAGCGGTCGTGAGTTACTGTCGGGCGCGAGATTTCGCCGAGGAAAAATAAAACAACGTCAACAATTAAATGTTCGGCGGTAATGATACCGAGTGTGATTTCGATAACGTTTCAAACGTTTTGTCCTCGTTTCGACTATTGCAATACTTGCAACACATTCCGTACGTTCAACATTAAAACCGTATTGTTCTTTTATGTTTCGACTTTTTTTTTCACGGCAAAGTAAAACCGTTGATTTTCTTATTATTTTTTTTTTTTTTAAATTGGTTTTTGATTGGCCAGGTTAGGTTTAATTTATATGCAAATAACAAGCATTTGTTTTTGAAAACTTGGCGACAACTGTTCGGTATTGTGTACGTCCGCCACACTCGAGTAGGATTGCCAACACACACTGCATTCGGAATACTTTACAAGTGCGTTAAACGCTTTTCAGATATTTCCTTTGAGAGCATTAGGGGCGTTGTATATAGTTGTATAGTTTTCAACGTTTTTTTCGTTATTTTCGGAGATTGATAAACCGTACTTAATGAATTGTCGCGATATCGGGCTAAATGTAGATAGGAAAACACAACGCGTATACCGATTCGCACGGTCGATTTCGTAAATTACTGGAAAGTATCGACGGTTGCATTTTTTTTTGGAAATTCATTTACGACAATCGCCCGATTATCCGATTTCTTGACATTAACCTTGTGACACGTACATTATATAGTATCATAATTGCGTACTTTCGTCACCGGCGCGGCAAATGGGAAAACACATCGAAAGGATCGTGAAAATCCACTGACGCATTGATACATACATACGTATATATATATATAAAAGGTTGACGAGTGTAATTTTGTTTAAGAACACCTTTACTTATCGTTAAGGGTTAATTTTGTGAAACGGTATTTTCGAATAATCGGATTGCAAATACGTTTCTGGACGGGTTCGGAACATGCGCGTAGTTATTTTTGAATTCTTGCAGGTTCTTCGAATGGCTTAGAACGTCGAGAATTATATTTTGCGCGAAAAACTAATTCGGTCCATCAAATAAAATACGAAAAATACTCTAATTGAGTTTCAATTTACAATACGAGACGCGTCGTCGTCGTCGTCAATGTATTTTATTTATGGGTGTTGGAAACTGGCGACGAACCCATTAATCATTTCTACACGCGGTTGTTTATATAATTTTTTTTATATAAACGTTTCGGGTTTTCTGGCGAAAATAATAAAAACCATAACACTTTCATCGTGCGCGGGTCAATGGTTTCGAAGAAAAAAATTATATTATTCGAGTAACTCTCTTGTGCGGGAAAAATCAATGTTTGGAACTGTTTACTTACTGACATCTACGTATATATTTTCTAAGTACACTATTTTCGTTTCGACGGTCTGCAAGCGATTACGTCGATGCACGTAGTTTCGAATTTATATTTTAACGCATCAATACGATATTATAACCGTATCATAAATCATTTATTGATTATTTAATGGATATTTTGAAGTTTCAGCTATACGATTTTTTGTTTGGTCGCTTGTACACGGAAAAGGTTTTTCCGGCGGTTTTCCTTTTCGACGTGTTCGCATTACGCCAAGTGGAAAACCATGTAAATCTATCGAAATACAGTTTAATTTTCCAAATGAACGTAGGTATCTAAAAAAAAAAATTGTTTTCGTTCACGGACCGCATCCGAGTGACGTACGATTTCGGCAGGACCGCGGAACTGTAGAGACGCGCGCGCGCGTGTATCGAAACGGCACGAAGCGGCACGGACGAGCCGGGAAACGGGACACGGATTCGCGCGCGGTGGTCGATCTCGTCTCGGTCGGACCACCCGAAGAAGAGGAAGAAGAAGAAGACGAAGAAAAATAAGAGAAAAAAAAATAATCAATACCGCTCGCCGTGTGTTGTCATGTTCCACTGTCCGCCGACGACGACGACGACGATAACAACGATAAATATATGTCGTACGGATCGACGTCGTCGTTGCGTTCATTAGGTTTCGGCATTTCTGATATGTTATTATCATATCGCGCGCGTACGCATCGCGTTTCAATGCGGATAACCGTGTGGGTTAGTCGTGATCGCGTTTCGCGATTTCGTATTTATTTTTATTAAAGGTCCTCGAAAATCAGGTTTTCGATATGCGGTCCGCGTCCGCCACCACCGCCCGCAACAGACGTCGGCTGCGGGGACGGGTAGTGCCACGTAACGTTTTTGCGGTCGCGTCGTCGTTGCGCTTTTCGTTTTGTATAATTTCTCTTGACGAGTCCGTGTCTTTGAGCGTTTCGTTGCGAACAAATCAAACGAAACAAGAAAGGGGCGACGAAACGCGCGTGAAATTCAAACGAAATCGAAAACGGTGTACGAATACGTTCACGGTCCGACCGTTTTCCTTTTTCTTTACAGAACGGGGATGGGGTTCGTACAATAAGGCCTGGCCGACGCCGTCGATTTCGTTGTGTTTTATTTAGTCACGCGACGAGTACATTGCGAACGTATTTTGAAACTAAAATCGCGTATCATCGTTATTTATTTAAATTTATATAGGATTTTCGTCGTGAAGCGGTCTCACATAAATTCGTTGAAATAATTATGTTCACTGTACGACCGGCTTCGCCGTCGTACGAGGTACACCTCTTCCGGTAATCAGATCCACGCGGGGCCCTGTTCCGATATTTGTCTGGGAGGAGGCTGTTTGTTTTTTTCCGTTTCGAACGGGCCGCTCTCTCTACCTTTCGAAAAGTCTCGCCGGCCAATCGAGTACAGTCGTCATATTGATTAATATAATTTTTTTCCCCCGCCACCACCCACCGCGCCCGATCGACACAATACGTCGAGTCCGGTTTTCCGCGTTTCGCTACTCAATCCTTCACCGTAACAATAACGGGCGCACACCTGCTGCTCGCACCTGGTTTTTCACGAGTACGAAGTACGTCAATCAACGTCGGGACACGAATCGATACACTAGAAACGGCGGCGTTTCCCGTGAAATAATTAACGTTCGGAGTACGGAGAGGTTTCGCGGGCATGGAAACAAACATTCGAAACGCGTCAAATAATTCGATAACACCCGTACACATTGTTTGACGTTTACGAGACGTCAAAACGTTCGGGGTTTCGAAAAAACATTTGAATGTTTACATTATTTACGAGCAATTTCAATGCGACTTTCCAATTTCATATTCGAAGTGAATCGGTTTTTATTCTGAAACTTATAACGTGTTTTTGCGTTTTCGTCGTGAGATTTGGTCAGATAAGCATGAAATATATTTACGTTTTACGGAATACGCTTTAATTGGCATAACGGACGTGCACGCAAATCAATTGGAAACACAACGACACGGCGTATTCACGGGGGGGAAACGCGAAAACGCACGTCGAGTTATCGTCGATTTGTTACGTTTCGACGTTTCGTCGCCACAACGTACACGGATTTAACGTATTAGAGAGGCGTGGACGCGCCGTCGAAATTGTCGACCGAAAACGAACGTACCGGTTGACCGCAGTCACGCGGAGATAATGTTCTCGTGTTTCACAGCACTGTCCCCGGGGCTGGCGCAGTCGATCTGATTAATGATCTCCCGCAGGTCGTTTGACACTGTTCGTGTTTCTTTTTTTTTTTGCACGGGCTGCGTCGGCGATCGCCTAAGCTCCCGGCAACGGATCTGTTTAGTTTTTTTGACGATATTTTCTATACTTAAAACGCGGATTGTCAAAGAACAAACACCGTTCTGGTTCTACTGAACAATATATATATATCACCGAGATAAAACTATACTATCGCCTCGGCCGACGATATTCCGCACGGTCTACCGTTTCGTCGGATAGCATGTCCCCCGGCCATTACAAACGCGTCCAAGCGCAACAGATTTTCAAGTCTCTTCAGGTATTTCCACGGCGTCGAGTGCGTATTTCCGTACACACGACGCGAATAAAATGAATTTAATATCGTACACCAAAGTGTATTCGATACAACGTGTTAGCGATTAAGAGGAGATTTTTCGAAAACGAAAACAATAATTTGTTCGCGTGAAATTCGTGTGCTTCTATGTTCGGTGCACGTTTTTAAGTCGACAATACATCGTTTTACGTGGTATACGACGATTAAAAAAAAAAAACTGTCGGTTTATTCGATCGAACGTTAACAATTTTAAATTGTAGGCAGCATACACGAATATTGAAATCACCTTAGTCAACACGAAGAACGTCAAATGAAAATTGCAAAGTTAAGAGTCGAATCGTAATGTTCTAGTTACAGTTAAACGTGGAACAAGATATGATTATAGACAAACGAATTGTTTTTAATTTATTTACTTCAACGATATAATTTGAAATGTGAAAATCCAAAATTTATCTGTGATATATCTATTTTTAATGATTATAATTTTAAATTATTATTATTTATTTTAATTATTATAACTTTAAACGGTAATAAAGCTTTTCAAACTCAACGCGTCGTAATGGGATAGCGAGAATTCGTATCACGGTATATTTTCATACAGCTTATCGTATTATGTACACAATTTATTAGAGTACTACACTGGTTATTTTCAAACTAAAACTCACGTTTAACTTTTAAATATTGTTGTTTTTCACTAAAACAGAACACGGTTTCGAGTTTGAAACTTTTTTTAGATGCTCGTGAATAAAATCGTCAATACATAGTGCATGATAGATGGCAAAGACGTCGCGTTGATTTATTTGACGATAAATAGTCGTTCGGATCGTCCATTAATGTTTTAGTCCATTACGGCGCATTATTGAACGGACCATAAATACTTTTATCAACAATGCCTCCTCAATATTGTTTGACATTTTACTTATATATATATGTACACACACGTAAAATAAATAATTTAACAGTAAAAAAACCACAGGTCTGCGTTTTGTTCGTCGAATGTCCGATATCATTTCTCTTAACGATACGTTGTCGTCACAATAATAATAATAATAATAATAATAATAATAACAATAATAATAATACGTTTTACATAAATATACGCGAGAAGTGACGGAGTCGGAATAAATATTGTGTTGTGTAAAATTTAAAGTAGAGCGGAAACGATATAATTAGAAATCGGCACAAGTTATTAAAACAATATTGAAACGATAACGGCAGCGCGGCAATTAAACGGCAGTATCAAAACGTAGTTAATGAAAAAAGTTTACCTCGAACGATTTGTATACTTGTGTACAAAAGTTTTCGGATACGTAGTGTTTAATTTACGACGGTTTACGCGCGTGCTAATGGGATTTTATTGCGGGAGCGACTTGTCTGCGCGTTAAACTCCAAACGGTACGGCACTGGATAGGGGAAAATCCTCGAGAACGCTGTGCTTTCTCCTTAAATGACCGGACGTTAAGCTTAAGTGTCATCAGGACCGGACGGGGCGCGGAGGTCAGCTTTCGGAAATTCGTTCTGGTCCCCGGGGAAGAAAAGTTCAAAAAACTTTCTCACTCGAATATCGACTTTTGCGCCGTTAAATTTTTATAACTTGCGTTTCCAATTATACGGTTTAGTTATTACGGTGTATTAAAGTTTGTTCCATAGAATCGCATCGACGTGCGTGTATAAAGTAATAGTGTTAAAAAAAAAATAATAATAATAATAAATAAATAAAAAAACATTTTCTCTATTTAGCTGGTTTTTTGAAAAAAATATTTCGAACTCATAATGACGTGAACATTTATCGAGCGATACAAACCGCGTGTATTCAGCCGATTGTCAAATATCATATACATATAATCAAAAAAAAAAATATATATATAGAATTGCAAGTTCGCAGTGTGGTGTTTTGATATTTTTCGTCGGTATGGCACAACAGCGAAGGCCCACAGCGGATCTGACGTTTGATTAAAATTTATTTGGATAAATTTAATTGTTAAGTGAAATTAGAATTGCTTTTAAATTGGCTTAAAGTAAAAAGTATGTTAATTTAACATTTAATAATAAATTCGAATAAAGTTGATTTGTACTTTTAAGCAACATTTTCGAAAAAAATAAATGCGAAAAACAATTTTTTTTTGGTGAACTTGGTATTTGAAACAAATGTATTAAACTCGACTAATTAATCTAAACACGATCGAAACCCAATTAGATAATTCGAAATCGTAAAAATCAACCGATTTACCTGGTTCATCAAACGAAATACGATTCGACAATTATACGTAACATTAATAATTAGTGTTTTTATTCGTATGGAAACGTACGAGTCGAACGTGTTTTCGTATATTTTACAATAACGTACGATTGGCGGTTTAACGAACGTGACTAATATCAACTTCTTTCTTATCGTTATGAACGTACAGTAGACGTATTGTATCGTATTATACGTACACGTAACGCAATTTACGCAATACGTCCGGCATTCGTATATAAAATAAATCACAACACAACGTTATTAAAATAGCAGTTATCTACAGGTCGAACCTTGGTCGGAGGGTTAAAAAAAGTCGAAGTCCCGTTGAAATATTAACGACGCCGTGTGAAGACTCACAATCGTGTTATTTTTGGAAAACGAAAAGTGAAATAATACACCGTATTCATTCGAAACGTACGACGTATCCGACTACAAATAAAAAAAAAAATATTCACAAACAATATTATGTCGTTGTATATTTTCGTTCGGCGAGACTTAATTCATAATTGAAACGTAACGATCATTTGAAAAGAAAACTTCCACACAATGAGATTAAAATATGTACGGGACACCGAGTTAAACATATTATAGTCGTAGTCGTCGCGATGATTTGTTTCTCGCTTTCATACGCGCCGCGGTCAATTGGCCAGCACTCTGTGAAACGACGTTTCATCTGTCGCGATTAAAAATCCGTTAAAAAAAACATGTCCGTGACGCAGTTGTTCGTCGAGAACGATTTGCCGTCGTATGCTTAAAATATTGTCGCGGAAAATCGTATTTTGACAAAAGGCTGCAAACGATTGAAAATCTCTACAGGACGTTAATGCGAGTAGAGAGGCGGTGGTTGTGGTGGGGGGGTACGTTGTTATTAAACGGACCGGCGTGCACGGACGTCCGTGCCGATTAGTTTCAACGTCGACCGCGACCTATCGAGAATTTCGCGGGCGAGCGTGACCGGTAACCGTCCCCCGAAACGCGTCATAATCGCCCACTCGGTTTGGTTTATCCCTTTTTAGCCGACATGACCTTGACGGGAACGCCACCGCGATCTTTTAATCATTTTTTGTGTTTGCTATAGTTTTCTCTCTTGTTTTTGAAAAAAATAAAATAAAATAATCGCAATGACGTTTGTACACGAACAGTTTGTGTACACACGCGTGTGTGCAGAAATATAAACAAAAATTAAAACCTATTCGCGGCGGACCGGCGCGCGTATTGATTCCGCGCTATTTCGAGTAAGGAAAAAAACCGATACTTACGATTTCCTCGGCGTACGCGCGGCGGAACGTTTCGTTCGTTGGCCAATAATATTTTCCCCGTTTCATCGTGTCCGACCGTCTTATAATCTCGTGGACTTTTTACGAACGGTACGGAAAAAATCAGTCGGATACTATTGGGTTTTTTTTTCCCCGCGTATACAGCAGACGCATACACACATATATGTGTATATGGTTCCGGTACAGAGCGTGCGCGCGTCAGACATCACTGAGGTTATCGATACGTCGGCACTGTCAACCGTTATTGTGCTCTGTGTGCCGACAAAAGACTAAAACGTCCAGATTTAAACTGCGAATCGCAAAATTATTGCAAAATCGGATACGCGATCGAAAACAGAAATAATTATGTTTTCGAACTCGTACGACTAAAGGCACGCGATTACAATCCAATTAAATCGGTCGTATCGATCGTTAGACATTTTTGTTCGTTTGCAACGGTTTGATTATTTTTAGAATCGAACGGTCGTGGTTTACTGCGATTATCGAACTAGTCGTATTTACAATAGAAGACGGGCGCACGGCATAAACAAATATTTGATCTAAAACAAAAAAATTATAATTTTTATTACAAGATCGAGTATTTTTATACACTCCGTCCTAGAACTCCTAGAACGTCCCGACGAGACGTCCCTAGCCATCACGAAAGTCGCGTGACGTGTACACGTGTCCATAGCTGTTTGAGGATTTTCGTGTCCGCCGGCTCTGCGTAGTGTTTACGGCGCGTGCGCGTTAATCGTCAGTCGTCAGTACGGGACTTATCTCGGCCAGTGACGTGGTTTGTTTATTGAACACGTCCAGTCGGTTTTCGAAAATTCTATCGGTCGGGGGGCGGTGGTACTCGTCGAGTACGACGAGCTTAGGAGGTGTACGTGAGATTTCATAAAAAATGCAATGGTATCTGGCGCAGTGCAATCGACACAGTACGGTATATTTGATTTGAGGTTATATTTTATTATGTGTGTTCCGTACGTAGGTTTTTTTGTGTGTGTGTTGTCTTTACGTTTTTTTTTCTCAACTTAATCATTTCATAATACGTTTTCATACATATTTATTCTCGAGGACGAACAAAACGGGTTTCCGTTTAAAAGGAAAAACACGCGAACAATAGCGAAACGAGTTGATATTAATTTCGAATCGTTCGGACACGTTTTTGTAATCGACGTGGACACAGATTATTGTCGGCGATGTGTGTGAACCGAACTGTTCGACGATATCGTAATTGGAAATAATTCGTACCGAGCCAAACGCAAAGCAGTGCGGTTTTAGAACGTTGCGGCAAAACGAAATGCAGACCGAATACGTGGAATAAATAAATGAAAAAAAAAAAATAGTTCGTTCTAGTTTTAGGATGGAAATTAATTTTTCTCCCGATCCTCAATAACGTCGAGCTATTCGGAAAACTCACGTCATTCGCATTGGAATCCAAGAATAGTCTATTTTGCGCTCTACCGGCCGGACGAGGTCCCGGCGTACGACCTCCTACTCGCCGCTTGTCGTGTCGTCCACCGTCATATAGCGGTGTTATTGTGTACCTGCTGTATCATTGTTCTCGACGTGTGCAAGTTCGGGGTTATTAATATTTGATGTTTTGTTAGTCGCAAGTTCGTGGTTATTGTTACGTATGAATATTTATGTTTCTCGGCGGTTGTGCTACGAAAGTGAAACGCGGAACAATAGTGTCGTTGCGTTATTTATTTATTTTTTTTATGTTTGTAGTTCGGATCGATCTCAAGAAGCTGGGTTCGTAACATCGCTAGTTATTATTATGTAATCATTGGAATCTCTTTTTTTTGGGGGGGGAGGGTGGGGGTGGCGAAACGGGTCACGCTATCGCACACGCGAGATAAGTCGTCTACTGTCAGGGATGGGGTCAGTTGTCCGAAAATGATAACAGATATGAGATGGAAAATGGCGTTGTCGGGTTTGTACCAACAGAACGTTTTCAAAAATGTAAAAACCAATATTTTTTTATTACTTTCATACGTGAACTGTGTTTTGCTATACGATAAAAGTCAGTAATAATAATTTATTGATCAATAACCTAACCTAACCAGAATCTAGTCAACAATTAATATTAGCGATTTGGTAATTTTGTTAGCAATGGTTGGCAGTGAGTGTTTTGTCGACTCAGATCCCCGGTAATATTAATAAAATAATATTAATAAAATCCCCCGTCCCCCGTCACGATTTCGACGTACGATCGACTTAATGACACTACGCGCGTATACACGCGGTTTTGTCGCAACCTAACCATTCGAGGCGGCGTCGGCGGAACGCGGAAAAAAAACTTCGGATCGCGCGCGTAACGACGAACGGAATGTGGCAAGTCCACGGAGACCGATTATTTATGAATAACGAACGAACAAAATTACGTTCGTGCGTGTACACGTCGTAGTGAACCTTTGTCCAGCGCTTTTATTACCTTGAATATTCGTTATTGTTTTAGATACGTTACAATAGATTTGTTTGTTTGTACTTTAGTCACTATTGTGTAAATCTTATATTGATAATAATCACTGATTTACGTAATAACATGATTATTGTATTCTTTAATCGCGTATTTGAGACTAAATTCGACTCGTCTACATATATATTGTAACCGGACTTAGAAAACCCGGCTTACAACAGTGATTCCGACGGAAAACGACAGGACGATACGAAAAAAAAAAACAAAAAAACCCGTTGTCGTCCCCGTCGGTGCCGTTAGAACGAAGGCGACCCGATAAGTAAAATGCCTCTACGGAAGACTTCGCGCGGAGCTGACGAACGACCGCATCCCGAAGCACGTCACCGCCGGTATCGCGTACGAAACCGCCATTTCGTCGCCGTCGTCTACAAGCGACGATCACGTTTGACGACCGTTCCAAACATCATTCAAATCGTATTCACCGGGTCACGACGAATTGTTTCCGACGTCGACTCGACGCGGTTTTCCGGTCGGGTCGGGTCTAGGTCATCGTTGTCGGCGGCTGGTATTTTCGTCGTTGGCTCGTCCGTGTCGGGTTCGATCTCCGGGGTACACAATTCAATGCGTTTTGCGATTTCCGATGTTCGAACGGCGCCACAACGATCGGCGATTCCGGCGACAGCAGTCTTCCGTCCGGCGAAACGCCAATAAGGTCGTCTTGGTAAAGTCTGCTCTGGTCGGTCGGCGGACGCGTGACCTACATGTACGTGTGAGACGTACTCGGCCATTTCGTGTATTTACCGTACGTTCGTCGTATATACTCGTACATAGATATATCGGCGTTCGAATCGGAAAATAAAAAGTACTGGAGCTCGATTGGAAATCTAAAAGTTCCAAATGAACTTCCCACACCCCCAGTTTACCACTAAAATATAATCTAACCGTATTCTTTTTTTCTTCAATCAAAAAAATTTCTCTATACAACTTTTAATAGATTTTATATAAATAAACAACTGATAAACTCATTTAAATTTAAGTAAGAATCAGAATATGCTATCACGACTTATAAAAAAGAAATTTTAATGTATTATACAGGGACACATCGGCACGTGATGTTCACTAATAAAACAGAATTTTCAAAACGGTTCGCCACCAATTAACGACGTTGTTTATCGACAATTCGTACCGCCACAGATAAATACAATTTTTAATAGTGTATGTGCGGATAAATCTAAAAATAATTGTCAAATAATATATGAATAATATTCTGCGGTATACAAGATAATAAATTGCCATTATCAAGCAGGTACTCGATATAGCAATAACGTATTAATAATAATAATAATAAAAATAATATCGGTTATAGAATTTTTTCACGATCTTTTATCTATGGTGCCGAGGTATACCGGTCAGAAGCGCTCGCCCGCGTTCCTTCGAAAATCGTAGTAAACGGACGCAAATTTTTTGTTAAATGTAGTAGAGGAGCTCCTCCGTCCCCCAATTCGAACACTGATATATATATATATATACAGAATATACAATTACCGTAAAACGTAATTTCAAATGATTCGATCGCGTATAAACGCGTATTTGCGACGCACGCAAGCAAATTAGATTGTTTTTTTTTTCTCCTCCCCGTTTAAAGTCAACAACACTCGGCGTGCCCGAGACCGCGGCCTTCAGTTATTCGCGTAACCTTTACAATCCACTTTAAGCTGCCGAGCGGTACCTATAACCCAATTTGGACGCGCGAGGCCGGAGTCTCGCGTACAGCGTGCCGTCTCTCTTTTAAATTGCGTTTCGTTTAAATTAAATCCGCCTCGTCCTCCGCCCGTCGCGGCTTCGGACGTGTACCGTGTTAATACCCGCGGCACATACTGGGGGGTCGTGCGCGCCGGCCGAAATTCGATAAAGCCGGATTACGCGGGCGGGGATCGCAGGGACGACGACGGCGAACTCTTATTTTGGGGGGTGGGGGGTGGGGGAAAGAGCGCATAAACATCGATAACAATTCGACGGCTGCAAAAGAACGGGCTCTTCATTTTCTCGCTACGCGTTCGCACGTCTACGAAACGTAAACGCGTTGGAACCGTCACGGACGTCTACGGCGACAGAGATCTGGCGAAACGCCCCACGTTAAGAAGCCGGACGTTCAGAGAGCACAACACGTTGTGTTAACACGCATACTAACGAGCCGATGGTTATCGCGTTACGCGTTTATTTTGGTTGGAAACAAACGTTACATTTCAATTGTTCGCGTCGGTTGATAAATTATTAAAACGACTGTCGACGGTCAGGGCCGAATTGGAGGGGTGTGCGATTACTACCGCTATCTCATCATTAATTTGGGCCGGTGTCAAATGAAATAATAAAATTGGCTAAAATATAAAATGCAAAAAAAAAAAACATATGGTATAATCCATAAACCCGCGGTAGAAATAATTAGCTAAATAATTAATTCGGCCAAACGTGGAGGGTGGACGCTAAAACATTCGAACGCGATTGGCTAAAATGTCTCAATCCTGGGTCTGCCGACAGTCGTTCCGAGTCAAGCACGTAGAATTTTTTTTTTCACGAAATTCCGTACCGCACAAAACACGAAACGATTTCAAAGCATATAGTCGTTTTTTCTTTATTTTTTATCGTGAAAATTCGAAAATTCATTTTCTCGTTTCACGTACTCAATACGTAATAACGCATCACATACGATTTGAGGTAAAAAGGAATATTTTTTACATCGTATATTTCAGTTATTACGAGTTACGGCGCATACGAAAACACGTAATGTACGTTTCACCTCGTCGTACATATATATTTTAAAACGTGTGTTTTATCTATCGCGATCAATTGTTAAGCACGTAGTAACACGTGTACGCGTCTCGTTCACTACATTATCGAACGCGTGTGCACATATTAGTCTTGCTTCGCTCGCGCGTTCTGTATTCTCGTTGGTTTTCAGTAATACGGCGTAAAACAAATGATAAACGGCGTGTTACGTGACGTACGACTTGTACGCGATAACAATCGTTCGGGTTAGGTTTGAGTATACTTCATGTTTCGTAATAATTGTTTAGTGCAGGCTAGACGTTTCACGCATATGTAAACATTTATACAAGTACGTAATTTAATGTAGTTAGGTTGTTATGTAAATTGCACGTTCGTAAAAGGACTTTCGGAGTACAAAATAAATATTCCAGACATTTAATGTTTACGGTCTTCGCTAAATAATATTTAATGAATTCGAATTGAATAGATGATAACGGAACCATATATACATATTATTATCATTAAATGTTTATGATTTTAATTAAAAAACGAGTGTCAAAAAAAAATATATATATATATGTATATAGATGTATTATTATGGCGTTATAGTTGTTTTAGTTAAAAAAAAAAATGACGATTTGAATTCAAAATTACTTTGTTTTCATTCGACAGGTATTTTTTAATCGGAAAAAGTTTTAGATAAACGGTATATATTCATGGAAACTATGTAACCGACAAAACAGGTAGTCAATATATTATTTTTAGTTATTTTTAAACGCAACGGGTGTCGTAAAATCCGACAAAATCGTTTTTATGAAAATGTCAGCATGACGTTTTTTTTCTCGGTTAGTTCGCGTGGCTTGCGATTATCGGATGTATGGAACGATTTTATTAATAATTGTGCGACATTTGTCGGACGTATTGTTTCCGGCCAACCTAACGAAAAAAAAAATAAATAAAAAAAATAAAAAAATAAATAAGAAATACGAAAAAAACTCGCTCGCGGCCAAAAACCGTCTTGAATACGAAAACATATCGTCTGTCGGTTTTCGAGTCATTGGTAAGCGGACGGGAAACCGTATATCTTTAATTTCGTGCCGGTTGTTGCCCGGGTCGCGTGTCGAGTAAAAAGAAAAACGAAAAAAAAAAGGAATTTTTCTTTTCGCCGGATTCGATCGTTTTCGTGACGCGTTAACGAAATTTGCCGCGTTCGACGTGTTTTTGTTTTTCGTTACTTGTTCCGCGCCCTGCCCCCGGAGACGACGTCTTTTACGTATTAAATGTGATATGCGACGGCAGGCAATACGTGTGTCCACGTGTGTGTTTCAATACGCCCGCCGTCTGTATTACAATTCGAGTTCCCATCACGAACACGATTATTATTTTCCAAATCAACGTCTACACTTTCGTTATTGTGCGCACGTTACAACACACACACACACACACATATATATATATATAAATTGTCATTAGAAATGAATCGGATTTCCTTCTAGTGTTACGTGCAATGTACAAACTGTTCGCGCGGTCCCCGTACTACGTTAAAAATGCGTTCGGTGTACAAAACACGGGCGAAGCGTGTGAAAAAACTCCGAGCACCGCCGCCACGTGGAAACGGACAAACCTCAAAGCGAATTCGTACTACGTCTACGCGCGTTCGTAGGCCCGTCGGGCATCCGTCATCCGACCGGAGCCTTACTCAGTCGTCCTGTCCCGACGTCCAACGTCGAGACGTCGTGCCGGCGTTTTGCGTTTTGTGTGGATAATTTACCCGACGTGCCCCATAATGTCGAACTGTTCGTCCGTGTTTCAATCGAACGACCTCTGACCGCTCGGCCGGGTCATCAGATAAAACACGAGAACCAGGATGTGTTTCGTTCAAAACACCACCAACGCGCGCTTTACGGGATCAACAGGCGTTCGCTAAATCGACCGACACGTTTTTATTTATTTATTTATGTTTTTCGTAAGAGGGATTACGAAACGTGTGCGTTTTCGACAGTGAAAATCACGTAACAATCGGTTTCGATGTATCATCTAAACGCCGCGATTAGCGTACGCGGTCTCTCTGTCCGTTCCGTAGTATTTACACTTTGCACCATCAATTTGTATCTTACGGAGAACATAGCATTTTCGTTTCGACATCATCTTTTCAATACTGTATATAAGACTTATAGAACTGCATGCTCGCGGCGTTTATCTCGTTCGGTTATAATTTATTCGGGAAAATTTAATTGCCGAGGGAAATTCGAGTTGCTTTTAAATTGGCTTAAAGCAAAAGGTATGTTATTTCGTCATTTAATAATGAATTCGAATGGAATTGATTTTTACTTTTAAGTAACATTTACGAAAAAAATTAATGTGAAAAATAGTTTTTTTTTTTTTCGTGAACCGTACTTAAAACAAATTTATTAAACTCGGCCAATTAATTTCCACACGATCGAAACCCACGTAGATAATTCGAAACCCTGAAAATCAACCGATTTACATGGTCCACCAAACGAAATACGATTCGACAATTATTCGTAACATTAATAATTAGTGTTTTTATTCGTATGGAAACGTACGAGTCGAACGTGTTTTCGTATATTTTACAATAACGTACGATTGGCGGTTTGACGAACGTGACTAATATCAACTTCTTTCCATATCGTTATGAACGTACAGTCGGAGTATTGTATTGTATTATACGTACACGTAACGCAATTTACGCAATACGTCCGGCATTCGCATATAAAATAAATCACAACACAACGTTATTAAAATAGCAATTTTGACAGGTCTTACATTTGTCGGAGCGCTGTGTGAAAAGTCGAAATTATTATTAAAGTTTAATAAAGCTCGTCCCGTTGAAATATTAACGATTCCGTTCGGGTGGAAAACTCACAATCGTGTTATTTGACGAACGAAAAGTGAAATAATACACCGCGTTCATTCGACATGTACGACGTATCCGACTAAAAATAAAAAAAAAAAAAATATTCACAAACAATATTATGTTGTTGTATATTTTCGTTCGACGAAACGCTTCATAATTAAAACGTAACGATCACTTAAAAAGAAAACTTCCACAAGATGAAATTAAAATAGATATATGGGACACCGAGTTAAAAATATTATAGTCATAGTTGTTACGATAATTTGTTTCTCACGTTTATACGCTCCTCCGCGGTCAATTGGCCAACACTTTGTGAAACATTTTATTCGTCGCGACTAAAAATCCGTCGATAAGATTTTCTAGATTTTTCGACGAAAACCCGTCGATCCGTTAAAATCCATTCAAATTTCTGTGACTCAATTTTTCCTCCAGAATATATATATATATAATACCATTGTGAAAATGTTTTTAAAATATCGTTACGGAAAACGGATAATGCGAAACCCTAAAAATTATTGATTTACCTATTTCATCAAACGAAATATGAATATATTATTGAATATACGAATCGAACGTGTTTTCGTATATTTTAGAATAACATGCGATTGTAACGAACGTGACTAATATTAAAACACATTAATATTATTATGCACGTACAGGAACAATGATAATATATATCATTATTATCATTATGGTTATACATGTAGCTGGCCAAATATAAATACTATAATATTTATGATTACTATAATAATATAATATTTTATTATGCTATATTATTTTAAACAAAAACGAAATAAACAGCAATTCTACGCGACGATCCAATTTTCGTCGGTTTATAATTTAAAATAATAATACAATACAACCGTGTCTGAACGAAGCGAGACTCAGTGCTTCATTTGAAAGTCTTTGTATCTTGTCTGTACTTTTTAATTTAAAAGAAAATAAAACATAATTATATTTTTACTGTCGTTATTAATATATAAAAAAATCGCTTAACTCGTTGTCAACAGTTTAATTCTAATTCCTACAATTTAATAACGTTAGTTTTATTCGTATTTTACGCTTCGATAAATGTTTTCTGAATACGACGTTTTTAAACAAGTATTTCTGTTTGTTTGTTTGTTACTAATAAATTATATGTCAGTCATAAAATCTTTAAAAGAAACCAAACAAACACAATTTTAATTAACTCGTTAAAGATTTTTCGTCGTAATTTGAATATGCCCACGCAACGTGTACGCGCGTATCATGCGGAACAGAGTTCCGTTACGACTCCCGGAGATATTATTGTTGGATTGAAGTCGTTTCGTTATCGTGTAGGTTTCGAAATTACATTCGTGTATTATTGTTAATGTTACGAGTTTACAGTCAATACGGAGGGAGACGAAATCAATGATACCCAATCACGTATTTAACGCGCCCGAAAACCAAATAAACGTCGCGACCGAAGAAGACCGTTTCGAAACCCAACGTTATTAGTTTTGAGAAATTTGCTTCGAATCGACCGACGGCCGATAAGTTCAATAATTCACACTTCTTAAACACGAATTCGTTAACTCTCGGAGGAATCGTCAATATCGTTTTGACGAAAAAGTTTCGACCGTGCGCGCCGATGTGATGCGCGAAAGTCGAGGGCTGACACGGTATCGCTGAAAAAAAGAAAACGCACTCCCCCCCCGAACAAATCGACGGACAAGAGAAATCGTTCCAGTACGGTATTGGTGTTGACGGGCTGACGTCTTGGCGTCTATTGTTTCGTCGGAACGTCGCCGTGCTCGGGAGATCCACCGAGACGGAACTCTCGACGAGAATACTACGCGGCGCTAATAAAACACGCTCATTACACGAGACCAGTGATCGTCGGCGTTCGGTTTCAATTTAGATCTCCGACTTAAAGGAGATTGCGCGCTTATGAGCGTATTGTGTACATCCCGACGGCGCCCGTCAAAAATAGGAGATGTTCACATCAAAGCGATATTCGACGCGCGTTAATTTGCAGGTCGCGAGAGACCAACCCCTGCCGTTCCCGTCTCTTCGGGTTTATCGGCGCGGCCCAATTAGTGTAGACGGCGTAATCAACAAGACCGCGCGACTTCGAATCAATCTGCGAAACGTGGTTCAGATTGATTCGTCCCAAACGGACCGAGAACGTTTCGTAACGATTGGTATTTAACAGACGTCCGAGTCGAACGAACACACGATACCGTATGATTTCGACCAAAAAGTGATGTGAAACGAGTCGCAGCGGTACTGTTCGACGTCAAGTCGACATTTTGACGGGATTCGTCGTGCAGTGTTATCGCGATGTGTTTAAACGGTGTTTTTTCGGAAAGAGAGAGAGAGAGAGAGAAACGAAACAGCGCGTCTATGATTTGTCAATTTGTTTCGACAGGACGTCGATTGAATTGTCACTATTTTTGTTTTCCTATAAACCGGCAAGCGAGTATTTGTTAACGGGATCGGATTAAAATGTTTACGACGTTTTCCACAACGCGAATAAAAGTTCTAGCCCGAGTTCGTTTCTAGCGGGTTAAATGTGGTTGACCGACAACGCACGCGCGTCGAATGAATAATTTCCGGAAAACGTTTGAGATTCGGTTCCTGTACGATTGGTTCGAACATCAATAATCGATCGCAACGCGACACTCTCCAACGCGTCCAACAGAGTTTCGCGGTAAAAAGTTCCGAGTGTGTCGACCGATTTGCGATACTGTAGCGGACTGTAGCGGACCGTTATTTTTACTGTTTCAAAAACGTCCTGAAACGAGCACGTGAAGTTGGCTCGCGTAATTTCGTGTTCGTTTGTCGACTGGCACGAGCACGCACCCGAGCATCAACACACACGTATCGTTTTATCCCGAGGGCGTCCTCCGACTCGATCAATTACGGCATGGTAGTTATTGCATTTGATCAATTCGTTTGAAGCTGTAGTTATTATCATTTTGTCGTTGAACACAATAAGGTACGGAACAAATGCCGCCCCAGCGTTCGCGCGTACCGGTGTTTTCCGAACAACGTAAACCGGCGCGAAAACATCGCACGAGCGCGTCTCTAATTGCCCACGCCGACGACGGCCTCCGCGTTAACAGCGCACAAAACTGTAAAACGAGAGTGAATAAAAAAAAAAAAAAAAACAATATCGTGACGAACGAAAACACAACGACAACAATAGAATAATTGTTATCGTCGTCTCGTACGGCCGGTGGCGAGGCGGCCGCGGGGACTCGTGTGCGATTAACTTGTCAGAAATAATACGATAAGTCATATCTACACGCACCAAAAACCGTATTAGATTATGTTGTGTAACACGTCGTATGAACGCGATTATTACTCGTGCGGGAGTCGTGTGTGTGTGTGTGTGTGTGTGTGCATATTAAATAATGTATTCGCTCACGTGTGCCGCGTCCGTCGGTTTGGGTTTTGTTTTTCATAAAATCGCATTTTCCGTTTCGGAGAGAAAATATAAAAATTTTATATTGTACCGTTATACAAAGCACGCGTTGACGATTCGGATCACGCGCTCGGAATAGCGAAACGTTGGACACAACACATATTGCAATATGTGCAATCGCTCCGGTCGATCGATCGTCGCGCTCGGAATTTATCATTAAAACATTATTATACGTTTTAAAAACGTGACCGTAAAAATCAATGATATATACTAGACAACGTTCAGTGTTTTTTTTTTTATAGCTTTATCGACTGGACCAACACGAAAACGCATGGAGATCCAAATAATAATATTTATCGTATGGATAAGCAATTGGATTTAAATCGATACGAAAAACCAAAATTCAACACGACAAAGTGTATAGGGATAATATCGAAACTATATGAGATATTCTTTAGGAAAACGGAGAAAGCCTACGTAAAACAATAACACCTGTTTCGGTAAAACAATTTTCGTCTCTAGTAGACTCGTCGTCGGTAGATACCCTGCGGGTAATCAATGCCGTTTTCTAAAAAAAATATCGAAGGCACGTGCATGTGGAAAAAATAAAGAATGTTACTTTAAATGTGAAAACGACGATCAATCGAGTAACAGAAACAGAAAAACAGATCGAAACGCTGTTAATTCTTTGTAGTTTTACGAAATCCAAACTTCACACACTTGAAAATAAAGTCGCGAAAAATGATTATTTTTTTTTTTTAAACACCGTTTGTAATACGTTTTCAGATCTTAATACAAAAACAAAAAACAAATCGAAAACGGACGTGTTGACGATTTTACCATTTGTAATGAACGATTCCTCGGAAAAAACACCTGCCGGATAACCTTACTGGAAAATGTCGACTCTTTCCAGTCGAAAAAGTGTACGCGGAGAAAAACAATACAAATTTTTCGCTGCACAACGGCCGTAATTCGTCCGCGGAGAGTTCGGTCATAAACCGTTTCCCGGACGCGGCGCAACAAGTACAAATACGAATCGCGAGCGCGCGTAAATTCGTGACATTGTGATTATTATTATTATTATTGTGCTTTCCGGTCGTAAGACGGCGTTACGCGCCGCGGGCCTGTCAAACCACGGCGTAATGTAATAACCTCGCGGACCCGGCGAAGCCGCGGGGGCTCGGGGACAGTAGGAGACGAATAAACCTAACCCTAAGCGCGGCACAACACGTACGACACCGGGGTTAGCGCTAACGTGTGTGACGTCTCCGAGCGCGTAAAAACAAACAGAGCCGCTGGGCTGCTGACTCGGGGGTGGGCGTCGGAAATCGGAACGAGAACGAACTAAAAAAAATATATTCCTGTAGGAGCGTTAGAACGATTTTCGGTAATTAATCACTCGTGCCTTGCAAATCCGTTTACTTTCGCAGCGTCGACGGTTTTTCGAAAACGACAGTAGTGCGCGTGTACACGGACGAACGCGTGTTTATTGTCGTCGAGTTCTATAATATATTTGTGAGAAAAAATGACAACGGGGAAAAAAACCCCCCAGTACAAAAATCAATAAACTTTATTTTATTTACGAGTGAGTGTGTGTGTGTGTGTGAGAGGGTTTACTTTGTTCGTACTTAGATTTGCGAGCCGCGGCGGGTTATTTCCATACCGACGTGTTTAAAATTCTGAACGCAGCGCGCGGCGGCACGACGATTGCTTCTTTTTAAATACGTGTGTGTTGTTGGATATTTTTTTTTGTTTTCACCGTTTGACAAAAAGTTTCAACGCGTAACACCGCGTCGACGAGTCGGAACGCACGGACGGAATTTTAAAAATGTATTTTTCACGTGGAAACGACCGACGACGACGACGACGAATCGTCCGTTTTCCATCACATAGCGTATTTTCGGTGTCACGTACCGGTGTTATCGATCTCGGCGCGTCACATTTAAGCGCGACGCGTACGTACGGTAGGTAACGATATTGTTTCGGTGTTTACGTGACGTAACGCGCAGACCGCGGGACGGCGAGGGGACATAAAACGATGTTTTCTCTCTAGTGCACGCGATCACATTCAAACGGCCAGAAGGAGAAGAAAAAAACATTCGGTCGACCGTGTAGTGAATAGGACCCTCGTCCACGCGGTGCAAGCGTTCTGACGACGGGCTCAACGAAACTCGAATGTCTGACGGTGACACCACCACTTACCTCTAACCGCGAATACGGTTGGTCACCGGGGTTAGGTATCATATAATTCGGTATGCTAATCGGTCTGCGGCGGGGCAGGGGGGGGGCGTACGCCGTACGTCGGGTTTTTGTGTCCCGGCGCATCTGGTTCTCGAAAAGACGTTACGATCCGACGTCGCTAAACTCTACGCGGGTGCCGTTGACTTGGCGACACGTTGTTTTTTTGTCCCCGAACAACCGCTCCAAACCGAACCGACGACAATAAATACATACGATTATCGCTTTTGTTATTCCATTAACCGTCGGCGACGTTACAAATACGATTATGTCGTGCACGGCGCTTTTATTCGACGTTTACAGAAATAATTGATGATACTCCGGTATTACTATATCGGTTTTACACCACGCGGCAAACACGTGATGGCTTTTGGCCGTCCGTTAATTGTGTTTTACTCAAATTAATTTATTAAAACTCCGAGTATACGTATATACGGCGTCTAACGTCACTAAGTTTCTATTAATATCTCAACGTACACTAACGGAATTGTCTGCGGAACGAAAACTCGTTTTGTGGAAGGAAAAAAAAAATCGCAGACACGATATATTTCAGGTTTTTGAACTACACGACGGGAAAGTGTATTAAAATAACGAAAATTATTAAGTGTTAATAATAAAATGTAATTTGTTAAACGTTTGCTCGAAGTTGAAAATAAAATTTCAATTTCACAAAGTATACGGTGTTTTAAATTACAGCGCGGCGATAAAATAACGAGGATAAAAATAACAAAAAAAAAAAAAAGGAGAAAATTGTGTTTTGGTAGGGTTTTACCAATCAACGGACAATGTTTTACGTTTTATTTTTTCTGCGTGATTTTCGTCGCGTCGGATATATTTGACTTATTGTCCGTCACTAGCACACCCGCTATATAGGCTGCACACTCATGATATTACAACGAACCGAATCGTTTTTTTTTTATTTTCAAAAACATATTAAATGGCGGTAAATTAAAAAAAAAAAAAACATATTACACTTATCGTACTCGTGTGCTTTACTTGCACATATCCGTTCATCACAAAACAGCGACAACGTTAATACAACGTTTCATAGAGCAAAAAAAAAGGTACTCCTCCTTAGACGCGTGTAATAAGAAACAATTTGCGCAAACAGACCGAGATCAACTCGGTTCTTATTCGTTTTTATTGTATGATCTGACGCCTTTTGGTTTTTATTAGACCCGAGGGGGGAATAAAAACGTTACGCGCCGCCTTGCAGTGACTTGTCCAATCATTGTGAATACTTGCGTGATGATGATTTCCACGAAAATAGTGACAGCTTTTTGGATTTTATTGTTATTAAAAAAAAAAAAAAAAAAGAAGAAGAAGAGAAAAATCCTTTTATACGCCATTTCAACTATTTCCCGACCGAACGGATTTATTTATTATTAAAAATAATATTACGATTATATAATATATACGTTATGTTATTGTTCCGTTTATTGTATGAAACAAATTTCAAACGAAATCTGTTTCTAATATTTACGTTTTTAATAAAATGTATAATCATATACTTTCCACAATAATACTATGACATTAAATATATATTTCGATTTTACGTTATGATGACATTCGAACTATATTCTCGTGCAGTTGGAGAAATATTTAATCAATTCTATTGATTTATAGAATTAATTTCATTAAACAAACTTTTGTTGTGAATTGGATTGTTTTATTTGTGAACACCTGCCGAGTAGTTTTTACATTTTATGTGCTATTTTGAAAGTACTATAACAATAAACAATTATCACTTAGTAGTACTTATAATTAACAAGTCGTTTTTACATGAAATTTATTTGAACATTTTACACGCTAACTTTTTATTTAAGCTATACGTATTTCTCTAAGGTAATTAATAATTATAGAGTTTGTGCAAGTAATAAAATAATATATATATATATATATATATATTTTATGTATATTAACTTTTAATATTCATGTTTATTTTTGTGAACGCGTCTCGTTTCATTATTTTTTCTTTACATCAACGTAAGCATTTATTATTTGAACTTAAAACGTTTAATATGATCCTGAAAACAACTAAATTTAATATTCGCAAACCGAAAAAATTAATATTTTTAGAAATGTGTTGCAAATGATTTATACACCGCTAGTGAGTTCGGAATAACATAAGAAAACAATTTTAAAAATACGTTCTATACTAATACGTTTTTTAAAACACATTCAAATGAACGGGACGAACCAGTCGAAAGCTATTTGGTTCATCAATTATGTTTGTCTAAATTAATGTTAACTAGTCAATAAACATAATTAAATTTTTTTTTTTTGTGTCACAAATTGTATTCAATGACTTCGTAATTTATATATTGTTATTAATTGAGTACTGAAATACAGTTTTCGGTACTTGTCATTTATAAGTAATGAAAAGAAATCGCAACGAACCTTCTTCTTTTTTGTCACGTTATAATTATTATCACATTTTAGTTACGACTCATTATTATATATTATACAACAGTGTTTATTAAATTATTTGACGACTATTAAAATAAAGTGAGTCGCGGGAATAACGGAGTCTTATAAAGACCATTAGGCAAGTCTTTCGGGCCAAGGCGTAATATTTCGATTGTTTGAAAATGAATAATGTTTGAAGAATGTTTAATCTATTTCGGCGTAGCGACTAATTGCAAATTAACTAATTGACATCTGAATGAATTGCATTCGTTCGGAGAGCAGACCGTTTATTTCAAGTGAAACTTGCGGTTTTTCGAAAATCTTAAATGGTATCATTCTTCCAAGTTTTTTGGTAAACATTATAATTTTGAGTGTTAAGACTTGAAATAGCGATATAAAGTTTATTGTGTTTCCAGTATTTTCTTTCCATTATAATATGATTACTCGATCGAGACGGGTTCCTAACGCGCGCACGTCTTCGTCCCGTTAGGAACGTATTGTTTTTTTTTCCATTATTTTCGATTCGACTTGATGATATCATATATATATATATATATAGTTGAACGACTTTAACATTCAGATGTTGAGTTATTGAATTTTCGCTGTACACGCGAGGCACATACAACGACCGATTCGCTTTTTATTATAACGAAATTGTAAAACGAATAGTTTTTAATTTAAATGCGCTTTTTTTTTTTAACATTGTTATAGTGAAACGGAGCCGTTTTACGCGAAAAAATAAACTGTATTAAATCGATGATTGTCGAAACATCGTTCGGATCAGAATATCTCCGGGGAATGTCAAACGGACAACTACGTTTGTTCGGAACGGGGAAAAAAAAATTTATATACATATATATAATCAAATTAATTTCGATACCGTTTGAAATATATTTGTCGTACGGGCGCATCGGCCGCAGGAAACTATTATCCGGTGTGATATTTGAGGGAGCGCGTGAGCGTTGTTGTCGAGCCGAGCCCGACCGAGACCGTTTGAGGGCGTTCGAACGATGAAAATTTGAATTGTGACGAGCAAATATTTGCTCGGGACCGATAAAACAACAGGATCGGTCAGGTCAGGTTAGCGGTGTGCGAGCGGAGCGTGTTGTATCGTACACGTTTATATATACGTAGAGCGACGTCGCAGCGCGGGATCGATTTCGTCGTAAGCTTTTTAAACACAATCATCGTAGTGTATACGTGCGCAGGTCACAGTTATAGTAGAATAATAACAATAATAGTTTTTTTTCTTACTTTTTACTTTTTACGTATTTTTCCACTAACGATGATGTGTCGTATATTTAAAAAATACACTTTTTCGCAAACAAATTATGTTTTTTGTCATCGCTTTAAAGAATTCGGGTTCACACGAAATTCCGTAGTATACAGTACCGGATCTAGTGGGGGCACGTGGGCGTCGTGGGCCCGGGACGCTGATTATTCAGGGGCGTCTCGAAATTTATTAAAGAATGAAAAATGTAAGCACCTATGGCAAATTTTCGAACAGAATATAAGAAAAAAACGACAATAATACACATCCGTGACCGAGTTCGGCTCCAGTTGTAAACTGTATTGTATAATGCAGTCACTAATCATACTGCGAACGGAAATTCGTTTGTTTGAATTCTCTCGAATTAAACTCCGATTAAATATAGAAACAGGAAAAACGCGCTTCCGTAATATCGTAAATTGTATTTTTATGGATTCGAGTGATAGCGACGACCGTGTCGGGCCGTGTAATGAAAATACGGTAGTACAATGAAAATCAGTAATGATAAAAAGCAAAAAGTAAAAAACTTACGATGTTTTGTCAGTAATTAAACCCACTGTATATTATCCTCGTTGTTACTTGTTTTTAATACTGTTCAGCGTACACTGTTAAAATATGAAACGGCGATATTAAATTGGATCGGCAATGAATTTATCGAGCGGAATACAAGTATCAAGTTGAAAAATAACAACGATTCGTCTGACGGAGGAGAGGGCGAACTGAAACGGGCGCAACTTTTTTTTTTTTTATCGGCCCCGAGCGCCAAATGTCCCGGGATCCAGAACGGCAGCGTATATCGAGTAATCGGATTACATACAACAAATGGGTTCGTCGGCAAGGTGAGCGGAATTTCGATCACAGGTGGGCTTGAAACGGGTCCGACGGTGTTTGCCGTCGGTTGTTTATGGACGTGTCTTTAGATTATTGCGATTGGCCGTGTCGAGACTTTACCGTATTTATTGTAACATTCGGCTTAGAAATCCCGCGGGAAACGATGCGCAAGGAGCGTTTTTAGTACACGGCTTTCGCGAGTATCGTATTTTTAAGCGGCCCGGGCCTACAAAAAAAAAAAAAAAAAATTAAAAATCTTGACAGGCCCCGACCGGCGCTTGGGTAACGGGCCGCGTATTATTGCAATGAGACTGACTGTTCACTTATTACGGTTGCAATATGATATTTGATGTCAAAACCATTTAATTATTAGTTTTCATGTATAATTTGACAGATTTCTCGTTTGAAAAACAGGCCTAACCCTGGACCCGGAAGATTTAGTTTTTTCAAAGCTGAGTACGGTCCTGTCCGTATGTGTTATCCATCCACGTGCACGAGAAACGTACCGTCGTAACGCGTCGGAAGCGACGGCGTCCTAACGTCGTTTCGGTTTTGTCAATCGGAAAGTATTTAATTGATAAATATTCAATTATCTTCAACATTAAAAATAATATTTATTTATAAATAATTGAACACTATCAGATACATTTCTTTCGGTATTTAAAATGCCAAGAGACGAACATTTATCCTGGATCATAGTTGATCTTAAAGATGTTTTAATTCTTCGCATTGTGGAAAATGACCTTTCACACGACGCCGACGACATTGGGATGGTTAGCGTCAAATTTAAAAGTTCGAAAAGATTCGGAAGTGTTGAAATTACATTGTCTGAATTTTGGGATAAAGAACAGATATAAAACAGCGTATCGATAATATATTATAAGAAACTTTTATAAATTAAAGAAACTAAAATTCCCGGGGGCTAAAAAACACAACGAGGGATGGCTTTCGACCCCCGTCAAGCCCCCCCCTGCCCCATAAATACGCCTATGGATCCGATCGATCGCGAGTAGAGGCACTGCTGCGCGACGGGTTTTCGGAAGCCGCGCGGACGATCGTTAATTGCGAATCGACGGAAATTGAAACGCGTCGTCGGCAGGCAGCCGCGATTTGCCGAGCGTCGTCGCCGGACAATAAAACGGATGATGCGCTGGCGCGGAGGAGCGGAGAGCGGTCGCGTTCGTTTCCGTTTTATTTTTAAGCCCGACTTGGACTTTATATACAGGCTGTGCGCGTATCGACAGTAAAACGCGGACGACCGTACTGAGATTGCGACATTCCCAATGATTTCCGCGCGGTTTTTCATTGTTTCGTTCGTTTTGTTTTGTTTTTGTTTTTTTTGCTATTCGTTTTTTTAACGTCGCGGCGAAACGCCTAGCGATACGTTACGCGTCCGGATTGTCGACGTCCGACCGAACTCATTTCGAATCATGACGAACTCGGACCCAGAACTTATTCGGTATCGAACAATGTTCAACCGATTCTCAAATTCATTTCAAACGTCCGCGGTTCGATTTAAAAGTTGGTTAACCGAAATCGTTAATTTAATTATTTAATAATAATAATAATTTAATAAACAGTACGAGTATTTCGTGTTTAAAATCGAATGTATTCGAATCATAATCATATTTGGCAATCGTACAACACCATCGTACAACGAACCTTTAATGAATACTAATTCCGTGATAACCGCGGGGTCGTGATAACAAATTACGACGTTTCGTAACCAATTTACCAAGCACCAAGATACTATCAACGAGAAGACAAAACAATATACTTTTGGATCCAAACGCTACGAGTATTTATGTGAATAATATACAATATTTTTCTCGTGGCCTCATTTCCGACACCCACAACCGGTCGGGCCAATCGATATAATACGTACTTGAAATTTTCGTCAACAATAAACATCGCTCTTTATCCCGGAGGAAATGATTTGTAAACAATTGTATGCATATCGTACTATATTATTATATTGATAAACGATGACGAAAAAATACGTCGCTAATATTCTCGTATCGCCGAGAAAGGAAATCGCTATATAGAAAAAAAAATACAACGAACTGGATTTTATTTGTTTAAAAATTATTTGTTTATTTATTTATTTTTTATTGTTTTTAGACGAAAATTCGGTACGAAAATCGAACAGTCCGTAACATCACTCCAGCAAAACGCGTATGATTTTTTGGCTATTTCTACGAAACTCCCGCGAGTTCACGCGATCGAATAACACGTTTTTCGCGTTTCGTGTCGCGGACATGCCTTATTTATTCGTCGGCCTATTGCTTTTGAACAGTATGTGTTTTTCCGCAGGCCAATTGCACACTCGGCGGCACAAAAACGCATACGCTTTTTGGACACGACGCGCCCGGACGAAAGAAATATTTTGCTTTCGAGTTGTTTTCTTCCCCGTTTTTTGCTCACAGCGGTCACACGCCGCCGTCTCCGTACAATAACGATCGTTATCGAAATGATGGAACGAAAATCGATTGTGTACGTACAGTGTACAACAGTGTACTAGGGTTAAAAAAAAAAAAATACACAAACCGCACGCGCTCGCCGTAATGACAATATTATATATTATATTTTTTAAATCCAACACACCGAGCGTTATATCCGACACACACACGTGTAAGCCGAACACACTCGATTCATAACGTGTTTTGAGCATTATTTTTCGATTTATAACGGTAGTTTAGAATTTACCGACCGCGAGGGTAGAACTGCGTTATTAATTTTGTTTTCTGATGTAGGATTACTCGCGTCGTATGCACTGTATATATATATATATATACACACTTGCTATCTCGTAAGTAGATGGTAGTTTTTCTTCTTCTTTTTTCGTTTAAGAATATCGCGGTCGTCGAGTTACCTTAACTTCCAAGGCGGTTCGCGTGTAGTCTAATTAAATTTATCGCGTTATTGGCGAAACTTAGAGTATTATAAAAAATACAACTTTTTGTTGCTGTTCGTAACGAAATTTTAGCTAATTAACGAACACGGAGCAGTCTGGTGGAAATTGTATTTATGGAGTCTGCCATATAATGTGACTAATTAAATTTTAAGTTTTTTAAATTTTCATAGTAAAAATATGATAAAGTTTAATCCGTCTCGTGCAACATGCGAAAGCATGTGAATGACAATGTACGATCACCCCCATTGAAATTATTTATAGTATACATACTTTGTTTCAGCGCGCGTTGGTTTGAAAAATTCAAGTTATTTCGGATTTTTCGATTGGTGTGTCTATATTATACAATATATTATAATCGTAATACGGGTTAAGGTATTTTTTTTTTCAAGTCGAAAAATCAGAGCAAAATACCAACGTGGCTAGGAACTCATTAAAAATTTAATATTAAAACTCTGAAATAGGATACGACGGATTTTAAGTACGGGATAAAGGAAAGAATTTCAAAAGAAAGGAGACAAGAATGAGAGTTTGAGAAATATGCTGGAACGAAATGATTTTATGACCGAGTGGGTTTCCAGTTCTAGCATGGCGTTCAGTAACAAATGGGCAATATCGTTAGAAAACTTGATGGGAAGACTTGGAAGCAAAAGCCTTCGAAGCTGAACCGTCGGCACGGACTAGACACGGAAATCGGGGGTGAGTTCCAAAAATGGAATCGTCGAATAACGCATTGGCCGTGGAAATGTGCGGCGGATAGTGGAATCAGGAGAAACCTTGGACGGGAGGACAAGCCAAGGTGAACACGTCGAACGGATAAAGCGGTAGACGAACCGGAGAATTGTGAATAAACGGCATAAAGGAACGGTTTAGCAATTTTATTCGGTTCGATAATAATGCCGTGGGCAATTTGACGGATACGGTGAAACGTTTTCGTTTTATTTGTTCGTACATTTATTATTAAATACCATATGCATATTGGACTTTTCACGTCATGCACGATTAATAATATAATACCGTAAACGCGTTAAGACGACGCGTTGTTTTTTGCCGACGGTCCGATTAAAAACGAATGGAGTTTTCGTTTTTTATGTCGTGTTTTGTTCATATACTCGTGACCGAGTGTGTGAATAATAAATACCGAAATGATAAATACTGCGCGACATTCCCTAACGGAATATAATCTTTTGGTCCTCGTCGAGTCGTACGACACGTGATGTACAACGAAGTTCCGGCCACGGTTTTGCTTATTATTTATGTATGTTTAGCGCGCTCGCGTCTGTTTCGGAAAAAGCGCGAATCCCGAGAAAACGCGAAAACTCAATTCCATCCGAGTCCGGCGCACGCGAAACCGTATTTTATTTTTATTAACGTACGGAATGTGGGTCACAGGTGGTTTTTTTCTTCGTTCGTTTGGTGTTCGTCGATGTTGTGTAAAGGTCGGAGGCGTGTGTCACGGCAAAACCAACACGTTCTCGGATCGAGTTTATGGGAAACGTAACGTCCGTCGAGTCGTGATCGCTAATAAACCCTTCAGACGACAACAATCGACTCGTCGTGCGATCGAAAAAATGAAATCGCAAAAATAAAAACCGCGGGCGCGGACACGGCACGTCCGGTATTTCATCATATTTTATTCACAACGCAAACGCTAAACAACACCTGCGACCGGTGTTTTAGTGCCTTTCCGTCGGGCACACCTCGACGCGGGCCATTAGAAATTAAAAAAAACCGCGAGTACCACCGCGTTCTGACGGCGTGAGCGCGTACTACGCGGCGGGAAGCGGACCCTCCTGGCCGGGTGAAATTGCATAAAACCATTTCGCGTACGCTGGCTACGTTTTCGTACGGGAAAATCGCCGTCGCGGTTCCCGGCTTAACAGTCGCGGTCGGTCGGGTCCCCCCCACGAGAACGCGATACCACGTGTTCATGATTTAATACGGCGTGCGCGCCGTCGGTGAATTGACATCGATCGCAATCGGTAAAACGACACGCCCGCCGCGCGGTCGCGGGTCTGCGTCGGTGCCGCGGTCCTTACGGGTCGTCTCCCCGTTACATTTCGTTAAAAATAAATTAATAAATCAATAAATAGGAATCATACGACGCGGTCCGCTCGGAATCTAAAGACGAAAAAACAACAAAATAATAATCGCGGCCCGGCGCTGCGAGAAACGCTTGTATAAAACGACGCACGCGTGAAAAGTAAAATCCCGTTCGTGACGATCGCGTGCGATTTATGCGTTTCGACGCGGTGTCGAGGGCGACCGGAGACGGCGGTGGTCTTCGAACGTTTCGCGGGAACGCGGTCACAAACACATTGACTTGCGCTAGACGCGGTCGTGCCGCGAGGAAACGATCCGACACACGTGAAACGCTGCACTTTTTTACGAGCGTTATCGCAATTGCTTTCCAGAATTTTCGTTATGACCCCGACAGCGGTAGTGTTCATTCGTAGAACGGTTACGTCTATAGCGTTTTCGCTCTCATCCGACGCGACGGTTCTTTTTTTGTTTTCTGCACGGCGACAGCAAATCGAAGAATTTACAGAAGTAACGCGCGACGAAAACAATTGATTTTCCGACCGTGTCCGTGATTTCGTCCGGAATGTCGAACGGCGTGATGATATTTTATCGGGTCTCGTAGTCTCCAGCACAACTCTATGTACACATAGCGTGCGTTTGCGTTGGATCGCGTTCGTTACGCCCATCGTTATACCGTGTTACCAGAAGGGCAACGCTAAAACGCGGTTATAGTGGTGTGTTATATCGTCGAACGATTTTTACTAGTTCGCTCGCGTCGAGTGCGACGGGGGTACGCGAGCAAATTCGCGTCGATTTGCAACAGATGCGGCGAAGTCCGCGGAAACGTCACGCGAAGTCGAATAGGAGAACAGACCGGTCGTGTCCCGTGTTAGATTTGCAGACGAAAAAAATTGACAACCGTTTCTGTACAGTATCGTGATCGGACGAATGTTAATTACGTCACACGATCGATCGTAACGCGATTGACGATTTCGATATAATTCTATTCCGTCCGGAACTGTCGTCGCACATAATTTCGTTTGAAGTCGTTTCGTCCGGGGAAATCGCCGCCGATAATAACGTAAATCGCGTTTAGAATTGCGCGCGCACGGCGGGCCGCGGGCGTACGCGAATGTCATCACAAAGTTGAACAGGAGTACGTTTTCGCGAAATAGGAAACGAACATTTCTGGTGGTCGAGACGAAAAAAAAAAACCCGATTTCGTCGCGAATCACGCCGTTCCGATGGCGGGGGAAAAAAACAGGAAAAACTCTCGTACGAGATGAAATTTTCCTTCCCCCCCCCACCACCGTTTGAAACGAAAAGACTTTTATACATAAAACCACTCAAAATTATGTATAAAAACATAATATTGTTAACTGTACGGCGCCGTGATAAATTATTATTAATAGCGTTCGAGAAAATTCAAAGGGTTCCACGACAAAACCGCTCGGGGGAGGTATGAACCGCGTCAAATACATTCGCGCGGAATACGACACGGAGAGGCATCGCTTAAAATGTAATCAATAACGTCGAATCGCCTCCGATGGGGATGTTGAACGTTGAATTTTCACGCGGTAATCGCAACGGAACGTTTTAGAAATTCTCGGCGTGGAAAAAAAAAAACGGAGACGGTAACGACTCCTCCCCACGGAATCCGCCGGTCGCGACAAACGGATCGATCACATTTATACAACACGACCGCCGGACTATACTCATGAATTATTATTCGTTTTTTTTTTTTTTTTTTTATGTTTCGGTTCGCCGAAAAAAAGAAAAATAAGTTTTTCGACACGCGGTCACACGAGACCGGGTCTTTACGGTTTCATCCGACGTCGCGGATCCTCTCGAACCGGTAGTATATTTTCGAGTGTCGTTCAACGGTCTCGTCCCGTTCGAACGGAAAACAATAAACAAATAAAACGGTTTCGAAACGTGAAACGGTTCGAGTTAACCGTCGATCGGCCAGCGACGAAGACAGAGGACAGACCGTTGACTTTTACGGACGCGACGACGGAACAAAGTCATGGCAGTCGACCCGTACGGTTCGGAGATTTCTCTCGCGTTTTTCCCGAGCTCAAGACGAAATCTCGCGCGTACGCGATTCCGCAACACACGGTTATTAATAAAACGCCCGTCGCAAGTTACTTGATCGAATGACGTCGTGGTCTGTCGGCACACAAAAGTTGTTATTGACGCGGTCCCGGCGCTTTTTGAACGCATCTCGTTTCACACGACACGGTGAAATTCGCACGGTCACGATCGAAATGTTCCGACACATCTAGGTTTTCATCGACGGTTAGTTAGCTATTGTTAAACTATTGTCCGCGCGCGCGAAACAGGACGACGATATAGGTTTTTTCTTATCCGAACACTTGACTGAAAATTATTTCGCGCACACCAAACGAACTTACACGCAATACCATTATCACGGAATACACAATTTCGTATCCGATTATTACGCTCGAACGAAACTTTTTCTAATCAACATGTTATTATCGAAAACGTAAAATGTAGCAGTCGCTCGGGGGGGAAATAAAAACCGAAACAAAAATAAATTCTATAATATTTATAATACCGTGCGGTCTCTGTTTACGCGGCGTACGGTTCTCCGGCGGTATAATTTATTTAATATGTACATAAACGAATTCGATTATTTTCACGTTCCGACCGAAATGTACGACGTCGCCAAAATCCGAAGTCATTACGTTCAAGAACAATATCCGGATGCGATGTGTAATCGAAAAGCGAGATGGCGGACGAAAACCGTCCCAGGGATCTTCCGAGTTTTAATTAAATGCCGCGGGTGCAAACGCGGATACCGTCGGGTTCGTATACGTTATGGCGAACCGATGGAAATGTTTTGTGATTTTGTTGTTGTCGTTATCCCGGCGAACTTGAATGACCGACTGAAAATACCGAAACGGGTTAAAAAATGCTTTCGTACGCGAATTCTCTGCCCCTCCCCCCCAAAAAAAAAAACAAAACACGACCGGTGTTTCGACGGAGGGAAGGGGGAACGGGTTGGGGGTTCCTACGGGCGACACTGCCGGTCGGAAATCGTATAAAATTCGATTCGTATAAAAAACGGCAACGTGCGAATTCGCATTAGCGTTACAACAAACGATAGTAATTATTTTGAAAATCCGTCCGACTCGAATGTTTTACAGCAGACACTCGTCAACATCCGAAACAATCGACATCGGCGATCAATCAAGTTTCACCGTTGCCTCGCTCCGTCACGTACACGACCGCTCTTGGTAATCAATCCAACGACTAGCTAACTTCCGAACAACTTCCCGGAGGGCGTTCCGTTCCCGTACGACGTGTGTCTGGCGCGAGACACGTCGTCGTCAGAAACGGACGGTTCCGCAGAATCGGATCTTCGATAATATATTTTGCGCAATAGTATCGTTGATTATGATAAGCTTCGTAAATGGCGCGGTATATTATTGTACACCGTGTTTATTAGTATGTAGCGTTATCAATTATCAGTATTTTACATGGAAATCTGTAGATGTAAAATGTTTTATCCATTCGAAAATCACGGTTTAACGGTTAGACGGAAATAAATATTGTTTTATCAAATATCACTCATGTTGTTTATAATTTACATCATAAATTCGTGGTCATTATTCATTAACAGAAATCATTAGCTACACTCCGACTATAGACTGTAGTACATTATATGCGAACAATTACTTCGTTATACGTTCTAGTGTTCTGCTGATCTACTGGTTCAACTAGATTTGGATAAGTTAGTTCGATCAAATATTTACTGGTGTCTAAAAAACATGTCACAATTGAGTTTATTTTTGCTGATACCTCTGCAATCAGCATATACCTTGTATATAATTTATGCTTATTGCTTGCTTGCATGTGTTGATTTTTGATAGTATTACTTAACTATGAGTGCACCAAAAAAGGTTCCAAGTGGTGCTCAGTTAATACCTACCGTAGGACTTTTCGAACGCCAACGCGCTAAGGGCACGGGACACTGACGTCATTCAGAACCTTCACAGAGCATTTTAAACGTTCGATTCAATAATCGTATTAGTTTTCTAATTTACACCGGATACGGTCTAAAAACTTTTCAATCAACTCGTGCAGTTTTATGTGTGTTCGATGATACGCTAAGTGGTGAAAATCGGCCAGCAACCTAACCTTTTTCCTCCTCATATGAAATCGCCCAGAGGCCAGGAACCGCGTGAGCGTTAGCATTCCGACCCCCTCGCATAGTTTATTTTTAAGTTATAAAATTAAACATAAAAACACACAAACATAAATAAAAATACTGGAAGGCACTACGGTATCCTGTACAACAGTATTCCTTCACACGGCAATTGAGGGGCTCTATCCCCTCTATGTTGGCCCGCAGCATACACTCGCCCGGGACCTGACGCATTTCAACGTTCCGCGTTTTAAGGTCGTGTGGTTTTGGTTTTTTTCTCCCCTAACACAAGTGTTCCGGAGTCCGACGTCGGTGAATCGCTAAAATAACTTCGCGCCGCGAGCGCGACACGAGAAAATACGTAGAGAAAAGGCGCTGCAACAAGTGGGGTTGTTAAAAAGTGATCGATACGGGCGAAAAAACCGTACGCCCTCCTCTCCTGCACGCGGTTTCGCGTTATGCCGCGCGGCGAGCATATTAGTCGTCATGTTTTTCACACAGTATATTCGTACGTTTTTTTGTCAATCACGTGGAAACGTGCCCCACGGAGCTACGGCGAAGATCACGTCGAGAAAACGTCTCGTGAAATCCGCGAGCGCTTAATCTATTAAAAAAAAAAAAAAAAATAATAAAATAATATTATTAATATTAATATTAAATTAAATTAATATTAAATTAATATTAAAACTTGAAACGGACCGATACGAACGCGTGAGAGCGGATCAATTCTAATCGCTTTTATCGGTTTTAACGTTACACATTTTGTGTGTGATAAAAATCATTTACGAATGACAAAATTGTTATTTACGAAATAAAAATTGTTCGGCGCGCTTTTGTTGTTTAAAAATAAATAGAAACGTGTTATGTATATATAATATTTTTTTTTATGGCTTATTGATTCTTTTTTTTTTAACGGGTTCTACGGAAACGATAATGATATGACATCCCGTGACCTAAATTTTTTTTTCCGCTTACACCTGGACGGTATTTGAAATAACGCGGTGAAAATCCGCGCGGGGTAACACGGAAAATAATGCGTTCGTTTAATTACCATCATTCATTCTAATCGATGCTATTACGATTTCGAACGGACGAAACGAACAATATCACGTTGGTTTTTGAATCGAAATTGTCGTTTTGTTTTTATACTAGTATTAAACAACTTGTGGAGTGGTCCGGGACGCACAAATCATTTCTGTAACGTACAGATTTGACAAATTCGAAAAAAACATAACAAGTATCGCACAAGAACCACAAGAACCACAAACAAAACGCAGCGAAATCAAAGATTAAAATCAGAATTACGCGTGTCGTTGTCTTTCTCGTAAACAATCCTCTTTACATAACACGTTAAAAAAATATAAACATCAAAGCGCGTGGTGTTTTTTTTTTTGTATAGAGACGTGTGACGTTTTTTGTGTCGCGTGCTCCAGAGGTCGTAGAAATCGGACCAGTGGGCGGGGGATGATACCATACACGTACTCGGTGTTTCGTTACCGGTTGACTTACACTCGCCTATTAACCGCTAGGTTATTAATTGTTGTTTGAGACTGTTTGGCCGAGCGCGGAGCAACGGGGTATAACAATCGACGACACCGGAAATCGGGCGTGTAACAATGCGGTACAAACGTATATAGGTTGACTGTACGCGCGGGGATCGCGAAATCGTGCGAAATTCGCGAGATCTCGTCCGTTCACTGTATAGTCGTAGATCGCGGTCGTTGATCGGGGTCGAGGACAACAGTCGTGATTCGCCTGTAACCATCGTTTCGTCGTCGCTCGAATTGTGTGTGTGTGTGTGGGGGGGGGGAGCGCAAGGGGACGGAGCTCGTCTATTACGTTTAAAAAAAATTAGCTTCCCTTTATTACAATTTTCAAAGGAACGCGGGCGAGCATTTTTTTAACAAGTATACCTTTAGACAAAAAAAAAAATCATTAAAAAATTGTTTATTTGATATTATTGTTTTTAATATTATTAATACGTTATCGCTATATCGAGTATCCACTTGATAATGGCAATTTATTATCTTGTATATCATTTATCACAGAATATTAATCGTATATTATTTGACAATTATTTTTAGATTTACCCACTGATATATATATATACCAAATAAAACTATTTCATCCGTGGCAGCACAAACTGTCGATGAACAACGTCGTTAATTGATGGCGAACCGTTTTGAAAATTCTATTTTATTAGTGATTATCATGTGCCGATGTATACATTATAATTTTTTTTTATAAGTTGTGATAGCATAATATCATATAATTTATTTTTACATATTATTATTTTTACTTAAATTTAATTGGGTTTATTAGTTGTTTGTTGATGTAAAATGTTGTAGGATACTATTATATTAAAAATTGTATAGAGAAATTTTTTTAATTGAAAAAAAAGAATACGATTAGAAATCAGGTTATATATTAGTGGTAAACTGGTGTGTGTGTGGGATACCCACGGTTTTGTGATATAGAACGTTTCATTTGGAATACTATTTTTAAATTTCCGATTGAGCTCCACTACTTTATACTTTGCGATTCGAGCCCTGGGGAGCCACCAGCCGAGGCCGGAACCCGTAATTAATTCATTCGGAAATCGTACCGAAACGTGACCGGCCAGTCCGAAGGTAGACGAAACGATATTGTTTTGGGGCACTTGGCGATCGACCGAAACTCGGTCCACTGTGCGGCGACCGCGGAAACGCGGTGGACCTTACCACGATAACATTCCGACGGGAGCCATTTAATTATAAAGGTCCTCGTCGCCGCGGTGGATGTTTAACGTTTCCCGAATAAACCGGGTCGACGGGACAATTATTAACCAGTTCAAACAATACAGACGGGGCGGCGGCGTTATTACGCGGACGTCCGATACGAAAGGAAATTTTCTAAAATAAATCCGGTAGAGGAAATCAAGAAGGAATTCTATTTGTTTTTGTTTTGGTTGATATTTCAGTACTGTTAAAATACGTTTATTAAAGAAGCGTTCGAGTAATGTTTTTTTAACATACGTCGCGATTATCGAAACAAATCGAACGTCCCGATACGTGGGCAAAATGCGATTTCAAACGAAATCTCGTCAATTCGTATCCGTTCTAGTTCGGAACAGAAACCGTTTTAAGGTCTCGGGACACGATCAAACGGTAAAATAATATATTTGGTTCGGCGATGACGGCGAGGTTTTTCGGTATACGGTCTTCAGACATGACTTCCCATTTTCACAAAGTTTTTAAAAAAGCTTCGTGTCACTGATTGGCATACTCCGACGGCCAGATGATGTAAATCAATTTGTCCCGTCATCCCTCGACTTCCTGGGTCTCTCGATTCTAACATTCCCAGGTTTTACATTTCCGCTTTTCCCAGGCTTAGGTTTGGTCACTGTCCAATATGCTACCTACACTGCATTTTTAATAGTAAAAACGTCTGTAACTTATGTGTTACTCACCTAAATTACTTATAAAGCCGTATTACTTATACAAGCCGTTAAATTGTAATCCTCCGTGTACGGTAAGTATTATGAATGATTTATATATCATAAAAGCATTTTTCACGTCAGACGAAAATTCGTCGAGTATAATCTGCTTGTTTGGGTGAATGGATCTCCACCACTAGTCTTTTAGTTGTCCAGACAATAAAAGAGTTATCACGTACGGCGTTTTTTGTCCGAGATTTTCAGACGCGTGCCAAATAACAATTGCAATTATTGTCAGGTGCGATTACAGATTACTTGTCGTGCGCCCAATCATTTCGGTTTGGTTTACCTGAGAAAACTTACTACGGTCCGCGAAGTAAACGTAGTTTACCCGCGCTCGCTGTAGGCACCTAACCCAACAGTCGTACGAATATTCGTAATCGTTATTATCGTGAACGTCGACGAAACGTTCATTCGGAATGAACGTGTTACGAGACACGTGTTACCGGTCGTGATGTTTCGGTCAAAACTGAACCGATTTTATTTTATGGTAATGTTTCGAATCTAAAACAGATACAGTCGATAATAACGCGCCTACAATAATCTTGTTTTTAATTATTTTTATTTTTAAGCGATCATTCATTACCAACACAATGCCAACATAACACTGTGGATGTTGCGAAATACGTCCGAAACCTTAATTCGCGTGGATTATGTAATTATTGTTCCGAGTCAGATTAATACGTAAAAAAAAAAAAAAAATTCCAATTAAGTTTTCGAATACGTGCGTTCCGGCACGACAATTTCGCCATTTGTTTAAATCGTACTAAATTCCCAACAGACAACACGGGCATAAACTTACAGCTTCGGAACAAACAATTATGTTTCCGAACCAAAACAAATCGTTCCGGCCTCACGGGATTACACGACAAGGATTTATTTCGATATGACGAAGATATAATATTATAATATGAGCAACGAAAAGATCTAAAAAAAATAAAAAAAAAATAGAATTTTATTCGCTACAATGTTATGTAATACAAGTGCGTCCGAAAATAAAATAATAATAACAATGACATGGTGAGATATTGTTTTAAACACGCCCGCCGATCTATCGGAAAATATTACACACTCGTACGAGAATATATTCTAATATTTTTTTTTTCTGGAAAACTCGAGAAAAATTTGTTTACGAGCGTACAGTCTATAAACGTCTACCGAGTTCGTCCACTCGACGATATCATCGTCTGAACGGAACTCGTATGTGTTCACGATCATATCTGTACGGTCGTATTTACTTACGCGGAATCGTTATAGACGAATAAAAAAACAATCGGTTGTTCATTTTTCGTATTGTCGACAATTCGTCTGGTCGTTCCACGCTAATGACGATTGATGTAAAACAATAATAAATAACCGGTGGGGGGGGGGGTGTCGTGGGAAACAACGCGTTTTTCAAACAAACGGTCTAATGATCGCGTATTTCCCGTCGTTCTCGACTCACCGGGGAGCGTATTGATAAAAACGAACCGAACGCGTGTAAGGTTATTATTATTTTTTTTTTTTAAAAATCGCTCCGGCACGTCGCAACTGATGGGTTCGAGTTTTTCTTCATAAAACTTTTACGTTTCGCGACACACTGGCAGGTCGTTTTCGACGCGCGCGCAGCATACGACGATATTACGTTTTTATTGGGTTTTCGTCTGGGCAAAGTTAGTCGATGTGTTTTACCAGCGCCAGTGCATTTTTACGGCGCACGAACGAACAACGCGTTTTAACGCCTCGTCCAAAACTTTCAGACTGACGACGTCGCATAACGAGATATTTTTAAAAGTTAAATATTTTTTTTCTATCTTTCGTTTGGCGTAAAAACAATTCGACTCGTACGAATGTTGTATAGTAATGTCGCCCTTTGCGGCGCGTTATGTCATCTCATACATAATGTAACCGCCGGTCAGTATCGAATCGCGTTTGGTGAGGGCGAACGATATTAGAATAAAAAAATGAGAAGATTTCTCGGCGAATTTACTATTTTTACCCGAACACGATTTATTTTGAAACGCGATTCTCTACGTGTCTCAGTCGAAATGGAGTTATTGTTGTTCATGGCTCGCAAACTATTATATTGTGTTCGTGCGGTAATGACGCATTGAGAACGTGTTAAGACCACCACCTTTGATTATGATTTCATGTTTTTTTAATATTTAAAATTCAAATCTCATAAATTAATTTACCATAAATTAATTAGCATAAAATAATTATTTTCAAAAATATAGTACTTCTAAAGTGCAAATAAAATAATTAATATTCAATTTAAATTTAAAGTGTTTACAAACGGAAAATGATTTAAATTTGAATAATACGCGTACGTTAAAAATACACGATCGAATTATGGTATATGAATTAATGAAGATAACTGTTATTCGCAAAATAACGAGCATTTTATAATTCTTTCAACTGACACTATAGATTTCACCCTCGCGATTAAAGTCGAATAATACGTCATTTTAAATGAACTTTTATTTTTTTTTTTAAAGTGCGTCTTAACGATTCTAGAGCAATACTGAAGCACCTTCTCAAAAAATATTTAGCCACCAATTTTAACTGTGTCGCATCACGGTAAGGTAAATAATTCAAGGAAACGAAAGACCATAATAAATAGTCGCGAACCGTTTGGCGAGTAAGTGGTTTGAAAAACAAAATATTAAACGACGATTTTTTATTAGATTTTAAAACACGTGTTTCGAAAAATTTCGTCTATAAAATATTTTCGAAATAAATTAGTTGTAATTTAAAAGTCGCATGAATAATATTGTGACGTCGCGTGCTATGATATATGGAATCGTTTAAATAATATGTATATTGTGCGCGCTAGAAGCTGACACAATTGAAACGATCCACCTAACCGGAGAAAACGAGTGACAAAGTTTTTAATGGAATTAGTTTCAAACATAAATTATGAAATAAATGTGTTGCTCCGCCACAGGACGCGTAATCGCGATTTTCAAACGACATTGTCTTTGGATTATGCGCCGAGAGCGAATGTGTTATTCGTAGGTAAATTCTCGTCGAATGAGCGGACCGGACGTGTACAAATAAAGTTAGGTTAGGTTAGGTTAGCAGGCGTTTACACGGTTCACTCTGGGACGATCGACAATGATCGTCGAGAGCGTCGTTCAGCTTCGGTTCGTTTTCAATGAATCGTCGAAGGTGTGAACCGTGTAAACGTCGCCTTCGTCCTCGCCATCGTCGAAATTCGAAACACGCGATTTTCTTCGAGCACGGTAAACGGTTATCATCACTTATCGATTGAGCTAATGATAAATCGAGCGGGATTTCTTCAGAGAATAATGTTAACTGATACTCTAGCAGCACGGTTAAAAAATATGCCCGTCGACTGTGCGCTGATATGCAAAGAAAGACTACAGAAAGTCATGACCGAAGAACGTACGGTTTACCGATAGAAACCAAAAAAAAGTTAGAATCACCAATGTTCTGATAACTCGAGTTTCAGTAACAACGACGTGCTGTCGTAAGCTTTGTTTGACGATATGAATGAACTAAACCAGCGTTTCCCCAACTGTGGCCGAGGAACCCTCGGGGGGAGGGGGGGGGGTTAGGTTAGGTTAGTCCGCGAACTCGTCTGTAAATATTGAAACAACTAATATTACTACTTACGTAGTATGTGAACGTAGTAAATAGGCATTTCAAAAGTATAATCGGATTGACGAATTCAACCATCCTAAAATATAGATCCTAAAAATATTCCAGACTTGGTATCGAAGAAATCGTCCATCACACTGAACCTTTTTTACACTAATCATACAAATTATATATAATAAAAGTACGTACGTGTGGTTGAGAAAATAAAGCGATGAAATCACGATTATTGTTTTTATTTTTGTTAAGGGGTCCGTCGGAGGAAGAGTTTGCGAAACGCTTAAAACTAAACGGACGAATCAACAATGAACCGTCAATTCGGAAATTTCAAGTTCATTATCATACTTCGTGTTGTTTCACGCGATCCGGTCCTACCGGTAACCAGCGAGTAGTAGCTAGAGCCGAGAACAGTTTGGTTACCTTCATCGTACGGACGGCAGCGTCTTCCCGCGGCGTTTCACAGTATGTCGTTGTTGGTCCTAGTCGTCCTGGTGACGGCCATCGACCGGGCGTCTCCGTTGACGAACCTGCCGGGCGCGTTCACTTCCGGTCTCCACGGGATTATCACCTTTCTGAACGCCTTGCGGAAGTTCTCCGACAGGAACGCGTACAGTATCGGGTTCAGACACGAGTTGGTGTACGCCAGACACTGGCTGACTATCTGCACGACGACGCTGATGGTGGTGATCTCGTAATAGTCGACGCTCTTCAGCACCAATATGACCTGCAACGAGACCGCGACAACGTTACTGTCGACGTGTCAACCGTTTTGGATCCGAATCCGGCCCCTCCCCCACACCCGGGGGGTAAAGGACGCCGAACAACGCGGTCGTCGACGTTCGCAATAATTTTGTACGGACAGTGTCCTTTACTCCCGCGGAACACAACTGCGATACGTCAGAGTACAACACGGTCGTACGTCGTAACACGTTTAACTTTCGACACGGATTCATTTTGACGAACGCACATGCAATCGGTCGTGCAAATCCGACCATAAAAACGCGCTTACCATCGACTCCGAAAATTCCCACTGAAATCAATTATGGCCGACGACTTGATGTTATCGTTTCATTTCACGTTATTTTTTTGTCGTCATACCCAAACGCGGAGAAAACATATTTTCGGCTTCAATATGAACCAAAGTATTATTTTCGATATTATATCCGGAATGTACACGAGCAGTATTAATACGTACGACCGGCGGAAAACGAAAAGCCGTTCGCATTTAAATCGTCTGTTGTATCGTATGATTGAATTAATTTTACGTGACCGTATGCGTTTGACTTAACGGTCTTGGATAAATTTCGACGTTCTAGAAAAACCGAAGGACTGGAACGACGCGAGCGCGCTACGATAATGTATAATATATATATATTATAGCATAATCGGTGCGGTTTATTTATGACGTTGAACGTAATGACTCCCCCGTGCGTTCGCCGCGGGAACGTATCGTTCAGACGAAAACTGTTTGAAAAAAGGTTGTTTGGTTTGAATTTAAAATGTACGCTTTTCTCCTTTGAGAAAATAAAGAATTTAATAATCGCCGCGTAGTTCGAATCGGCAAACAATGAAAATCGTGCGAAAAATTGGATTGGACTGCACGATAATAAATCAATGGCCGGACAGAACCCAAACCTTTTTTCGTTTTGTCAATAAATTGTTCGACTGTTTTTCTTCCAGTTTATTATTATACCGTAAACACCGTATTCTAGGGACGGATTTGTTTCTATCTTTAAATAAATAACATTTTTACGTAGGATTCTGTTTACACGCACATATACACACAAAGCGTGGAAAATTATTTATAAGTTCCGAATAAAATTCAAACAAAACTTTATGGGTTTTTTTTTTATCGATTGCACTCGAGCTATATGTACGCTACGCGTGTTTTCGTCGAAAATATTATTATAGAAATATATTTATACTGGCGAACTCTAAGTAATTATACGAAAATACATTTTGGCCGATGAAGACCGCGGTTCAAATATTTTTCGTATATTCTGTTTATTGGCCGAGACTAACCTAACCTAGAAATCAATTATTAAATTGTTTTTTCGGCCACATCAAAACAAATATCCTTTGATGGCCACGACTTTTATTACGTTATAGTTATAAGACTGTTTTTCTAAAGACACTATACTAGTTTGAATGTCGTTTGAATACGCGTCGATTGCGTTATCTTAAGGAACCTAACCTGTCGCGCGTATACAACGGATTCAAAAACGAGAAACGTACATAGAGTATACGTGATGTGCGGTCACAAAGCGTTCTCTCGAGTCTAGTCGTCGCGGGTCCTTATGGTCACGTCCGAGCCGTTTCGCCGGGCAGACATTGTCACGTGTAGTCGTGCCGCGGCGGCCGTCCGCACAAAAGCTCCGCGTGATTTTTTTACCCCGTTTTGCAGAACGATAATGCGCTGGGTGTAAATGCGCGCGAGGGTGCCCGAACGACGTTGTTATTATTATTCTCCCGCTGACAAACGGACGATTTACAATTCGGTATACGTGTATAAAAATGTACGGAAACGTGAATCGGATGGGCGTGCGCGGGTCTCTCGCGAAAACTCGACTCGAAGTGGTACGCGACGCGCAAATCACGTGTTCGAACGGGAATAAAAACAACGGTCGTTAACAAAACGAATCGTCGTCGACGGAATATCGGTTAACGGCTCCGAGCGTTTATGAAATGAAAAATATACTGTGCCCGAATTGATTATGTACGGATTGGTCGTTCGCCGTTTTCGATTCGGGCTCCAAGCTTTCTTCGCGCCAACATTTGCCCGAGAGCAATTGCGATTTCTAAAATATACGACGACACGCACGGTCGTTTGTTGAAACGTCGTAGAACGGGTTTTTTAACGTCAAAATACATTTTTTTTTTTTTTTGAAAACTTTCTGTACCGAACATTTGTTTTGATATTGAAATTAATCGAGCAGAAGAGGTTTCGTTTTTTTTTTTTGAAAACGCCGTTCGAGATGACGCGAAATGTTTCAAACAGTGTGAATATATTCGGGACGGTTCGCGAATTTTAAACCCGATGCGTTTAGTCCTACGTTTTTCAACGCCATTCACATTCCATCAGAATCCAGGTTTTCAAATTTTTCACACGTGTGAATTGGCGAAACGGGATTTCTCTACGTTTTTATGTTCACGTGATTCTAATTTCGTTATGATGTGCTATGACGGAGTCAAATTTTAATTGTAATTGTTATGCTGGCGTAGCTATTTCTTCGTAGGTCGGGCCGGAAACTTTCCAAATCGCCCTCGTACCTAGACAACAAAAAGAAAAAGCGCGATTCGCCCCCCCGGTAAGACAGTTCCATGTGGATACGCCGCTGTTAGGTTAGGTTTTCCGCGAGTGTTCCTCTCGCCGAAACGTAATCGATCGCTGGCCCCGACCGAACGGGCGTGTTACGTATGTCGCGGCGGTAGACCGAGTTTACCTAACAGCGGTTACCGGGTCTTGGGTCTAACCGTGCGCACGCCGATACCGAACGCGAATGCGCGTCGACGCCGTTTAATTCCGACCGCTGTCGGTTCTCTCTCGCTGTGTGCGCGCGTGTTAAAAAGCGAACCGGCGGCCACGGCGGTAATTAATTTCAGCCTCGAACCGCGACGCGGAATTCGTCGCGTTGATTCGATTCCGGCAAAGCGCGTTTTAATTTGCGATTCGTAACTCACGGAAAATATCGTCGTCTCGTCATTGTGCGCGCGCGAGTCGCCGTCCGCGAGAAACGCCATGTCTCCCGTTCGACATTGTTCTTAAGCTTTTTTTTTTCTATTTTCTTTTCGCTCCGGTTTTCTCCATTTTTTGCGCTCGACACGGCCATTTCGCGAGTGTGATTTTTCGCAAACATTACCGGAGCGCATTGCGAACCGGGCGCCACGTCGTTATACGATTGTTTCCTAAAGAGAACCGTCAGCGAAGAAACGCATAATACGTCGGACGGAACACAAGTTATTTTGCCTTTTGTCGGGGGGACACGTCCTGCACCGGTCGCGGATTTTCGACGACGTCTGTGTGCACTTCCGAAACCTCGTACGGTCCGGTTACAAGTACCGGTCGAAGAGATGGCGGGCACGTCGCCTTTGGATTTTCGCGTCTCCGACACAGCGCGTTCATCAACACAACCCGGCGAATTCGGCGGCAGGTCCCGAGTTCCGTACGGTCGCGACGCCGGCGTTCAGAACGGACGCCAGGTATGTAATTTTTCACGCGTTCGACGGAAACGCGGACGAGACCGTCGGAAACGTTACGTTTGACGTGAATTACAAAAAAAAAAAAAAAAAAAAAATATTCGATTTTTTCCGACAGTCGATTATCACTCGTCGTACGTTTGTGCCGTGTATCGGAAAATCGTCGCAGAGACAGAGAGCGAATTAGTTATTTAGATTTTAATCACGCCGGAGCGGTATCGGGCAAACGTAATAGGAACGCGAGCGGTTTGATGTGCGAGGCGTTCATTAATTAAACATTAAAGACGGCGTTTTCCTGCGCCGCCTACAATGACGATCGCGACGTCGTTTTAATTAACTTTTGTTCGGCAAAACGCGTTGCGACAACGAGACACTCCTACGTCGGTCCGGACCGCCGCGATATTGCGTATTGCGTGGTATCTATCAAAAGTCGTGCCGGTCGAAAACCGAATGAAAACAAAAACAAAACCAAAAAAAATGACGCGGGTATGACATCGTTTATGGCGCGCGCGGACGTTCACTCGCGGCCGGACGAAGAACGCGGCGGCGGGACGGAACTCGAAAACGGGCCTTACCCGAGCAATGACGATGACGATAATAATGTTTATCTGCTGGAAAACCGCTCGCGGTTAAACCACTTACAATAAATTAATTTTTTTTTCCTACTCCGCGTCCTCTTCCCCCGCCCTGTGCATCACACCCAATCGTCACCGATCGGATGTAAATCAAATATTTCACGCGAGATGATTTTTTTTTCAGTATTTGTTCACAGCGTTTTTTCTTCTTGTTTCCGTTCGTCTACGGGAAACGTTTTGATACCGTTCGGTCGGCGTCTATCACATCGTATTCGCGTTAGACGTTTCGAAATCGTACGTTCGAAAAAGAGATAAACACTAACGTCGCCGTTCAAAATGTAAACAGTTACTTGCCCACTCGAGATCGGCTTTCCCTAAATCGTTCCGAAATTAATCGAACGGATTGAAAACAATGAAATCGCTAATATCGAATTTTCGAAGGTCTCAACAGATCCACAATGAAATTCGCGACGAATTCAAATCCGTTTACACGATCGTTATCGCATCTCGGAGATCGGTCGGTACGTCTATTGTTATCGTGTTTCGTGTGTGCAAGACGGAGACGGAAAACACCGGATTCCCGATCCCCTTGATAAAAATAATAAAAATTTATGTATACAGGTGCACACGATTGGAAATTATCGGTACGAGACGATGGCGCGGGAAACGTGTGGCGCGCACGCGTTCGTTTTCATACGCATTAAAGAAATTAGTTTCTTCCGTAACGTTACGTCGCGTTTCAATTTATCGTCGAGAGAGAGAGTGAGATAACCAGTGAGTGAGAAGCGCCGCCGGTACAGTATACGATTTGTTTATTACGGTTCCGCGTTGTGCGCTGTCGACGATTTCTCGAACAAATTCATGTTTGTGTTCCGAATCGGTCTGCCGCCCGCGCGATCCACCGAAACCCATTTGAATACCGTATTTAAAACATTGGACGCCAATTGCTAATGGTTTTGTTCGTCTCCGAAACGTTCAAAACGTGCAACAGTCGTCGGCAGTTCGTAACCTTTTTTTTTTTTACCGTTTTCGCCCCCGTCACCATTATTGTTGTCCGACGACACGAATTCTTCACACCGTACCGGATGCGACGGAGTGACCGAAACTAGTCGATTTCATTTGTTGTTCAAAAGAGTGTACACTGTGAATTTACCAATAAATGTGTTCGGTTTTTTTTCCGGCATCTCTTTTTGATCGTCCACGGCAGACCGACTCCCCGAACAACAAACGACGACGGCGTACGAGTGTACGTAACAACAACGCGTCGGACGCGGTTTTATGGAAATAATCTCGAACTATAATTATGTTGTAGGACGCGCGACGCCGCTTTTCCGAAACGCGTTCGATTACGACGGTCCGCTGTTAAGCGGCCGAAGGTAGATTAAGGTGATAAATAATAATATCGGGGGGACGGGGAGGCGAGTGATCGATGGTAACGATGCTAAAACGGGGTTCGCGTACGTCCGACCCGAATCCGTACACACGTAATATAATAGATTCAATGTTATTTAATAACGTTCGCGGTGCGATTCAAACGTCCGTTCGCAAACGGTGGTCCTATAGTAGTTCGCCAGACCGGCGCGTCGATTAATTGGAAAACATTAAAGGAGAACGTATAGGGCCGTCGAGTATACATATTACGTGTTGCCTTTTCGATATTTCCAAATCGAACCATCCCCGCCCCGCCGGATTCCCTTTTTGAATTTCAATGTACAAACTTGTTTTCGTTTATACCGCGGGACGTCGTCGCAGCAGGCTCTCCTCTATGCTACGTCCACCGGAATATAATCGGACGTTAAGTTGTCGTATTTGTACGCGTAAAACGGCCGTGCAACGTGATAACAATCCGTTATATAAACGACACGTGTTGTTTCCTCGCGTATCGCGGACGGCGTTCTTGCTTTTCGACGAAACGTTTCGAACGCGTTTACGCATTAAAAATAATCATCGGACGCTTCAGATGGATATTGACGTGTCACGATGCGTTGAATAGATTTCGCGTTGTACACCCGAGAACAAAACCGACCGAATAACAATAGTCGACAATACCACCACGAGTCAAACACAAATAAATCGCCGACCTATAATGGACTGTAGATAGACGTCGATTAAAAAATAATAATAATAAAAAACAACAATCGATTTAACCGGCTGATTTGAATTTTAAATTCCTCGTTTTCCGGAGAAACTTCCCCCGACGATAAGTTGTTTTAAATTAGTTACGACGATAACGGAAATTTAAACACGGTATTGCAAAAACGACGCAAACCTATAATGTTTTGTATTTCTCCGCGGTGTAAAAACAATAACGTAACCGAGTCGGTCGCCTGTTGACGTACTTAAATGGCTATTTGGAGATAATTTACAAAAATATTAAAACATCGACTTTATCGTGCCAACGATCACGTTACGTAACACGAAACAAATAAATGTTTGGTTTTTTTGTTCGAGAATTTTTCTAAATATGATTTGGAAAATGTCGGACCGAAAGATCGCGTACCGTTTAAATGCATTTTCGAGTGTATTTCGGTAAATCGTACATTTCCGCGGCATAATTACATTTCGTTTTTAATGATACGTGATATAATTTTAAAAGAAAGAAATAATAGCGGCATTAGCATAATACGGATGAGAGAGGATTTTCGGTGATGAGGCACTTATATATATAACCACTTCAACAGCCTTTCAAACGTTTTGCCAAAAAATTATAAACAACGTTAATAATTAATCCGGCCACATCGGGTTTTCAGTTAACTTATTTCGAAATCGGCGACGGTTTAGCCCGTGAACAAAAAACAACGTTCGATTTACGTTATACGCGAGAAAACAACGTAGTTCGGGGCGCACTCTTAAAAATGTATTTAAATTTATTTCCACGCGAAGTACGTTAGCGTCAAAAACTAGGAGTTAAAAAATCGACTAGAAAACTTTTTTCTATAAAACAAAATTGAAATCTATGTATCGCAAACAGTGTTGGCGTATTTTATGAATACCCTTTGTTAAAGTTTGAAATATCGGTAGCTGAAAAGTAACAAATTTCATACAATATATCAAAAAAAAAAAAAAAACCAGCGATAAGTTTCCGAACCGTCGAGAGTTTATAAAAAGGCGTAAAAAAAAAAATTATTGATTCCCACCCCCTCTAAAATTCGTGTAGTTACGTTGGCCGGCCGTCGGTACCTAACCGTGGTTAGAGATCGTTCTGCCGTTGTCTCGGGGAGTGGATTCGGCGTGCGCTGGACGTAAAACACGAAACGTAGAACGATGTACGGTGGAAATCGGTTACACGACCAGTTCTCCAAGTGCGTTTTTCTCGTCGTGACCGGTCGCTCGGCAAACGAATTTTCGTCGATATCGACGGGGGGGGGGGGGACAGTGTGATCGTCAATGGTACGTGAACACATACGATCGGCGAAAACTTCATTTCCGTACGCGACACTTAGTTCGGTAGAATGTCGCGGCGTACGGTAAAAAAAAACGTGCACCAAGAACAAGAAAACACGTGTACGAAAATCTGTACACGTCTCCTAGAAACTCGTGTCAGTCACCTGTACTGGTCAAAAGTCCCGGGAAATATCGTGGCCGGTCGTCAACGTGTTAACAAACATCACGTTATTGTTTGGGCGTCTCGTCGTTTTTCGTCGTACGATTTCGATGATTTTTTTTTTGTTTGTTTTGTTCGTCGCGTGCTCGTGTTTTTTCATTGAGAATCCGCACGCGCTCGCGACGCACTGTCACCCCGGTAAAAATCGTTTTCGGGCACGTTCGCCTAAGTGGTCTCGGCAGGAATGATCTACGGAGCGTTCTCGAAACATCGGTCGGCGTTCGCGTTTTCTCGGGTCCGTATCGACCTAACCAAAAACCGGCTACAAACAATATAATTTCTTCGATTCATGTTCCGTACGTTTGTTCGCGTGTTTATCTATTTATGAACGTAACGTATGCGCAAAACACGTTTTACGTACGGGGGGGTTATTTTTATAAACGGGTATTATAATCTAAACTAGTTTGGAACGTCGGCGGCGTTCGAATATAAAGCGCGGATAAAGTCTGTATTCTTTTTCGCGACTCAATCGATTTAAATAACAAATAAAAAGCACTACAAGCAATCGTTTATTACGTTGTAACCGAACTGTGAAGGGAAGCTAATGTTTTTCTTCTTCTTGGCGTTTTATCATTGTTTCAAACGGGAGTAATTCCGCCGACCAATCCACAGAAACCGGCCGGCTAAACGCGCACACGTGTGGAAGGCCGTCGTCCAAAGGCTGCCCCGAATTAATTCCACTGACTGTGTGTTACGTGTGATGTGACCGTCCTTATCACTTCTTCGACCCGGTCAAAACAAGTGGGGTGGAACGTCTCGAGACACCGCGCGCGGCCGTCAACGCGGACGCTTTCGAAACAAAATATTTACCGAACCGTTTGACGGCGATTTCTCTTTTCGTCGTGCCGCGCGAAGCTTTCATCCCCCGTAAGCCATTGGCTCGAGCGACCTGGCCGGGACCTAACTTTCATTTGACGGCACGAAGGCGTCAGGCGTTTTATATTTGAACGGCAGTTAATACGCGTGTACACAGTCGGCGTCAAATAACTCCCGCGACGTCCCCATCCAAACGTTTCATGCAAATGAAGCCGCGTGCGATATGCATATTATGAACACGCCGAAAACGCCGTCGCTGATATTGTAATTCGGTCCAGGCGGACGTGTTTTCGCGTCATTATACGCGAAATCAAACGCGGGTCGACGGCGCTAATTGACGAAAGCTTTCGCGAACACAACACCGCCGTCCAACCTGCCGGTGACGACTAAAAAAGGATTTTCGATTTTCCACGTTCTACCCGTCGTCCCGGACGTAATGACCTCACGGCGTTTTCCACGTCGCGACGACACACGTTTGTCAACAACGAGTTTCGATTTTCGTTTCGGTTACGTTACGCCGACAATCGGTACGCCCGAAAATCGATTGGGATTTAATAGTAATAAACGTTCTCTAGTTTATGTGCACTTGGACGTTTCCTTTTATTAGCAGCGCGTGCCGGTTTATCGCTTTATTTCGCGTTTGAACGTGTGTAATCCGGTAATCTTAGTCTCCGCGTAGCCGGTCGCGTTCCGTCCAGCTACTTCGACGCTGTCGACAGCGTTTGTTCGGTTCGTCACACGTCTCGTCCCGCCGCAAGGTTTGTTGTTGTTGTTGTTGTAACCGACACTCGTCTCGCGTTCTGTTTCCGCGGAGTACATTCCGCGTTAAGGTTCTCGCAATTTTCAACACGCGCCCGGGGGTTTCGTTATCCGGATCGTGATTATTATACCGTGTTCCCGTCTGGACCGCGGTGATCAAACATCGATAGGCCTAATCGTTTCGTGATTGTGTTCAATCAAACGTCCTCCGACAGATCACAAAAGCTCTTTTCTTCGTATCCAATCTCAACATCGACGACAAATCTCGTTCGGGTTGTCAACGGTGGTGTGGTGAACAGACCGCTGGCGCTTGTTCGATCCGAACCGAAACTCAATTGTTCGTGAACGTGGTTTGAATTGTCGAGTGCAACCCCCGAGAACTCCTTTTCCGAATCATGAGCCAACAACGTTTACTTGAAATCGGTTAATTGTATGCACATGCCCAACACCGTTCGCGTCTCCGCGTCAATAACGGCGAACGCAAAACAGCGAACAGCAATATAAAACAAGACGAAAAGAGAGAAAACACGGGTCGTACGTAAACCGTCGACCGTTATTGGATTGACGATGAAACTAGATTTATTTTGGACTTTAAACAATAATTAAAAGTTTACGAAAAATTCAGCCGAGAAACAAAAGACTATGACCATAGCGAAACACCAATAATACGATATCTAAAGGGTATTACGTGATAATTGGTATAGTTCTATGATTGTTGTATACATTGATTATAAACACTGTAATCAATTAAATATTTATTGTAATCGATGTTTTTAAACAATCAAAATAAAATAAAATTGAGTTATGATATGAACAATTTCTCGTTAAATTTAAATATTATAATATCATTATGTATTTTCGTTCTTTTGACGGGACGCCGACAATTTCGTACGTACAATTGACTAGTCTCGATCGAAGATAATATGAAGAAAACGTTCTTTATATTGAACCGTATTTTTTTCCCCCCCCCCCACTCGCAAATTTTTTCGATTTAAAAATATAACCGTTCTGAAAAAAAAAAAAACCATAATCTATACGAACGTATCCGAAACGTAATTCGAATGCGATATAAATCGTTTTCCGAAAATAATGTGTGTTCGACAAGTGCGGTTTGTGAATAGACGATAAAATTAATTTTCACGTCCGAGTTAATGTAGCACGACCAGACCGGTGCGGATTCGACGATGTCTGTTTTTCAGTTTAAGCACTCAAGTCATCATAACGCATAAATCTCGCGACGGAATGTTATTTTGAATGGGAAATTTCGATTCCGAGCGCATACACTAAAAAGAGCTATTACGTAGTTTTATGGTGTTTTTTTCCCCCCGCCAGCCGTAAAACGACCAACGAGTAGAACGTGTCGCCATAAATTATCATGTAACGTAGGTGTTCAATTGATTGGAAATTCGATAATGATATTTTATGGTATTGCAAAAATTACGTATACACATATATATATATTTTTTCACATATTTATTGAAGCGAACCCGCGATAAGTACGAAATAAAATTTAAAATAAAAAAATGAAAAAAAAAAACGCCGCTCCGGTAAAGCGAAGGCGGTTATTATCGATTAGCAATATTTCGTGAAAAAAACACATCGAATTTCAACGTAATTATTACATTTTATTGCCATCGATCGATACTATATAATGTTTCTCGTTTAGAATATATCAAAACACTCGGCAAATTTAATCCGGTAGTATTTATTTATTTTTTATACGGAAAAGTACTGTTCATATATCACGACGTGATACTTATAAGTAGCAATAATAATAATAATAAAAATTTATATATATATTTATGTTATAATACGCACACGGCGCATAAATCGGAACAATGAATCTCGGCTCGAGACGTGCAACAACGCCCATTCGTTCCGACGACTCGCCGGAATGGTATTTATTTATGTGTAGTCTCGTCTAAACACACTCATGAATAAAAACCGCGTAAAATGTGCCGGAGAGACGTACACCTTCCATTCCACGTCATGGGCCGCGGATCAAATTCCATCCGTACAATCACGCACGCGAGTTTCGTTTGCCATGGCACGTTGAAAATGATGTTACTTCACCTTCCCGTCATCGGTATTAGAAGTTTATGGCTCAGATTATTGATTACGGACAATACGGAATATTCCGTAATATCCCACACTTAAATTGCGTACAAACGTTTTGAAACGGGACGCAACCCGATCCGAGTCGTGTGACGCACGTCGAGTCCCGGCCAAATCATTCGTACCCGCAAAGTGCGCGAGCGACGCTGGGGCCGTTTTGGGAGAGTTGATTTAACTCTCCAACCGTCGCAGGAATAACAATCGTCAGATGTTGTTTTTCGGTTACACGCGGATTCGCATAAAGCCCCGAATCGTACATTTGAAGTACAACGAAAACACGTTGTCCGTCGAGACGGGAAAGATCGTTTGAAAATTCCGGTAAATAAGCGGTTTGGTTTTTATTTTTAATAAACGCGCGCACGCGGCTAATCATTGTTCCACTGCAAACGTCGATTGTATAAATATATTACAATTTTTTTTTTTCGAAATACTTTTTTTTATCGTTGAAAATTTTTGACGGGGGACATCCGATTTAAAAACCGATCACTAATGCCGTCCGAAGTGACGTGGACAAATACGACACTCGTTTTTGGTTATTGCAAAACCGTCGACACGGTCCGGACACGACCGGGAAATCGACGTGACGAACGTTTCGGTGTCGGCAAGTGGACTGGAAATGCCAAAAGAGAATTTTCGTTGTTTTTTTGTTGAAATATTTTGCGAACAATGAATGTATCCGTTTGTGCACCGGCCGAGAGTCCAATTAATGCAATTACTACGAGTGCGTTCGAAACGAAGAACGTTCGATCGAACGGGATCGTGTTAAACGCAGCGTTGAAATTTACATCGGATCGGCTTGATCTCTACATTCAGTCGTCGTAAAACGGCGTGTACCGTGTTTATAAACTAGTTAAACGTTGTGAGGAGGGGAAATAAAAACTACGATTTCTGTCGAGATTCGTTGTTTGCGTTCGGTCATAACGGCCGAGTCGATCAATAACGGAGACAACGGGAATTTGCCGCGTTCAAAAAAATGTTCAAAACGAGTTTGTCAAAAAAATTCTACCTCTCCTGTCTATATATGTATATATAATATAAAGAATAAGTCCCAAAGAGTTTCTAATTTATGAGTTTTACCAAAGTTTTGTTAATATACGTAGGTTAGTGTTTTCGCGGAAACTTTATCAAAGAATTTATTCAAGACAAACGTATCTCCGCTTTTTTGTTTGAAGTGCATATTTGACCTCGAATCCTATCAGAAACAAACTTCACGACGTTCGGTCGGATCGGATTCGCGTCTCGTATACGATTTCGCGTTTTTAATGGCTTTTTTTTTTTAAATTAAATTAATTTATTTTTCATTTTTTTTTTTTACGATCGCAATGCTTTCGAAGACAATAATAAACATCGACCGAGCATATCGAGCTCTCGTCGGCACGGCCGTCGCGATAATACAATATCGTCGAGTACGCGTTAACATTCGCTCGCCTGGAACCACGGTCGTTCCTCCACTTACCGAGCGAATGTCGAGAACGTAACCCTCTCGGGGACGCTTTGTCGGCATTTTTTTTTTAAGCCCGGCGGTTAAAAACGTCGCCTTTCGAAACATAAAACGTGTTCGGAATCTTGGCGCGTTATCGGTGCTGGACCGCGATAAAAAAATAAAATAAAAAAATCACTCCCCGTTCATGTCCGTCGTGAAAATAAAATTTAAAAAAATATATATATATTAACAACGCTTAATAACTTGTCAACGGTACCGGGAAGTAATTCGAATAGTTACTTACTCGAAAACCAACACGAAAACTACAGGTGTTCGCGCACGAATTGCAAATAAATCAAGCGGAGGTACGGTACGGTGCCAAACGGGACTCGACTCCGGCACACGTATACTGTTCGAAACGATGGCGGTTATCGGACGTAGGGGCGGACCGAGACCCTGAAAGCCGAGGTGGGTAAGTTTCTAGGAGGCCTTAAACCACCGCAATCAACACAAACAAGCGACTTGATTTTACGATTTTCAACTTTAAATAAAACAAATAACTTGATAATGTATAAAATAAAAGAAATTTTCGGAAGAAAATAAAACCTACTTCGAAAAAAATGCACTAAAAAGTGTGAAATGATTCACGAAAATCTTGTCGAAGTCGGCGCCGAATTCCAAATTGACACGCAGTATATCACTCCCGGACCAAATATTGAAGATGCTTTTTATTTAATTCTCAATTACGAATTACTTAAAATAACGCCGACTTCGCCAAGATTTTTGTGAATTATTTCACACTTTTTTGTGCATTTTTTCGAATTTATTTTTTTTTTTTTTTATTTACAAGTGTTTTTAGCCGTAACGGTTTGATTCGATTTACATGATAATACGATATATCTTTCATTTAAAACATTAAATGTTAAATAATTTAGTTATTAGATAATAAATAATATAGTTTGAAAGTACAAAATTTCTAGAGGGCCTGGGCGGGTATGACCTCCTCCTACCCTGGTTGTACGTTATTTAAACGAGACGGCTGCAAATAAAACTCCGACGCGGACGCGTTAAACAGTCATAACATTTCTAACATATTATAGACGATTTGTTTCGACTGAGCGTGAACGCAGTGTGTTCAAACAAAGGTTTCGATTGAATATCGCGAAACGTTTATTATCAACATAATAAAATTTAAATTAAATCGACGAACGTTTACAATCGATATCGACTGCAACGCGCGTCAGCAAATATCCTGTATGGTTGGTTGTATCGACGATTATTTTCATGATTCCGTATTTTCGCGAATTTATTACGCTGTACATGCATGTATATATATAAAGATAAAAACTCGGGAAATTGTAAAATATTAAGATATTACATTTTCCCCGCTGTCGTCCGTATTATTACTGTGTAATAATTTTTATACGAAGATAAATATTGTTCGAGATGATTTATATTTGTAGTGACGTTACGTAAAATAAATTACAGTCCAATAAAATTACGAAAATTAAAATCGACACAAAGATAAAGGTAGTCTATGTTTTGAAAAATACGATTTTAGGTGTGCGCAAAATAAAAACGAGTCGTTCGTGTGTACAGTACGAAACACGACAAACGGATGCGAAATATCTATCACGTGACCGAGTAAAAATATTGCAAAGTCTCTACGTAGACAAAAGAAATCGTTTTATCATTCCGGTCATACGGTATAAATTACAGTCAATTTGCACGTGAAACTCGCGTTATCTTCAAAGTTAAACAAACGTCATGTTTCGTTTAATGTCCGTGACGTTCCCCGCGCACGGACAAAACCCTCGGGTGAAATGTAACGGTATCGGTTTTTTTCTTCTTCTTGTAAGTTAACAATTTATGTAAGTCACGAGTGACAATATTACAAAAAGCGGAAAAACTCACGACGTTAAAAAAGATATTTCAACTTTTAATACGTTCCGAGAACGTTACGGCGAACGTATTCGACTACGTTAGCGATTCGCGCCGAAACGATTGTGTTTAACTTGGAAACGAGCTCGTGTGTGTTTTTTAGTGTCACGCACAGATGCGTCGATTTGAGATTTCAGTCGGACTGTATACTTTCGTCATTCTGTTTTCTCGTATCATCGTACGATTTTCGTGTAAATTTATAAAAAAAATAATAATAATAAAACCTAGGCAGTGAGGCGAAATGTACTCCCCCATCGGTTCGTTTCTTTCTACGACACGTCTCTAGCGTTTACGTTAAAATAAACGGAGAAAACTGCGCGAGACCCGGTTCGCGTTCCCGACGAAGTACTGAAATCGACGTCGGTTCACGTACGAGAATAAATCGAACCTCAAAAAAAAAGAAAACGAACAACCAGACGTTTCGATTCGACGCAGACGAAACGGGTTGTTGGAAAATGCATGCCGGACGTTCCGCGGAGATCTGACGAATAACATTCGTTTCATTCGACGGAACGACAAAACTCGGAAATATCGAACGGAAAATACGTCTCTTCCCCCGCACCACTACCGTAACCACAAGACTTACACCGAGGCGGCCGAACGATAACGACGAATCTCATGCGCACGCGGTATCGAAACGTTCGTCGTCGTCGTCGAGATTAGTAGGTAACGCGGTACTCGTCTTTTCGTTCAAATTACGGAACGCTCGCGGCACACCTTATCGGCGAAAAACAACGCGCCGTCGAGTTTAATTTTATTGTCTTACGTCCTATCGAATACGAATAATACGAACAATTAATTTTTTAATCAATTAAAATTAATTCAAAGGACGATATTTTAAATACAAGCACAGGTGACTTAAAGGCCGACAGTCGCGTTTGTGGACTGACAAATAGTGGCATACAACCCATAGGCCATAATCGGCATCTGTTGGCATATTGATTATGGATGACTAATATTGAATATATACGATTTCGTCGATAGAACAATGTTATTTTATAACTCGTCGGCTGTGGAAAAGTGGGAACACCGTCCCCCGCGTTCATCTTCAAAAAAATAGTAGAGGTACGCTCGAATATTTGAAAGAACAGAATGGGTACTCGGTCATCCTGCAAGCCTCCCCCCAATTCAACCGCTGTCTACGATACGTCTTGTGACGACGCGTCGTCCCCGAACGGATACTGCGAGACGAATGTTATCCGAAAAAGCGATCAAAGACGGATTCGTCGATCGAACGCGAGACGGCGCGCCGTATTGTCGTTTGTTGTTTTGACTTCGTACCGTGAAACGGTAAATACCGAATATACCCGGACAATGTGCGAAATCGTTTGAGAATGCTAGAAAAAACCAAAAAAAAAACGGAAAACCCGTTTGAATTGACGCGGAGTTTTTTAAACGAGATGTATTGATAAATAATCATTCGAACATTTGTGCGCGTGCGCTCCACGAACTCCGTATGTTTGTTTTTTTTTTCGCCATTTCAAAGACAAATTGAACACGGATTTAAAAACGTGCGTACAATGCAAGACATTCGTAAACGAGATACGCACTTACGTCCAAGCGAAACGAAACGGTGTTGTTGTTATTGTATTTGGCATTTCGAACAATGTCCAGACATTACGAGTAACGCCTAATTATTCACGTTGCCGGTAATATGCATTAATATATATACGTACGTACGTATGTCTCTAGAGGCGCGCGCGGACTTTAATTCCCAGCTCGTTTGTTTCCGCCGGGATCGCAACAGTAATGTTCCCCTTGCACGTTTAACGTTTCTATGACGAGCGAAAGGTCCGTCACCCTGGCCCTGCCACTTTCCATTTTGGAAAAAAAAAATATTCAAAATTATGTAATATCGTTTGTAATCGTTTGTAACCACCATAACTTTTTTTGTAACCAACCCTAAACCCCTTGAAAATGGATTTCCAAACGGCAGGGCCAGGGTGACGTTATAGGGGGCCTGCGGTATCAAAAAACCCGTTTTGAAGGGTTTGAAGTGGACTTTTCGATTTTTTTTTTGTGGTTGCAAATGATTACAAATGATATTACATAATTCTATACCATTTGGAAATCCATTTTCAAGGGGTTTAGGGTTGGTTACGAAAAAAGTTATGGTGGTTACAAATGATTACAAACGATATTACATAATTTTGAATAATTTTTTTTTTTCCAAAATGAAAAGTGGCAGGGCCAGGGTGACGGACCTGCGAGCCGTAACTCCGCGCGCCGGTCGACAACGCCGATTGTACACTATCGGACTCGCGGGACGCGACACACGCGTCGCGACGAACGTACGTTGTTTCACCACCAGCTCATAGAGGGAAACCGTTAAAAATCATGTCGGTTCGATAACGATAAAAGTAAGTACGTCCCACGAGCGCCGTACCCGTGTCCGTAAATACGTACGTACGTACATGAAATAAATATACGTATCGTTTAACCGTTTATACGGTTTTTCTAACACGTTTTTGCACCAGCGCTTTCGGTCTGAGCACACGCCGACGGCGTTACGCGGAAGAGGAAACCGTACGATATAAATAAATATATTCATTTCGCGAAACGTTGTTGGGAAAACATCGATACCATTCAGAATAATTCCGTGAAAACTTGACGCGCACAACATATTTATATACATTTATATACAGTGCTCGAGTTGGGAGAGGAGGGGTGCGCAGGAAGACGGAGCTCTCTTACTATTTTTTTTTTTACTTGGACGGTACGAAACTACGCCCGAAATAATTTTTCATAAAAAGTCGATTTAAATTGTTGTCAATTTTACATTTTTTAATCAAATCAATAGTTCGTTTATATGACAATATCACGCTTGTTCGGTGCCTAGTGCAATCGATAAATCGATGCACGCAGCCGAACGCAATGTTATCGGTTCCAGACATCACTGCTAGGGTATTCACTTATCATTTATCGTTGTCTCTGAATTCGAATGTACGCAGTTAAAATGTAGTACATCGAACCCGACGTCGGACGAAGGGAAACAATTAGAACGTTCAGCGCGAAAACACCGCGTCGTACGTTATTTTGTCGGCGAGCCCAAAGGAAATAGAAAACGTACGAACGACGTCCGGACCATAACGCTCGTCGGGGTCGGACGACTGCGCTTTTCTAACCAGACTTTAGGCTCGGCTCATCGGGATAGGCGAAATAGGCACACGCCCAGAGCGGCATTTCAACGTTCGGTATTATACGTGATTTTTAGAAAAACTATTGTGTAACAGAAAATACGAATCTGAAAATTATTTTGCTCTAATGTTCATATCAAATGATGATACGTTGAACTTGTATAATATGGTAATAATAAATCACCAGAACCCCCTCCTCCATTTTACGCTTAAAAGAAAACATTGTATTCATGAACACGCGAGGGGGCGGCAAATCTTAAACGGGCCGAGCCGAGTCTGCCTAACGTGACCAATGTTCGAACATCGTCCGGAGTCGGCCGGCCGTGTACGGAAATCGTGACGTGAGAGAGTTTTCGTACGTTGCTCGAACATGGCGAGAAAAACGATTTCTGGTTCCCGAAGTTCGACGGTTATTACGGTTTTGTCCGTTCCAACGCGATCCCGGTACGAATCCGTCGGGTTAACGCGAACGTTCGGGTCGAAGTATTTTTTCTCGAACTGTGTCGCGTGACAACGTTTGAACGGAAAATCAACGAATAGACATGATTCTTCGCACGAGGCGGTCCGAAATAAAAAACCCATTCGTTTCCATGACGGTGTTCCACAACGCCGCGTACAAATAACGCGTTTCGATACGTGATAAATGTAAAAAATTAATTCGCTCGTCATTGACTAGTCAAAGAGGTGGCGGCCGTCGATTAATAGGTAAAATACAGGTCACACACCGTTTGAAATGAGAGCGAAAACGGCTTTCAGGAAAAACTCTCGTGGCTGGTGCGATGGACGAAAGAAGAAGCATTTATTTATTTTTTTTTTTCACTACGATTATCAAAATCCGACAATAATACTCCACGTGGCGCGGAGAGCGTTTCGCGTTTCCGACGAGTTTTCGCACTCAAAACGACGGCCTTAAGTATTCGTCATCTCTAGTCGTATCGACTTTTAAATGGATATTATATATTCGTTTTTAGAATCCACTTTTCGGAGATTGAAACGCGAAGATTATAAAAAAAAAAAAAAACGTAACTCTCGGTAAAAATCCAATTAAAATCCAAAACGGATCAAAAGACGTAGATTTCGGATACGTTTTTTACTTGTTATTGTCGTGCCCGACACCGAACGACTTACGATTTATATTTGAATAACAAAAAAAAAGGCGTTGGCGTGACCGTTTCGGCACACGGTCTGTTCGGGTTGACATCAACGGGTCTTTTGGTACGGCGCCTTTTTCCGAAACGTGTTACACATAACGAGCGTTAGAAAAAAATAACCCAAACCCGAGATAGTCAGAGCCGAAAAGCGACGCGAAAAAACAACGTTCTGGTAACGTACACACACATTTTCACGGCGTTTGACCGAATGAAAAAAAGATCTCGTCAAATCCGAATCCCGTCTGATCACGGTCCGCGAGAACGTGCATTTCGATTTTGATTTTAGCGAGCGTACAACCGGTGTGAGGCTTTCGAGTACGGTTCCAAATTCGCTTTAAACATAAAACGGTCGATACCACGCGCGATCTGAAACTGATTACGGCGCGCGTTTAAAAACGTTTTGGCCGATATAATCGAACTTACCGCGGGGATCGGATTGTGATCGAGTCCGTAATATAAATAAACTATCCGTACACCTCGACGCGATGTTTTTAATGGGACTCCGGCAACCGAAACGATGATAACAGCAATAATTTATGACGTATACGTCCCGCAGGACATGTTCCGAAATTAAATCGCAACTCGTGTTGTCCGGTCAAATGAAATCGAATTGAAAAATAGCGGCGAGTTCCAATAAAAGGCGCGACGTTGTCAAGAAAGTGTCGTACAAATCGACGTGAATAACGCATGAAAATATTCGTCGGCGGACGTTCTTTTGAACAAAAAATAAACATGCGCTCGTATGCATCCGACTGTTTTCAACGGTTTCGACGAGTAAATAAAACGTTGAACGTGTTGGATTCGTACGTTTTGTTTTTGTCGATTTTCGCGAACACACGTTCAAACTTTCCGTTGGTGCGGATTCGGATTCCTGACGACTTGTTGTCGAGATCACTGCGAAACACACGAATGTCTGTCCAATTATAACCTAACCTGGCTAACGTATGCGTAATAAAATACGGTCTTCGTGTTACGTCGCGTTCTCAAACGGACATTTTTATAACTTTGACCGGCCTGTTATAGACGCTTCCGTAATAACGCACGGCGCGCTCTATTGAAAACCTACCCTAGTCGATGAAAACACACGTGCACTTTAAAACGTATGACCCGAACGACAATCTAATGCGATCCCGAAACGGAAACTAAAAGAATATCGAATCGTTTGTTTCTCGTCGGCGTGCGCAGTTGACGCGGCAAGCGAACATTTTTCACGACGTTTCATTACGCGGTCGTACGTATTCCCGGCCAAAAAAAAAAAGAAGAAAAAAAACTACACGTCGTACCGAAGCAAAGCAAAAATTTTCTCCGCTAGGCACTCGTAACGTTCGAACGAGATATACTTCTCTCGGCAACGCTAACGCACCGACCGTCTCAAATATTGAACGATTCGGTTATTATTATTATTCAAACGTTAGCGCTCGGCGTTTTCTGGTCCGGGGAAGACCGGTGAAATTCCGCCGCGCACGAAACTACACGTTTGCACATGTTGTACGTCCACTCTTCCGTTCCGCCGCGCCGACCCGTCAACTCGCGACCGTAAATAACCGAAACGTCCCGGCGCCGTTGAATTATGTAGCGCCCGTATTATATATACCGTACGCTACGCGATCGTATCACGAGAGGGACGGGCACGCGCCGAACACATAAACGTGTTTTCGGTCCGGTTGACGATCGCGAAAATCAACACGTGCGCAGATCCGATAGATCGGACAGTACAACTCGCACTTGCTCAAACGAATATATACGGCTGTTACGGTCGTGTTGGGGTGTGGTGTCCGGTTGAAATTTACAACGAATTAAAAGCGCGCGATCCAAACACGAATCCCGAACGGACGACGAACGCGATTCAACGCGTCAAAACGTGCAAGACCGTCCGCGAACGGTGAGCGGTACGGACCGTCGCAGTCGTTCACGTCGAACAGTGTAGGCCCCAGTGATGTATTTAGGATTTCGTTGCCCCCCCCCCCCCGTGTCCGTCTGACCTCCTTACTGCGTGTAAAAAAATTTAAAAAAAATGCTTTACCACGCAATTTTCTGAGACATACACAACCCCTTCCCTTTTAAAGACGTGTATTTTAAGTAAAAGTAATAACACGTAAATTATATAAATCGATATTATGTTAACGTCTATAAATATTTAATTTCAATGTTTACGATGTTTATAACTATAAAATAATAACATACAATTACGTATACATGGATTTATTTTCTAGACCGTGAAATAATAAAACATCGAACGTCAAATATTTCGAGAACAAGTAGCAATATCATTCAAACGGAACCGTCGAAAATTCGCTGCCCCCCGAAAACGTGATGCCCGGGGCACTACTGTCCACCCCCTAAATTGGCCGCTGTGCACGGTGTTGTGCTGCGAGAAATCGATACGTTTTCGGGACGCGCAAAACTGGCGACTGGCGCGGCTGTAGATTCAACGCCCGGCCAACGTCGCAAGCGCGTAATCGATTAAAACTTCGCCAAGTGACAAACGTCGGCCGTAAATATTATCACCAGCGCCGTACGTGGCTTCCCGACTTATCGGGCAAACGGTTCGCACACACGTTTCGTTTCGTCCTAAACAAACGACGTTGTTCAGAAGTTTCGAGAAAGGAACGGCGTCCGGGCCCGATTCCACGCGATTCCTTGTGAACCCTTAAGTCGCGAGATTATCCAAACGAGAGACGTTTCGACCGCGTTTGTATTACGTACCGTTATTCATTATGACGTTTTTTTACAGTCTATTATTCGTCCTTCGTCGTCTCTCGCGTAATACCGTAATGCGGATATTTTTTTTTTATCACGAGCCGGTTAGACTGTATTTCGGATAATGTAGACCCCCGTCTCTTATCGATTTTCAAACGGGTTTAACTACGATTTTTCGATTGTACGATTGCGCGAAACGTACGGTACACGTCGAAAACCGTCGGAGTAATCGGTTAGGTTAGTTGCGATCGCTGTCCACCGTCTCTCGGTTGAACGCGCGTCCGTCATCGCAGTGAGGTCACGACGATCATACGACCGAGTCGTTCCGAAACGGGGGACGTTGAAAAAGCGTTTTCATATCGAGACCGCGTGGCAAAACGAAACCTTAGACGTACGTACGTTGAGGACGACATCGGTGTACGTACGCGGTCGCGAGTATTCTCCTACGCCGGACCAGAGTGTCGTCCTCTATTGTCGACCCGTGTACTTATTTGTGTTCGTTGTCATCAGTCAAACTTTTACTCGAGTGTAAGGTGTTTACTGAAAACGAACGACTCCGAAGACGATCTCTCCGACAGGCCGTTTAAAAAGGAAACGAATATGTGGACGCGCGGATTTAATAAACGAACTGTTTTCGAAAACGACAAAACGAGTTCACACGAATAGATACTAATCGACGATATAATAACGCGCCGACTAGTAAATCTAAGCGCACGGATAACGGACAAAATAATTTGTTTCACCACCGACCGTCCGGAACCTGTCGGTGCTGCAAAACGTAAAACGCTGTAGGTAACCTGGCTTTCGCGCGGGAATTTCCGTCCAATCCAATGTCCAATCAGTACTTAAGATCTGCCGCATTAACGTCGAAGGTATTACAAACGCGAAGTGTCAGGAAGAATGTGCCGAGACTGTAGGCGGTGTCGATGTGATTGCCTTACAAAAAAACGCACACAATCGACGACGCCGACCTAGACAGAAGAGGACACATAGTCGGTTGCAAGAACGATATTTATATATAAAGCGAATGCAATGAGAACACGGAGGTATTAACGAATGAAGTATGTGGGATTGCCCTGATAACGACGATAACGTGCGCGTCACGTTCGGGAAACCGTCAATAACGCCCGCCGTCCCAAAGCGAAAACGCCGCTTTTCGGACACCGAAAACAGAAGTACACGTGTAGTGTCGGCACTGCAAAAGTCGAGACCCCGTGTAAATCGCTAACGCAAAGCCTTTTAAATACGCGTTTTCGATAGATTTTGTTTCATTTGGATTTCGCCGTCCTAAAAGCACGACTTGCTCGTACCCCAGCGACGGGCTCGCCTTCGATTATAGCGCGTGCGACCTGGTTTCCCGTCGCTCGGCAACACGATACGTTTTTCCGCCCACCTGTTTTCGGTTGAAACGAGACGGTCCCGTAAGTCGACGCCCGAAACAGGGATTTCACTCCGTCCCGCCGGAGGATCGTGTTCGGCCTTTTCGCCGGAACACACGTAGGAGGGAACGTTAATCGAATAACCAATAGAAAACCGACTCGTAGCAATCGAAATGACGTGCACGACGGTTCGATCGTTCGCAGACGTCGTGTTTTCTTTCTTTGCGCGCGCGCGTGTTTTATTTTTTTTACATAGATAGACCGCCAGATGAACGGCACGCGAAGGATGATCGCCTTAAGGGTTTAGAGTGTTTTTCTGCGCGTATAATTTACTTTGAAGCGTTTCCTCTCGCTCGTCGACGCGTCAACATCGACGGCGGCAGACGTACTCGACAAACGTTCGTATTTTTTATTTTTTTGTCCGTCTCGTGCTGTATCGCCGATAATAGTTTTTTTTCGTTTCGTTTCGATAGTTCGAGCGATTGAAAATTATCCGCACGCACGCTCGTATCAACTGCGGTTGTGATTATTTTTCAACGAAATCGTATCGCTCGTGCCGGGCGAAAGAACTGGTCGGTGAAGTCAATGGAAACTCGTCGTGAACGGTTCGGACGTGCGCGCCTCGAGCCGGGACCGCGAACATTAGAATCGTTAATTCGTCTGCGCTGTCCGTGCGAATGATCGAGAACGTTGCGGCGGCCGCCCGGACGAGAGAGAAAAGACGGGAAAACGGTTTCTCGACGAACGAAATCGTCAAAACGAATCGCCGCCCGTAACCGTTTTACCGCACGCGCGTTCGTTAGTTTTTCGACTATATAAAAAAAAAAAAAAACGTAACGACTTATCTTATACCCCGACGGTTCGCGCTCGTAGAACAAGAACATTTGGAGGTCATCCGTGTCGACGTTATCGAACAGCTCCGATTACAGCGCCGCGTCTCTATCGTTCTCATTTCGGGCCCACGAGACACGTCTGGCTGAAGGACTTCACGACGGAGAGGCCGTTCATTCAAAACCGTGTCCGAGAAAACACGGGATCGTTTGTTTTTTTGACGTTCGACCGCTGCCGATGCGAAATCTCACTAGTCGTCGTTCCGATAATACTGCCCGACAAAAACAGAACGACCGACCTAACCCGACGTGTTTCCGCGGCGGCTTCGACGGGACAAACGGGGTGAGCGAAATCAACGGCTGTCGGACTCCGCGGCGCACCCCCATCCCCGGTCGTTAAGTCCGACTTTGCCCGCCTTCCGTCACATCTCGAGGACCGAGTCGGGAGTTCGTCGGCGCGTTGGTTTCTTTCCGTCACCATCACCACCACCACCCCACGGGGTTGTCGAACACGATCCGTATTCCACTCACGGATTTCGTGCCGAGAACTATTCTATACGGTTTGATTGGCGCTCGATCGACGTTGGTACGCACGCCGGAAACGAACGCGCGCGGTTTCTTTTGTGCTCTCGGTGCTATTGTCGTCATCCGGCGACACTCGCCGAATGTCAATGACGTTTTAACCCGCGCGCGCCACGGAGCCGTGTGACTCTTCGTTCGCCAACCAAACAAATAATAAAAAACCGCTTTGAAAACACGGCGGAATCGCCATTGCGCACGGTCAGACGCCGACGTGTTATTGGAATACGTTGCTTTTTCTTCGCGTCTATTTATTTATTTTTTTTCCATAACCACCCGTTTTTATGAATTTTCCGTTTTGTCGCCGCCGTACGCGTGTCGGACACAATACGTGACAAAGCCGCGGATGTTTCCTCGGACCTAGTTGGCTTGGGTTTCGTCCGTCTTGTCATTCGAAACCTGACCGTACGCAACGGTCTGCCGACGACGGCGTGTAAATTGAAAACCGTGAACACGCCGTCGTACGAATGGGATCGTGTCGTCTGTAATCAGCGTGACGAATTCGCCGGTTTTCGATTTAGATTAATCGTCGGGTTCGTTTCGATCACCTCCTTTCGGCCAGTAAAGTCATAATCCAAACGTACACGCGCTGATGCGGCCGGTTCTTTTCGTCAGGCGTCTAATTTCAAAAAACGGTATTCAACTCCCGTTCGTCAGCTATTATTATGTATGGCCATTTGCACGCGCGCACGCTAATAACATGCGATTACCAGCAAACGTTCAGACGAGGTTTGTTTTGGTCTCGTACGTTTCACCGTAAACCGTGTGGGGGTTTGTTTTATGAGCACACATTATCGGCACTGTCTGTCGGCCGACGAAATCACCACCGCGATAAAAACCCAGGGAAAACGAAGAAGTAGACGCGCGCCGGTTCGAACGTTTTGTTTCGGAATGCAACAATCGTTTTGTCGTACGCAGTTTCGATAAATTTTTTTTCGTTTTCGTCGACGTCGTGAACTTATATTTATGACACTCGGGGGAGGGGTTTTTTTTCCACGGTATTGAAACCGATAAAATTTTCGATATTCGACCGGGACGCTTAAAATTATAGCGTCATTTACTTACGTGCCCGTAAAATATCATCTGCTCGTGTTTCGCGTCTGAGAACTACAACAACGCGTACTCGGAATAATAAAACGTTCTCGGGTAAACGGTGCGACGGTTTCCGAAAAAAAATAAAAATATGTTACGCCCGGTGGTTGAATCGGGGGAAAAAAATAGTACGTGTTAAGTCTGAAGGCTCACAAAATAGTTGCGTCCTCGATACATTTTTACTAGCGGTCGTCACTGCCGATAATGGGAAAATAACGTGGAGTGTATCTTAGTTCAAAGAATGATACGAAACACGCGCATAGGTAATTTATAGGCCGACAGTCGCGTTTGTGGACTGACGAATAGTGGCGAAACCCATAGGCCATAATCGACATCTGTTGGCATATTGATTACGGCGACTGGCGGTAATATTGAATACACGTTATTTCGTCGATAGAACAATATTATTTTATCATTCGTCGGCCGTGGACAAGTGGGAATACCGTATTACCCGCGTTGCTCTTTAAAAAAAAAATAACAGAGGCACGTTCAAATATTTGAAAAAATAGACGGGGTACTCGTCCCCCCCCCATCCTTATCCGATTCAACCACTGGTTACGGCCAGACAAACGGAAGAACGATTTGCGCGAAAAAATATCATCGCGAACCGCGAAACGGCGCGCGCGCGCACAGTTCGGATGTCGACCACGGTATTTATCGTATCGTTGTCGACGTGTTTCGTAGTTTCGCGATTTCGGTTTAATGCGAATTGAATTTTTTCACCATCGCGACGTTATCCGACGGACACGCATACGCACGCGTATATATGTACGTATAGACGATTTTAATGGGACCGCATTAACATAATCCAATTACCGTCAACGTTGCCGCCCGAAATCGTATTATTGTATTTACGGATTCGGCGATTCCCGATTAAAACAGCGGCATTGTTGTTATTTACGATCGAACGTTTTCACGAAACGAAATCCCGTCGATGACGTCTCCGTCAATAGTGAAACGCGTAATTCTAAACAATAATTGAATCGCTATTATTCTCGTATCATGTTACATTATCACGCATCGTAAAAATGCATTTACGTCGGAATGTATTGATTTTGGAAAGTAAGAAAACGTGTTCAGAGTGACTTTGGGGTTCAACGGCGCAGGGGGATAAGACGAACTTCGAACTAACGACCGATTTACCATTCCATCTTATCGTTATCCAAACGCAGAGAAAATCGTACCAGTATATGAAAATAAATCTATACGTCGGTAAATGTCGACAAGATGTCAATAAAACATGATAAAGTATTTTTTTTTACACCGATCTGCGTTTAGATAATAACACCGACAGTTGTTTAATTTTAATGTAAAAAATATGTAAAAACTATATATTTTTTGATCAATTCAGCATTGATCGCGGTGTAATAGTTCATAACACTGTCGGCGAAATCAACGACTTTAGGTTAGAATCGTAATATTAAAACCACGAATTTAAACACTGAGTACCGACTTGCTGTCCGATCGATCCTCTGGGTCGTCCTTATGGACCACCAGCACCGGGTTTAGCCCGTACCTTTTTCAGGAAGAGGCGCCGTGTTGGTCCCTCGTCCAACCACTACTGGGTATTGCGGTCCGGTCACTGTCCAGCGTTTATTATCACATTACAGAGCCGAGATAAGCACGTCAACCTTGCACGATTGGTGCCCACGATTAAGTCGACGTTGGTGAGTCGACCCGCGGGTTTTGTTCCGGCGACGCGCCGGCTAGTGGTGGACCGTTGTAACGTCCCACAGACGACGGATATTGAGGTCGCGATTTTCATCGCCGACGTCCGCGTAACATCGTATAACAGCGGTTCGTTTATATCGACTGGTCCCGCGTGACCGGACGGAGGAGCCGAGTCGGGCCCGTTCGAACACGACTGTCGATCTTGTCTTCGGGTCGCGCGTATGCGCATACTCGTTACGCGTTGCCGGTATAAGACAGACAATTCATCGGCGTCCGTTACTCGTAATGACATTCCGGGACGCGCTGTTTGCGCGTTCGTGTAACTGTTCGTTTTTAATGTACGTCTCCGGAAAGTCCAGTCGATAGCGCCAATAAATAATCCGTCGTCGTGGCCTAAACGGGCGAAAACGTTATTTACGAACTTTTATCGTGATTGTTGTGCGACGTGATAAATCATCACAATAACTGTAAGCGACCGGGTTGTTTTGTCCGGGACGAAATAATTTCGATTGTCGGAGGACTCGAAAAACGAGATGGAAAATATTAAACGCGGCGTATTATTATAAAAACCGGTTCCGTTAAATCGTTCGAAATCTATGAACACAGCAGTCGTCCTGTTCGTCCGACGTCCTTTCGACCGGACGCGGGGCGCGTTGCTTTGGCGTACTGAAAAAACGTGCGACTTAAAAGTTCATTCCGTCCGACAACGGTCGTCGGAGTCGAACAAGTTCGTTAAAACAAACAGCAGTATTTGTTTCTCAGCTGTTTGAAAACAATTAAAATCTCCATGTTCGAAAATCATTCCGTTATAAGTACGTCATGCGCACAAGACGATTTATAGAATCGCTTTTTTCTCGGTTCGTACATTTCTATATTTCACGCCAGTTGTACATTATACATTACAGGAGTTCTATACCGTCGGTTATCTGGACGGGCGACCGGTAGATTATCGTTTAAGTACTATTAACGAATTTCGATACCGGGGGGTTTTTTTTTTTTGCTGAGATTCGAAGAAAAAAATCGCATTTCGAACGAAGAAAAAGGCGGGTTCCGTTTATTATGCGAAAACGATGATCCGAGCACATTCGGGAACAGGGTAAATCCTCACCGCCGCCGGTTCACGGTCGTACGCGACGTCGTTCCGTTTTCTCGCGCAGCCACAATACCAGACGTACTGTAATACGTAATATAATACGCGGGGGGAAGCGGAAAAATATACCGTTTTTCACGTCAGACGCGGTGCATAATAACGTTGCGTTTTGCATTATCGAACGGCGCAACGGTTATGCAATTCGGTCGCACGGACGTACGCGGGACGAGAACGGGTAAGCGCGGTAACAAACGAATATTCTCGTTATCGTCGTGTTTTTCGACGCGGAAACGTCTTTTGGCCAAAAAAGTTTTCGATGACATTGAGAAAAAAAACGTACTCTTTAAACTCGGCAACTTCGCGTTCTGTTCGGAATCCAAAATTAATCGAACTTTCAATAAAAAAAACGGCTGAGAAAATGAAAATCGTGCGTAAGGTATAAAATTTAATTTTATACTCTATTATTAAGATTACGTTTAACGGTCGTATTTTCACGTATCAAAACCTGAAAGGTCCGTTGGAAAATGCGATTTATTTCAAAATTTTTAATCCTTAATAAGCGACATATTTATACGTTAAACACTATTAAAAAGATAAAAAAAAAACCAAAACAGTTCTGGCCGTCACATCATTTCTACTTAGTGTGTTCCACCAACCACGATTATAAAAAATACCGAGCGTCCCGTTAAGTCCCATTGTTTCAAATGGGTAATATTTTGGCCGTGACCTGTCGTCGTTCGACCGTTTAATCGACAAAAAAAAAAAAAAACGTTAAAATTATATATAATTTTTTTTCTCAACGAAAAACTATTTCCGTAAAACAAAATAACAATATAATTACAATGAGCCACGGCGGTGAATTTCCGTCGGTTTCGACGCACACACAAAAGTAAACGTCCGACCAAAATGTATTGTAAAAAATATTCTCACGCCGTTCGACGTCAAAAAAAAAAAAACCAAAACAAAACAAAACGGTAGAATTATTCCGTTTCAAAGTTTTAAGTTTCCTAGAGAACGATGTATCCGGGGGGAAGGGGGGGGGCTAAGAGTTTCCTCGTAAATTTTCCTTATCGTATTTAACACCTGCAAAGTATTCACGAAAAATTTAAACGCATACGTATATATCATTATTATTATTATTATTATTACTATTATTATTATTTTACTTTCACGCGTTTCCCGTCGTTATGGCAGAAACCACGCGTAGTAACGTATACGCATTGGTCGAAGTAGCTCAAAATAAGTCGTAATTTTATTCGTACTTGAGTTCGATTTAGTTGACCAATTTAATACAGACATGTTTACTAATACTGTAACTTTAGGTCGGTAAAACCGTACAAATAGCAAATAATCATTCGCATTATGCATGATAGACTAAATATTCGTAATATCGTCGTAAATAAATCACTAATAACCGAAATTAAATACTGATAAAAGTACCAAAATGCGTTAATAAACGTACTAAAAATAATGAAAGAAAAATACGTTATCAGAATTATTCATAACGTTATAAACTTTATATTTATTGTTTTGGTCATGACTCATGACATAGTTTACCATCAACAGGCAATGCCATAGAGCAGGTCTATAAATAACTCAATCGCCAGAATTATTGTATTTGTATTTACATTTTCTTATCAACATAAAATTATAAGAAATGGCTTATGAGATTTAGGCTTCAAGTGGTTCAATTTAAATGAGATAAAAATACTTGTTTCATATCAAAAACAAAAAACAAAATAATAATAAACATCATTGTATTCTTGTTATAATTTTTTTGAGGGTTTTGAATAGGGATTACAAATCTCACGAGAGTACTTGGGACGGATTTAGATTTCAGCCCCTCGCCCCAAATATCAAACATTATTTGCGCCAATGACTACACAAGCGTGGAAAAACAACACGCGCCGTTTGTGTCTCGCCGCCCGTCGCTGTGCCAAAACCGAGCAATCGTCGTAAAAACCGATATCGACCTCGTCCGTTTCTTTTTGATTTTATACATATACTCGTATACATATTTTCTCGAGTGGCGCGTTCGTTATCAACTCAAAACAAAAACGATTAAACATGTTAATACGAACGAGTTTGACGACTAACGTTTTCGATTACAGCGTGTACGAAAACGATACGACGCTGAGAACACGTTAATGTACGAAATAAAATATACGAACGACCGTTTGGGATTACAATTTAAATATATCGATATGAACAAGCGGACATTAATGAATTCCCCGGCGAGCGCGTAGTACAATCGCTATTACTGTTACGGCAGTTGTTAATCATAAAAGCGTCTCGTTATTATTTTTATTAATTTTGAGAAATTGAGGTTTTATAATATTCTATCAACGGTTATTTATTGTATAAAAATGAAAAAAATTCCACGTTTTTAACGAGGGCATTCTGAAAAAATTCGAAAAGCTCATCATAACAATGAGGAGTTCTGCGGACTCTTTATATTTAGGGTCCGAATAAAAGAATAAAGAATAAGAGGATAGAATTTCGAACGAGTTGTTTATCCGGTTGGCCGCGGACAATAGAAAAATACATATTTTCTAAAGCATATCGATTTTCAAAAATCCGCATTATTCTGTGAATATCGATAAATTTAATGATATCTGTCTTTAAGATATTTATGTATAATTTCGCGCGTTAAAATAATAATAATAATAATAATAATTCGTCTGCGGAAACGTTAATGAAACTACAGTAGACGCCGCTCACGGGACTCGCGGTTAATTGACTTATTGGACTCACTACACCGGTCAATTATTTTATACACAATTGGACGAATTAACGAAAAAACAAAAATAGTTCTGCGGCTTCGTCGGGTGACAGCTAATGTGCCGATAAGTAGAGATGAAATAAACTACCGACCGGTTATTTTTACGGTTCGGCTTTGCACTGTGCGTCGACGTTTTTGAATCTCGTCAAATGAAAGCGTTTTCTGTGTTAAAAGACGAGGGGAAACGTCGCGATTTGAGTTTGGCAGAAAAACTGGACGTACTTAAGAAGCATGGCGCAAAATCGATTTCGTATACGTGTTTTCAATTCGACGGGCCTCATTCGCCTTATTGACTCGTTCGGTTAACAGACGGAAATGCTCGGACCTTCACAGCGGGTCCAATAGGCGGCGTCTGCAGTCGTTGTCGCGCGTTTATGTCCGATAGATTAAAACTAACGATCCGTCAACTTCCGTCCGGTCGACGCACGCGACGTGAACTCCTTTGGCCCGGACGATGACCATCAACGACGGACTCACGAATATGAATACGGCAAACGAATTCGCAAACCTGCACTATAAGCGTATTCACACGAGACTAACGTACAAACCCGTAGAGCTCCCTCGTAGATTAAAAAATAAAAAAATAACTTAAACACAAAATTATATTCGATTTTCTACACGTAGACAGTATAATCTAAGCTATACGTGTTTCGTGTCATTGTACCGTCTGTTATCACAACGACTTATCGAGAAAAAAAAACGCTGTGTGTGTGCGTGCGCGCGTGTCTTTTCTAATAAATAGAAATAAAACACGTGCGGCCCCCGGAGAGAGACGGCGTTTTGTAGACGTGCGCAAACGGCGACGGCCGAGATCGGCTCGTGACGATGACCGATTGCAGTACGCGGTGGTCGTCGCGTCGGTCGTATTTTTGTCGACGTATTACACGGACAAAACGGACACGTCTCGGCTACGAAAAATACGAGTTACCATAAATTTTTTTCATGGGGTTCTCGCAAAAACGACGTCCGGCCCGACAGTATCAAAAGCGTACTACGCGAAACTTTTTAGCACGTCGAACGAAATAAAAAACGCAACATTGTAAAATCGATAGCTGCCACTAGGGAGCTCCTCCCTAGCGGCCACTAGGAATTGGGGAATTTTTCAACGGTTCACGTGATGTACGAACACGACGAGTAAGCGACGGAGATTCGTCGGTATATCATCAGGAACGGTACGTTATTTTTCAAACAACAAAATACGCTATTGCGTTATTATTATTATTATTATTATTGCGATATTTCGTTTGTTTTTTTTATTCGCGAATACATTACGTGGCACAACAATAAGTGCATTTGTGAACGGTGAAAATATTTACAGCGCGGTATTTACGGTTCACGCGAGTGGTGTTCGGCGATAAAAACCCAACGCGCGCTATTATTATCATTATCATCTGACGATACGTATATAAATACTGTATTGTCGTAAAGCAAATCATAATATAATTTTAATTGTTCGATTTGGAGTTTAGCGGGTATCGTAAAATCGTTCTTGCTTTTCGTCGGAAAATAAAATTTCTCTTCTCGCAATTCACATTATACACAATATTGTTTATTTATTTCGTAATGATCACACGTGGCCGTCAACATAACAATTTACAAACAAATCGATCAATCGTGAATTTTAAAGTCCGTTTGAAACTGGAAAACAATTAATGGTCTTCCATTACATTCACGAGCAATGACGTCAGAAAACTCGATATTTTGGAAAAACAAATGCGTGCAATGTATTATAGAGGATTTATCGTGTATATTGGGTTCGGATTTCCTTTCCAATAAATAACGAAGTCGTTTTAATTTCAAAATAAATATTTTCAATACGTACTATTGTAACGAACGGGTAGTATAACGCGCTTTCGTTGCAAACGATTTGAAACGTACGGAAAACCGGCGTGAAACCGGTATCTGAAAACCCAGCTAACCCAATACAGTACGACACGGGTTTGTTTTACAGACATGTTCCGGTTAAGAAAATAATAACAATGACAATAAATACAGCTCTCAGGCTGTAAACGGCGTTTCGTTCGCGGTCAACGACGATCGCGTTGATATCTCGAGACGATGGTCACCGTACCGCGAGTTAACGGGTTTTCGGAGTTATCGAAGTTATCGCCATTGAAAACGCAATCAATTATCATAATACGATTGTGTGTGTGTGTTGTGTTTGGAGGTGGAGGGACCGCGGCGAAACGGAATATTATTTATTTATTTGTTTTCGTTACGCGTCGCGCGGGTTTTGAAACGAAAATATAACGTTGAAACAATATTATAAATACGCGATATTTATTTATAACGATTTTATTTTCATAACGTTCGCCGGCTTTGCAAATCGACGTATTAAAAAAAAAAAAAAAAGCGCGCGATTATATATTTATACCGAATTCGTTCGGTTCGTATTTTTTTTTTTTCGACTATTTATTTGCACAGTTATATTTTCACGGTACTTTGTGTTTGGCAGTCCGTGGAGATATTACGCGTGTTTTCCTTCTCGTGGACGAATAATTGTTTACGCGACGAAAACAAAAGAACAAATCGCCGCACATTGATTAGTTCTATCTTTATTGCTTTATTATATTGATATTGGTGTTTTCATAAAAAATAAATTAAAAACGTCGTGGGAGCAATCGCGCCGAAACGATTTGGGTCTTGTACCGGTTTACGAGCGGTGTAAAAAGTCCGACGTTGTGGACGCGATCGTGGATTTGTCGGTCTTAAACGAATTCTCTACGAAGGGGAGAACCCACCCCCCTAAACCCCTGTCCGTAAACACTGTTTTATAATGTATGCCCGAAGATTTTTCCGTAATCATATCATCATATCATATCATATTTTTTCGATTTCCACACGTCCTTCACGACGCTCGGCCAGGAACGGTGTCGGGGGAAAACAAATGACAGGAAATTCTTTGTCTCGCGACGGTATATAATATTATTATGCGGAAACGTCTACGCTATATCGAAAAACGAAAACGGTTGTTGACGACGGAATGGACTGACCAATTTTTTTTTTTTTTCTGTAAAAGAAAAACGTATCGTACGAGGACGTTGAACATTTTTTCTCCCAGAACCATTAACGTCCGTTTTTCGGGTTCTTCGTTTTGAAACGAAAAGTCGTACACGAATGAAAAACAGTTCGAAGAGAAAACGGAATACGGTTTTGGTGATAATCCCGGAAAGCTATGACGCGGATACGTACGTTCGTTTTTCGTCGTTGTTTTTTATTTTTTTTTTATTTTTCAGACGGAGTAGACTAACAGAAGAGACGGGCCGACGGTTGTAAAAAAAAAAAAAAAACCCGATCAGCTGAAAATCTCACGCGTTCGGAACCGAGTTATCCAAACAGACAATCGTTCGAAACGTCACTTAGGATCGACAAACACTGTGGAAAACTTTTCGTCTGTCACACAATAACAAACGCACGAGCATGATACGTGTACGCACGCGCGTGTGAGTTGGCGGGCGCGTATGTAAATCGGTTCGTTTAAACGCGTGTTACGAAAAAGGGGGAAAAAACCGAAAGTCTTACGTAATCCCATCTACTTTAATCGCACGGGACGGGAACGATTCCACGTACGAACGCATAACCAGCGTAAGTTCCTGTATAAACACACACCCGACGAACACGCACGCGCGCGCACATACGGCACGTGCCACGGAGACGCGACGAACGCGATATAGAACGCTTGTGTTCTGTTCAATATGAGTTTCTCCGTCGAACATACATAACGCCGTGGGCCTTTTTGAAATTTGCGAAAACGTCATCGACTTTCGTTGAAACCCGATTCGAAAACATATTTTTAACATTTTTTTTTTTTCAATGAGCATGAACGTTTTACCGATCGTACAAGAATGACGATCACGACCGGTGTAAAAATGTTCGATTGGCACCGTTCCGTTCGACAGTTTAAGCGATTTTACTTGTATTTACGGTAAGTTTTCTCATACCCACGGCAAAAGGTTATTGTTGCTGTCCGATCGACAAGTCAAATCGAACGGCGTATTGTCGCTGTATACGTACATAGTCACTGACGCGGCCACGTTTCCCGATAAACTTAATTGGAAATATCGTGTGTTCGAATGTTGAACGATTTCATTGCACGACGCGCACAAACGAATCCGTCGAAATTCTGTCGGACGCGCTCTTTGTTAGGTCTACGACCATCGCAACCGTCGCGTGTTGATCGGTCCGAACGTCCGGAGACGTTGGACTTAAGCCCGACGTACGACTTGACAAAAAACGTATAACAATATGATACGCGTTGGTTTTCGTCGGCGCGGTTAGTCCCGTACGTTTCGTCGTTTCGTCTTAGTAACACGGCCACTAATAAAAACGCCGTGTTCACGATACGGGAGCCGTCGGATTATTTTCTACGAGGTGTTCGACGGGTTTTAAAGGGATTTCCGTCGCGCGTGTTCGAGAAGCGAACGAGCGGATTGAAAATAATAATAATAATAATAATAATAACCGTAATGAAACGTCGTCGGGAAACGCGCCGGAACCACCGGGAAGGTATGGCCGTTAAATAACGAGACCATCGTACTAGCGACGAGACGGGTACAGATAAGGGAATAGAAATTGTTTTCCCACGGGCGATCCTTCGAACGGGTCCGAACCGTTTTCAATCGCGTCCCGCCGTCAAACGCTCACCTGTATCGGGAACCAGCAGAAAGCGAATATGGCGACCACGACCACGACCATCCGGGTCACGCGCTTCTTGCCCCTCCGGCTCTCGGCCGACGGCGGCTGTCCGCCCGGGTTCACCCCTTTCCACAGCCTCATCAACATCAGCACGTACAGAATGCATATGATCACCAGCGGTATCGCGTACGACGTGAGGAAGAAGAATATCTGAAACACGACGTATTTATATCATGCACATGCTCGTATATTTTACAAACGACGATAGGGTCTGGTTTTTCATGACAGGTTTATTTCCCCCTACCCTCTCTCTCGCACGTTAAATCGTAGTTGTGAGCGAAAATGTTCCATAACGTATCTTAGACGACGCGTTTGTCAATAAGTTCACGTCGTGACAATTGACCGTTCTGTAAACCGTGCCGACGTCCAGCAACGTGTTTGCGCGTGTTGTTTCGCAAACACCAAATTCAAATACAAGTATAACGTGGACTTATAACGCGAGCGGGTACGTCGACTGGACGTTTGAAACCTTCTCCGAAGAATACAGTTCGAATGGTATGCGAGGTACAAACGTGGTGCCAACGAAACGGATGACGGTAAAATATTTCAAAGTGTCGACGAACGATTTTCATAGACAATGGACAAACGAAATAAACGATAAAAAAAAATGGACCTCCCCGTCGAAGCGTTCGCCGTCAGACAATCAATTAGAACGGCCTATTTGGAGAACACTAAGTCGCGTGAGAACAGGAGTCGGACGCACAAAGGATAATAATTCGAAGAAATGGGTGTACACACTCGAAGGGACATGCGTGACAACGCGCGAACGTGGGACGGAACAGACAATGAAACATACCGTGCAACGCCTAATTTGTCTTTATTCGTGCGCACAAAGGATGTCATAAATGCGACTGACAACGCCAGAGACGTAGCCCGACTTTGGGCCGAAACCATACGGACGTAAAAGAAGCGACCAATGTGTTACCACTTATTGCCGCCGTTTCGAACCGTTTGTCTATTCGTTTATTTACTTTTTACTTTATTTACGTATTCGTTTATCTACCTGTTTATTTATATCTTACAACTATAGTTTTATCCACGTCTTTATACATATTTTTTTACGTCAATGAATTGTGTGCCCGACACGAGGAAAAAAAATTTCATGGACGTATTTGCGAAATACTTCGAAAAAAACGAATCGAAATATCGTACGACGATAAATCGCACCGCGTTACGTCAGACCAACGCGGTTCGTGCGTGTAGGAAAAGAACAGCAGACGATCTCAACCGAACGTGTTTTTTTTTTTTTTTTGTTAACGGGAAATCAAAAGACGTTTTGGTACGCGGCGATCCGATCCGTTTCTTTTCCGACCCGTTCGATTTGGTTTGTCGATTGAATTCGTCCAAAACGACTTAATTGCGAAGGTGTTTACGGCAAAAGGAGAGGGAAACAGAGCGCGGTCATCGATCGAATCGGGACGAATCGCTCTGAGCGAAGAACCGACGGACGTTTTTGGTGTACCGCGCGCGGTAACCGTTTACGACGGGCATTTCGATTTTGCCTATGTATCGCCGCACGGCGTGCACAACGCGCGAGACGAGCTTGTCCGTGTTTTTAAAACAATGTTCAACAGTTTTTTTCTTTCTGTGCCCTCTTCGTACCACGTACAACACGCGCGATCACGTTATCTTGTCCGAAGTGTATTGTGTGAAAACGCCGCCACATATCGCATTTCGTGGGCGACCTGTTTTCTCGTTATCTCTCTGTCTCTTGTTGTTTCCACAAAACCGATTGTTTTATTTGTTCGATACGACGATTCGTTTTCCGTTTGCCGACGTGAGATCATATCTAATATTACGTCGGGAACAGCACAACGCGAACGCTCAAACAACTCAACGACAATTGTTTAATCGTTACGCGTCATCGAATTACGAATTGTAATTTTCGTATCAGCGCGTCGCGCTTTCGAATATTTTTCGTATTATTCGTGCGGTTCGTTCCGCCGCGGGTGCCGTCCTATCGTGTGAAAACAAACGGTCGGGTGCGCCGGGTCGGACAAAAACAAAAACCGAAAACGAAAACGAAAAAAAACGTTACCGCGCCATAAGAACGGCGCGAGCTGTTAGAAAACGGAGATAACGACAATATGCAAACGTACAAAGTTCTCGAGCGTCTTAAAGTTTCCGAAACGGTCTCGTCGTAACGGTGTTTGGACCGAGCGCGCACGCTGCGCACGTTCATAATAAATACATCATGTCCGATCGTTCGTTTGGACGTGTCGCGTATTTCGTAACGAGAAAACGGTTTTATCGTTTGTGGTATTTTTGTCGACAAACATTCGGGAACTACTGTTATATTCGGACTCGCGTGATATACGCGAGATAGACGTGCGACAACGGACGGATTATTTTAGAAACGAAAAATATATTTATTTATTTTTTATTTTTTTTTTTTGTACGCCCGAAAACGGAATCAACCGACGTGCGACCGCGTGAACAGTGTTTTTTTCCCGACGATGTACATTCCGAAAACGAACGGAACATACGCGGATTCGAAACGACGAACGTTTGCGATTTCGTCTCGTCGAGTGTACGAATACGAAAAAATCGCACATCATCCGACATTCGTTTTAACACGATTCGCGGTTAGACGCACGGGCCTGTTATAGCTTGTATTTCGAAAATGTCGACCGAACCATACCATCCGGACGTATAAATAAATCGAGCCGTACTTGAGACGGGAATGTTTTTCGAATACGTACTAAGACGTTCACATCGTATCAAACCGTTGTAAAACGCGCTTCGTCGCATAACGGGCGAGACGAAACGAGCGCCAAACCTACCGCAGCCGGGCCCGCGTGTCGTCCCTATTGCGGGCCATATAACTCTCTCGCGATATGATGCGCGATAATTCCGGAACTCGTGTTTTACACCGCGGATAAATATAACGCGTTTCGTCTGGACGCTTCACAGCCGTAGCCGCGATCGCTGAGCCGAGGACGTTTTTCTGGCCGCGTTTCAAAGGGGCCGTTTCCGACAGATCTCGTTCGATTCCGCTCGTAAAAAACTACCGCGCGAACAATCACAGACAATAATACGATTCGCGGTTGACGTGCCGCGCAGTGGCGCCCAACTGTTTTCAAGTATGCGGTGCGAACACACATTTTCACCACCGCCCGCTCTTTTTGTTTTGTTTAGGCATCCTCGAAAATCTGTACAACCATTTAGGTTCAAGGCCAAAGCCCGTACAGTGTGAAATATAAATTATTGTACAAATCCATTTTCGAATGTGGAAAACACGTTAGCTGCTGTTGCAGTAGTAGTAATCGGTAGGTATTCCAAGAGCACGGCCCACAATGAGACAACTCCATAATGGTTTGGATATAATAATAGTGAATTGACGTCGATCTGATGATAGCGACCAACCACGTCAGAAACAATAACCTGAAAATGTGTTGACCCATTCATAATTTTAGGTGGCGCGAACGCACCACCTCAAGTACGTATTCTCGGCGCCACCGCGATTCGTGTCGTCTCGGCGCGACGGAGATATTACACAGTGTCAACGTGATTTCGATGGCGATAACAAATCTTCATCTTCTTCTCCGTCTTCGTCTCGAGAGCGCACCCGATTTCACGTGTTAACATCTCGAGTGTCCGATCGGCCATCGGGTTGTACGCGAACATCCGCGAAATCCGTGCTCGTCGGAAATCCACGCGGACGCACGTGCTTTGAACTTTTTCGCATCCGATTGCCGAATGACCGTGGCCCGTCAAAACGGACGGAGACGAATTTTTTGTTTTTTGTCCGGGACACGCCATTGTACGCGCCATTGTATTGGTATACCGGAACGGACGGTCCGTTTGAATGAAAACGGCCGCTATAAAATCATCACGCGGAGATGGGAAAGCTTCGTTGCTTCGGGTTTGTCAAACGCCTACAGAGTCGCAAACACGGCGTGCGGCCGCGGGATATTTTATCCGGCGCTTGAATTTGCTGCAAAACGTGATCGACATGATTTTTCGTTTCTCGCGATTTTCGACCAATATAACGAACGATCCCGTGCTCTCGGAGTCTCGCGCCGACAAAATCAATAATCGTCCAATATCGCTCGTCGGTTCTCCTATTTTATTTTCTCTGTGAGATCTGATTAACGACTTGGCCGACGTACGACTTCCACTGGCATCCGATTTAGACGGCGATGCACAGCTACGGTGACCGTTTTCCGTATATACACTCGCGCGTCAGAATGACGTATTTCCAGACACGGTCTATTCCATTTATCGTCGTTTAATGCGTCCGACGTATTCCATTAAATTACTATATACGCGCGTGGTATAGAATACGATTCTCGAGACTGTTCCCGATCTGAATGTCTGACTGAAACAGTATCGAATTGTGATAACGCGTTGGTATAAAATATCTTTATGTATAAATATCGAGCGAGGAGTTTTTTCTTTCTTTTTTTTGATCGATTTTTTCCCGGCGATACAACAAATCACGCTGCAAATCAAACGAGATTCTTTGTTTCGTCTCGTTATTTCGATCCATTGTTCCAAACAAATTGAACTCGATGCACGAACGGAATGACGGCAACTAGGCACGGTCCGCGATTATAATAACCCGCGTTTATACGTGTTTAAACTCGCCGCGTGTTTATAAATTGTAATTTGAATCGTTCGATCAATGTTCAAAGAGATTAAAATATTTGATTAACCGTACACTGTCCGTATATTACCTGTTTGATGTTTAAACTCTAATCGGTTTCCCATTTCACGTACGCCGTTAATTTACAACAAACGAATTTACCGCACAACGAGCGTGTAGGAAGGAAACGGCAGGCGACATTTTGTAAATTCGTTTTCAATGAAAACATCGTCCGACGTTCACACGAAACAAATGTCGACAAACCCCGACAAATGTATTTATCGACGTGTGTAATGACCGCGACAGCCTTTTATTTAATAAACAGGGGGACACGTTATCCGATCTGAAAAAAGCAAGTACCTCGCGCAAGCGTAGACACTTACGTGCATTGATTACACGCAACAGAGCGGGTTTCCGGTCGTTTTTTTAGGACGGCGCGTGGTGTTGTGAACACGGAAAACAAATCATCGAATAAAAACGATTATTTTCGCATTTCAAAACGATTTCGCGGGACGGTGTTTTCGGTTCGAGAAACGGCCACTTGTAAATCGATTTCTTCTAACTGTACGATACACCGTAACGCATGCGGTTCGTAAGGTAAAAAACGAAACGCGCAAGCGCAAATGCGATTCAAATGCGAATATCAATAATATCGTCGCACAAACCACTGTACGCAGGAAATAGGATTGCATGATAAACGTGAACGTTTCGTATCGTAACGCGTTTCGCGATCTAAATAGGTTTTTTTTTTTATTGAAATACAGGCGGGGAGTATTTTCAGGTAAAAACGATATAATATCGATTTTCGACAGTACAACGTGAAATAAAATATAAATTGTTTTCTCCGATATTATAAACAACAGTGTCGCTATATAGAAAAAAAAAGAAGAGTGAACTACACCGGACCACGGACGGGACGTAGGATACGTAGGACGGACGGATACGTGAATATCCGTGTCGGTTCGGTTACGGTGTTGTTGAAAATTACGATTAATGAACGTACAATCGCGTCCGCCGCGAGCAGAACGCGCGAGAAACCGCGAGAACGTCGACTGGAAAATAATCGCGTGATAAATTGCCGCACCACGACGCCTTCATTTTCACCGGTGGCTGCTCTGTCTGTCCCCCTGTATCTGCGGGCTGTGCTATCCATACGCTACAAAACTACATATTTCTTTTTCCAACAATCTTCTTCCCGTCGCTTTTTCATTCGCTGCCGAATGTTTCGCCATTTCTGAGGCTCTCCGCAGCTCATGTCTAGCCCTTGGCAAATTCCTAATTGCCTCGGATTGTCTATCGCTATCCCGTACGCGGACGCTGGTTCGGTGGAATGTCGCGAGTACAATAAAACGGGGCAACGGACAAGAATGGCCAAGAAAGGCGTGTACGAAAATCTGTACGTACAAAAGTGCCGAAAAACACCGTAGCCGATCAACGTGTTAACGACAATATACTGTGCTTTTCGTTGTCCGCACAAGAAAGCGGTTGAAACGCGTGTTCCCATAAAAAGGTACTCGCGAGAAACATTACGACGTCAACAACAAATTATGCCGTCCGACCGTTTGAAAACAACATCTCCTTTCCTTCGGGTTTTAAGCGCGATTCGATCGTATACGAACGTCTCTAAAAGGCTAGAGCGAAGTCGGTGTGGTGTTCCACGGACCTAATACATCAAAAAAACCGTCACGATCGCGCAGCCACAGGTGTCGGGAGAAACGGTTCTAAAACTTCAAATCGAATTACAAATATTGTTATATATATATATATAAAATGCGAAAACAACGGAACGAAAGAAGAAAAGACCGGTCGGGCAAAGCACTGGCGGACGTCAAGTTCGTTTTTAACGGGATTACGTACACGAACGTCACGTGAAAACAAAACATTGTCGACCTCGTGGCGACACGTTCGATCGTGACATTCGCTCGGCGTACGACCGTATCGGTTTCCACGTTAACGGCGAGAGGACGACCGATCGACAATACGTTCCGTGTGGGAATCCGACGGTCGCGTCCCGACACACAGCGACGGTTTAGACTCGGAAAACGGATATTGACTTTAACGTTTAACAACAATAGGCGTGAAAACGTTATCCGGCAACGTATACGCGCGCGTGTTTCTCGTATTATAATTAACTTACTGCATTGACAAACAAGCGTTCGCAAAATCAATATTGACGTTTGCTATTAAGCCGGCGCAGTTTTCGCGGGGAAACCCCGAAGGAAAAGAACAGTGCTTCGTCGTCGTCCCGTGCGGGCGGCGTGACTGTAGTTTATTTTCGAATTAATCTTATTTGAATTCGAGCATTCTCGAACTGCGCCGGGATCGCTTAAAACGTATCGTCGGAGCAATAATAACAAAAGTGAAAATGGATTACTGAACACAATATCTCTGCCCCCCCTCACCCCCCCACCCCCCGGCGGTTTAATATCCGATCGATACCGTTCGCTTACTGCGGTACAAGACGTGTAACGCGTCCGTTTTGTTTTATTTCGGTTTTTTTTTGTTCGTCTGAGAATATAACACAAGACTGATAATATATATTATCGACGATCTAATGTGTGATTTATAAGACGCGGGGTGCTTCTCAGTGTCAAATCGAATTCGGTTCTTGACAAGGTCCTCCACCGAGTGCGATCGGAGTTTTTAGAATAATAAAACCACTGACCCGTCGCACGCGTAATACACGTTATCCTGTTGGGTCCGGCGGACGAACGGTACAATCGAGAAAGAATTCTGTCCGTTTCGTACGGTTTTCTCGTATGTAGCGTGAAACCCGCTTCGGCGCGGAATTACCGTTTTCCGGATTCGCGCCGGACAGAAAAAATAGTCAACAATATCATTTTGCTCGGGACTGACGAATACGCTTCAGCGATCGGAGACGTCTGAGGGCCACCACGTCCGCCGAAACTTACGACGAGAACGTGATTCGAGCGCACACGGCTGAGTATCGTTCACCGTTGACGACGCTTTGTTTTCATTCCGTGTGTTTTTTTGCCGGTTCCCCGGACCCGGCCCGTAGACAGGAATTTTTTTCGGAGGGGAACTTAAAAGTCGAAAAGTAAATAAAGTCTCTCGCAAACGTTCAGCGGTTTTTTAATTATCGTTATTCGTTGCGTGAAAAACAATGGTCGCGCAAATGACATTATAAAGATGTCGTTCATATACGTGTATCAGCTAAATACGATTCTAGATTCAAATGAATCTTCAAAACTCGATGTATGAAAGACAAATGAAAACCGTGTATTTGAAAAATTGTTTGTCTGTTTTCTAAACATAACGCGCGAATCACGATCAATCAAGGTTTTTCGACCGTTATTATCACACTTAAGTCCGTCGCTCAGACGAGGATTGACGTTCTCGAATTTTTTTTTTCTCGACACCTTCCTCTGGATCAACCAAGCAATGGAAAACGGATCTGTCGGCGCGCGGATTCGCAGAGCTTCCTGTTCCGGCCGGTCGGCCGTCGTGAAACACGTCGTGTTTCTCGCGGGACGGGACGCGTACGCGACCGATGACCCCACAGCCCGACGGAACGGGGAAGAAAAAGAACCACCCACCTGGTACGCCGGTTTGTTGTAACCGTCCGGTCTGGTGTTCGGGTCCCGGTCCAGGAATATGCACGCGGTGTGCTCGGCGCTGGAGAACGTGTACGTGACCTCGCCGTGTCTGGCGAGCACGGGCAGCGCGAGCAGCACGATGAGCACCCACGTGACCATGATGGCGGACGACGCGTTCCGCTCGGTGCGCACGTATATGGACGCGATCGGATGGACGACGGCCAGGAACCGGTCGAGCGACATCAGCACCAGCGTGTACACGCTGGCGTACGCGGTCACCACGATCAGGTACTGGACCATCTTGCACCAGACGTCGCCGAACGGCCAGTACGGCAGCATGTAGTCGACCGCGGTGAACGGCACGCAGAACACGATGAACAGCAGGTCGGCCAGCGCCAGGTTGATGATCAACAGGTTGGTGGTGCTGCGCATCTGTTGGTTGGCCATCACCACGATCACCACCAGCAGGTTGCCAAGCAGCCCGACCACCACGATGATGCCGAACAGTATGGGCACGGCCAGCGACACGATGCGCTCCACCTGCGGACACAGACGACGCGGCGTTGCGTTTTCCGTTCACGAGGTTTTCCGCCGGGCCCGGGCGACGACGGACTCGCATCGCGTCCGTCTTCGTCGCGAGACGCTTCTGGCTTTTAGCGTTTTCGCGGTTTTTTTTTTGGAAATTCGATCGCGCGACGAAAAATTAATGATTCCGTGTGATAACGTTAATGATAAACTCAACGTGACCGAGATCAAATCGACTTTTCCGAATTTCGAACCCGTCAACCCGAAGTCCCACAACTTTTGTTTGACCTGTTGGTCTTCGAGACGCTTCGTACGCGTCGCGTCAATGTGGCTAACAACCCCAAAACGCCATCAGGCGTGAATTGCTCGAAACGGTCGATATCGAAAGTCGTCACTACAGATAAGACGACTCTGACGTCTTTTTGCGATTTCTTTTTTGGCTTTTGTGCTAACCAAGCTATGAACTTGATTCATTGTACAACGATTTTTATATGTATATAATATGATTATATATTTGTGCTTTTTTTTGCATTTTTTGTTTTTAAATTTTAGGTCATTTTTACAAATATCACGTTAATCTTACTGGATTCGCGTTCGGTCCATACAAGCTCTTCTGCCACCTAATGTGATTTCGACATACGCGCCCTCCAACCGTAAGTTTTTTTTTACACTTTTTGAAAAAGGTTATTTTTCTATACTTATTATACTAAAAACAAAAAAATCTGAAAGTCTAGCGCCTCCGTTGCGATGGCGCCTGAGACAACGCCTCAGCGACCCCGCCCTTGCTGGGTCCACGGCTCAAGACGACTCTGGATCAACGACGTCACTACTACTACGCACGGTTCCCAATTACTACTGGTGATCAAGTATTATCGTAGCACCTGTTTAAATGTAAAACCGGGGGATTGTCGAAACGCAGCGATCAATCTGTTACGCGGTCGCGGTGTGAAAACGACGCATTTGTCGTGGGTTTTATTCGTTTTAGATTCCCGACCAGTAGTATCGTCGGTCCAAATGCGATTTCGAGCAGATACGAAATCGTTAACCCGGAATTACGACAGAGAAACCACCGGGACGGGAATTTAAGAAATGTCTTCGACACCATGTTGTGACAGCCGGTAAATAATAATAATAAAAACCCCGCGACGGCAAAAAATAACGTAACGAATATCTTTAAGCGCGCGACACTTGAATATACGTCAACACGATTAATCAGAGGAAAAAAGCGCACGAAAATTCGAAAATATTTTAAGTTCGATTGTTTTTTTTTCCAAAATAACGACGCCTTCGAGGCTCAAAATAAACGTTTTTTTTTTTTTAAAAAAATCAATCGCACCGCACAAACAACACTACAATATTTTCATAGTACGTAAAAATAACATTACCTTCAAAATGTATTCTATCGAATATGCCTTCGACAATATTATAATTTTTTTTTTTTATATTTTATTATTATCAACAGTATTATAACGGTCTGTATAAATATATATATTTTTTTTTTAAATACGTTACCGACCGTCACCGCGAAAACGTATTACCGGTCCGACAACTATGTTTTGAAGACGATCGTCTTCTCGTTGTTATGATTTAACCGCACGTGCCGTCGGCTTCAATCCTCCCTCGCACACCGGGTTAGGCTCGCGGGATTACCGCCCGGAGAACCGTTCGGTTTTCGTTTTCTTTCTCCAAATATTATTCTACGGACCGTGAACTGTGTGTCGTTCGGTCTGGTCGGGGTTTACGTTCGCGCGACTTCGCACGGCTGGAGACGGTCTCACCCATTGCGACGCACGAACGACGTACAAACACGGCAGACACGCCGTGGCCGGTGCCGATCGTTTATAGGCGCGTGATGTATTTAGAATTTTGTTGCCCTAGGTACACATTTATTTGTCGCCCCCTTCCCCTCTCTGACCTACTTACTGCGTGTAAAAAAAAAAAATGCTTTACCGAGCAATTTAAGACATATATCAATATTTTATGTAAAAGTAATAGTAAATACATTAGACAAATCAATATCATGTCGATGTTTATATATGTTCACGATGTTTATAACTATAAAACAATAACATACAATTCATTATAGAGTATGCACAGGGTGTTAACGCCTGATAATATTTATTTTCCAAACTGTGAAATAAAACATCGGATATCAAATATTTCAAAAACGAGCAGTAATATTATTCGAACAAAACCCTTAAAAATTTGCTGCCCCCAAAAACGTGATGCAATTGCTCCCGTTTATTTCATGTCGCTCACAGCTAATGACTTATGTAAATATCGAAGGGTATGCGCACGCGACCGTCGAAACGAAACATTCTCAACAACTGTCCGCGATAAGGACAAAAAAATGTGTATATTCAGTAGATTGTCGATAATTCGAAATTTAGGGAGGACCTAGCTGAACATCTGATTTGTCGAGGTTTTCGATTTAACGAGAGTTCGAATTATAGAGGGGAAAAGAAAACAATTGATGTAAAAAAAAAAAAAACGTTTGCTTTATTTAAAACAATCGGTTATCTTCTTTTGAGATTACTCGTTGGCCACAATCTGGTCAAAGCGTTGTCCAAAGTTATCCATTTTTTTTTTTTTTTACTGCAGTCGAACCCCCTTCAAGTCTACTCCGTGTGCTCAGCAGAGATGCACTTTCAGCACTCTCGCCTTGTGTTGGAACTACTCCGCCGACGCCGTGTTCTTTCTTAATGAGACCACGGAGTTTCGAAGCAGTTCGCGGCCGTTTGTGCACTAACATTTTCCCATGCTGCCAGTGGTGGCGATAAACCGATACGATTACGGTCGAGAAATAACAACGATTCGGGAAATTATTACTGATAAAATACGACAATAAATCATTGTCCGCGTTATTTCTCGACGCCGGAACAATACATATTGTGCATACGCACACACACACAACTAAACACGTGAACATCAATTGAGCTTCGGTTCTAAATAAGATTAGATAAGTTCGAATCATAGTGGTCCTGGTCAAAATAAATTCGAACCGTAGAGGGTTTCCCGTCGACTTCAACTCAGATTTATGGAAGGGACCAAATTGCATTTAGTTTTATTCGAATTATAGAGGGTTATCTCGGGACACTGACCGTTCAGTTCGATTTATCGAGTTTTTCGAATCGTCTAGAGTCCACTGTGCGTGTATTCACATCGTACAATAATTGTTTCGTTTGTATTCGTCCGAGCGAGCTGTTAAAGAATTACCCGCGACGCTCCGTATAAGCGATTCTGCTACAGACGCGACGGTGTGAATATTCGTACGACAAATATACAAATAATACACGGCGGCGGCGGCGACTTTTCGTTGTAATCGCGGGGCAAAGGCAAACTTCACGGATTTAGTCGACGTTAGGGAGGTAATCGAACGGCTGACGTGACGATCCGTGACGGGACGGGTCGAGCCAAAGGCTAAACAACTTCGGACTCAACGGACTAACAACGCCAAAGCACAATCGATTTCGCCTCTGATTAGTCATTGTAGCACGTGCGCGCGTTATAATTCCGTTCGGATTTGGACTGGTCGCGGTCGTCGGCATCGTCATCTGATCGCACGCGATTCATAACGCGCGGCATTTGTTCGGGCCGAATTGAAAAACCAAAACAAAACAGAACAAAACCGATAGCCGGAAATCCGAACGCTCTTAATTGGGACGTCTTCCGGTCTCGCGTCCGCCGCGGCGATAATATTAATTGCAGTTTCACGAGGTCGTTTTAAAGTCGTTCGTAAATTAATGTTCGCGTAAACTTTGAATTACGTCTCGTTTCCTGTAGATTATTTCACCGAGTTTAACGTTATCACACGAATCCGTATAACTCGTGTAGTGTCGCGTAGTAAGTTTTACACTTGAAAACGTGCGTGTTTTTCCTAAAACGCGTTTTCCGAAAACTAGACGCGATTTACATAACGTGTCGACCGGAGTGTAATCAGACCAACTGATCTGATCAGTCAAGTCTGCGACTAACTGCGCGACACGCTCTATACGCAGTTTGTGACGATTTAAACCGAATTTAACGTCAGATATATTGTATAGGGGTTTTTTGTTTTTGGAAAATACCAACGAAATTAGTAGGGAAAATAAAGGAAAATTGAAAAATTCAACCGAAATCGTATACGGTCGTCGTGTTGTATTTGGTTTCCGCACGTTTCGTTCGTTTTGTTCAATCAACGGTTTACGTCTTTCTTAATTTTTCTTGACGTTTCGTTAAATATGTTTTTCTTTTACGAAAATTTACTCGGTCAGGACTTTAATCAACCGTTTTTTTTTGCCATCCGCCAATGATTATCGATCTTTGTAATAGTTCGTGCAAGTCGGATTGTAAGTTTTGTACACTAACACATATTCATCAATTACGGCATTGCGATAAAAACCTTACGAAACGAGAATCAAAACTTTTTCTGTTATGTATACCGTACAAATATGTTTTTAAACTTCGTTATTATTGTTAACTTATGTGCTCCTAATTTTTGTCGTCTAATCTCCAAGTTTCGTAGACACTTATATTATATATACACATATGTATAAACGTTAAAGTTTTAGGAATATAATTCTGCGAGGTATTTCTTCCGGGCGACCGTACTAATTTATTATTATTATTATTATCATTATCATCATCATCATTATCATACAACGCGTAATGGGGGGCGTTTCAAGAATAACAAATGTTTTCTTCGTACCTTGCCGAGGATTTCGGGCGTCTCGTGTTACAGAACGTACAAACGCGCACCACTTTACGTTGTTGTTGTTGTTGTCGTCGTCGTCGTCGTCGTTATAACGTCGTATAAAACGTGTTATTATTAAACAAACGGCGAATGCAGATTATATCCTACATTTTACGTTACAAAACGAAACGACGGAAAACAATATCACAATACGCGTTCTCCTAAAGCATTCGCGTTTTCGCGTTTTTTTTTTTTTTTGTTTTCAATTATCCGTACTCCGCGAACGGGATTCGTATTTTCGTTTTCCCGCAGCCCGTTTCGAAAACGCGTCCCGCCCCAAACCGTAATAACGGCGTACGTACATCACGTAAAATCGTAATCATAGTGTTAACCGTGTACGGTGCGAACACAGACTGCATTCGTATAGACCGCGTGGCACGAGTGTCGTGTTGTCTGCCGCGAGCGCGTACACGTATACACACGTGTATTTGTGACGGGCATCATCGAATTACTTCCGTAATCGCGTTGTTCGCGATCTATATATTCTCATAATCGAGTTATCACTCGAAATTCTCAATTGATTTAATGACTAAAATCTGTTTGTTCTAACTCTAACCGGACAAATCAATAAATTTAAACTACTGTTTCAAAAAAAAAAAAAAATATGTAGTCTAGATTTTTAGGCGTTAATCTGTTTCGGCGGTCGTTAGTTATTCGTCCCGTTATTGTCAAAACACGTTCCGACGGAACTGATGTAGCTGGAACACATAAATACTTGAGTTGCATTTTATATAACTCCGGAAGGTATTTTTATGTGGATTCCAGAAATGTTATGGACCTTTTTTTTCTCGTCCAACAACGGCATTTCTAAATATTGGCGAATTATTGAAGTTGAAGACTCGACGTAGATTGGACTTGAGTAACTTCATTATCATAATGAATTAGTTGTATTATTGCTATTAGACGTTGATACTGTTGCGGTATGTACTGAATCCTACATATTTCAGTACGTAGCAACGAAAATAAAAATTATTTATGTCATTCGGAGTTTCGAACAATGGATATAAAAATAATGTCCCGAATAAGGTACCTTCTACTCGAGTAATCCGAGTGAAAAATCACTCGGTTAAATAATCGATTATTTTCACTCGATTATGCCCATCACTAATACGTATATATAAATACATTTATTTATTACCCGATCGGGCATTTAAAACCGCGAATAAAACGACGGCGCTTAAATCACTATTGTGATCACGAAACGATATGACATTGTGATCGGGTCATACCGACCGTTTCTCTTCGCTCGCACACAACTCGCCCGTTATTTTTAATTTTAATCACGACGACGGCCGTTTCACGAACAAGTGATCCGATTTCGACCGAGACGATGTGAATCTTGCCGCGTATCGTGACGGTATATCGATAATTTATCGGCCCGTTAAAAGACGCCTGCACTTAATGTCCGATCCGTGTCTATAGCGTGCTGTTTTCGATCGTATTCGGGTCGTCTTTTTTTTCGCAAATCCACGTTGAATTTTGCGTTTATCCCGTTAAGGACCATTGGTGTTCTTAATTTTTTTTAAAACGCCGAGACAGCATATTGCCGGATACGTCGTCGTCAGTAGTCCGACAGTATTCTTATAGAATATTCTTATATCGAGCGTGCACTAAAAGTGTTTCGTTATTGCTGTAACGAACAAAACCTGTGATGAGTAAATTCTGTCCGTTGAAATTCAACTGTCTTCTCACAGTCGACACTCCGGAGGACGAATTCAAAACGGCATTCGGGTCGCAAACAATCCTATTAACAACGAAAAACCGGTTCCGAAAACGTATTGTCACAACGGCGCAAACGCTTTTCAAACTCACGTTATTATTGTTGTACGGGATTTCGTTTGTCAGCCGAAATGCCGTTCGATTGTACGTCGCGCGAAAATTTTCAACGGTAAACGCCAAAACGCGTGAAATCATTAACTATTTACAACTCGATTTCGTACTGGATCGTATTTATTATTTAAGAGCAACATTTCCACGTTTTTCGCGGCGTACGTATTCGTTTCGTTCCGTGCGCCAAACGTATTTTCCCGACGATGTGTCGTCGTCGACGCGTAATTCGAATCCACACGATAAAAACACGTCTGGCGTGGACGTTTATTCGATTTCCGCGTTGTCGTTCGTACGTAATACGACGCGCGTCCGTTTCCCTACCGGCCAACAGTGTACAGTATTTATAAGACGAACGTAGTTTTCGGGCAAAAAAAGAATACCAAACGATCCGAATCGACGTGTCGTCGACATTAAGTCGACGGAAGAGAAGAAAATCACGTTAAATGTTACTGGCGTATGTTTTCGACGCAGGTGCGACAGTCGCGTGTCAACACATAACATTCGACGTTCCCGGTGGTCGAACACGAGTCGCATACCTTCGTCGTACCAGGCGACCGCGAAGTTTACACGCGGTTTGCGCCGGAACAGTTAACGCGGAACGAGAACAGCAACTCGAAAATCGAAATCTTTCGTAACTTTTAAAATTAATTTCAACTTCAAGCGCCGGGGCTATGATAACGTCCCACGCCCGGCTCCGTGGAATTCATATCCGACCGCAGGATTACGTTCCGATCGCGCCGACGTAAGGTATTATACAACGTACGTACAATATAAATATCTGTGGTGTGCGCGGTGGAGTTTATCGCGAGAAATTACGTATTCCGATCTCGGGCGGTTTAAAAATATTTTTAACGAGTTTAAAAAATTGTTTTAAAAATTTGTTTTTGATATTCTACACGGCGTGGTAGCCGTCGGGTTTTATTTCGAACACGGCTTACGGACGGCAGATTAACCCGAACTGTCGAGGTCCGCGAGTGGCAACGGGGAAAATCACTTTTTCCGTGGTGCGCGACTAACGCGTTTCGATGAAATCGGACGTTCGAAAACGAAACGCGGTCCGGGGAGGTTTTTACCGGTTTTCGAGTTCCCCGGTCCCGGAAATAAGTGATGTCTTAAACATTTACATCCTCCCCCGTCGACGTCTAAACACGCCGTCGGAAACCGCCAAAATGTTGCGAGGAGACGGACGGGCCCGCGGCGTCAAAAACGTTTGGAATGTTCGTAACGCACACGTGTACCCACCCGGTGCCGGCGCTAGTCGTTTTGCCGCCCTCGGCTAAATTGCTAAACGCCGTCCTATCAAAACGGTACATTGTACATTCGCCTGTCCTCCGAATCGAATTAATTTTTAGACGTAAAAAAGTTGTACACTAATAATTTAATTACGATACATCGATTTCTTTCCGGAATGCAACAGTCTTGAGCCACATAAACAATACAGGTTGCCTATAAATTAATCATAATGTAAAGAAATTCGTGTATCGCGAAAACTTCTTCCTTTTTTCTAATAATAATACAAAGAAAATATTGTCATTAAAATAAGTACAAGTTAATTGAATATCTATTTTCCTGGCCCCGGCGTTTACGAATTCTCTTACGAGTCTTTCGCTATCCAACTCACGGATAAGCTAAGCAATTAAAAAAGAAAACATTGGATAATGGGAACATTAAGTACTGAACATTAACGCTTAATCTTCTTCTTCTTGGGTTTTCCGGCCATCAAGACCATCCCATCACACATCCAACCCTCCAGCCTTCCCTGTCCACCGCTCTTGTTTTCCAATCTCGTCCTCCGTTCAGTGTTTCCACGTCTTTTTTTATCACGTCTTCCCACCTCAATCGTGGTCTTCCCAGTGGTCTTTTGCCTACTGGGACCTCGTCCATGGTCATTCTTATAAGATGGTTCTGGCTTCGCAGAGCATGTCCAGCCCATTGAAGTCTTCGGTGTCTGATTACGCTTAATATGTTTTCTTTCTGGAACATTCTTTCCAGTTCCTCATTTTTTCTTGTTCTCCACTCCTCTGTTTCTCTGTCCATAACAGGTCCAAAAATCTTTCTTAAAACTTTCCTTTCGAAAACCAGTAATTTCCTTTCCTCAGTCTTTCTCAAAGGCCAGGTTTCAGCCCCATAAGTGACAACTGGGCGTATTAAGGTTATATATAGTTGTATCTTCATTTCTATTGATAGAGATCGTGATCCTAATATTTTTGTGAGTCCATAGTAACATTTATTCCCTGATAGAATTCTTGATGCTATTTCTTTGTCAGTCTCATTTTTTTCTGTTAATATTGAACCCAGGTACTTAAATTGTTTGACTCTACTGAACTCATATCTACCAACTTTCAGGTGTGGAAAAAAGGCCGCACTATCTCTTCTACCAACAACCATGTATTCGGTTTTTTCCTTGTTTACTTGTAATCCCACTTTTTTTGCCTTTTCCTCCAAACGAGTAAATAGTGATCTTAAATTATCGTGTGAATTGCTCATTAGTACCACATCATCTGCATATGCCAAAATTGCTATAGTCGATTCTTGTAACTTGACACCTTCTTGCGGTTGAATATACATTTCTCTTACTACTTTCTCTAAAATTAAGTTAAATAGAATCGGTGACATTGAGTCTCCCTGTCTTAACCCAGATTTTATTAGTATTGGCTCCGTTTCTGCACTTCCTACCTTAATTTTTACGAATGTTTCTGATATGCTTATCCCAATTAGTCTTATTAATTTTTGTGGTAACTTAAACTCTTTCAGGCAATTCATTAGGCTTGCTCTATGTATGCTATCGTACGCCTTTTTGAAGTCGATAAAAAGAACATGTATCTCTTTGTCGAACTCCCATGTTTTTTGGAACAGCTGTCTAAGGATAAATATCTGATCTACTGTCGACCTTCCTGGTCTGAATCCTCCCTGATAGTCACCTATAGTTTCTTCTGATTTACTCTTCAACCTTGATAGTATGCAGTTCGAGAAGACTTTGTATGTTACATTTAGGAGAGCTATTCCCCTATAATTACTGCAGTCCTGTTTATTTCCTTTCTTGTGAATTGGACATAGCACTGCTGTCTTCCATTCTGTTGGTAATTCCTCATTTGACCATATTCGGCAAATCAGTTTCCATATTCTAAATGAGATTTCTTCTCCTCCCTTTTTTAAGAGTTCTGCTTGAATCTGATCCTCTCCTGGTGCTTTGTGATTCTTCAACTTGTTTATTTGACTTTTTACCTCATCTAGAGTGGGTTCTGTGCAATCTATAACGTCCCTATTGGCTAGATCAAAAATAAAGGTTTCTTCTGGTTCTTCACAATTCAACAGTTCTCTGAAGTAATTACCCCACTTTTTTGATAGCTCATCATCCGTTGTTATCAATGCACCATCTTCGTGTCTTAGGAACCTTAATCTTACAAATTTGAAATCACAATTAAAATAAAACTTACAAGTAACTGTACGAAGTGCGTCATGCGATAGCGGCTGGCGAGTAATAAAAAATCTTAAACAACCATTGCAGCGATCGAAGTTACGCGTAGAATTACATACCGCGTATTGATTACATTTTATAGTAAGTATAATAGTCTCGGAAATTGCGTTATCATTACAAGAATATGTACCAAATACGTTATTGGGCGTCGATGTTATCTTGCATGTTATTTATATAAATTAAACGTACAAACGTAAACGCAGAAAAGATAACGCGAATAAGTAACCTACCTCTAGCCGGACACGAAGTGTTTTTATTTCATTTATGTCGTTAGATTGCATTTATTGCCATTTAACTTATGATCATGAATGGACATTTGAAATATGTAAAATGTTTTTTTAAAATTCGGTTACTAATAAGTTTGAAAAGTCGCCCGTGGACGGAAATTCCCGTCGCCCAGCTCGCCCTTGCCTAACGCCGACCCTGCACCGGTGCGAAATATTGTTTTTCGGACGGGCGCGTTCCGTTTGTTTTAAAAATTCCGGTTTCGTTGCGGTGGCTTGTAATTTCTCGTTATGATTTCGACGCAAATGTTTTGGCTGACATTTTATTTGGGGTCTTTTTTATATATATATATATACGTTTCTACGCGTTTGACTGGGGAAAAAAAAACCGAAAAAAAAAGCCACCTCTCTCTACTTAACATTATTACGCTGTTACCGTCGAACTCGGTCCTGTATTGTACAATGACGCTGATTTGGTCAATTCGAGTGCGGGACCGGAGAAGAGGACCACAGCAGCATTCCGCGGACGCATATAAAAGGCCGTAATGATTAATGAATAACGTTTGATTATTTGTGTCGTCTCGTTATACATACATGCATCCTCCGACCGAGGTATAATTATATTTTAATATCATTTTATACATTTATTTGTGAATATAATTATACGATACGTTTCGAAAAAAGATTAATACCATATTTGCATGTATATTCAATAAATCGAACGGGGAGTTTTTTTTTTTTTTTAGAACACATACCGGGTTTTTATATGTTATTCAAAAGCGGTTACGCTCTCCGCCGCGGCGAGCGAGTTTTAAAATATATAATAACTAGGGCTCGGATTTCAATGCATTTGCATCTTTTTTTTGGGATATCTCACGCGATGCTTTCCAAGCTACAAATATGTTTCAAGTACTTCGCGATCTAACCACAATAATTTTTTGAGGCATTTTTTTGTTTTTTTTTTGCATCTTTAGCGGATTTTATAATTTGTAGGGCATTTTTTGACGGTTTTAATGCATTTTTTAATTTTTTAGGACATTTTTGACCTATTTGTCGTATTGTGATTAAAAAAATTGACCTCATTGAAATATAAGTACTACATAGTAGTATAGTACTACGTAATATAAATTATTTTCATTTTCAACTATTTTAACAAATTTAACATCAGGTTTTCCGGTTTTTACAATCTTTATGTCACACCATCCAATTAGCCGATTTTATTGCACACGACTAAACTTTTATCGGAGTATTTTCTTATCGAGCGATAATATTATATCGGTGGTGCGCGTGGCCGATTGTCGGACGCTTTCAGTCGTGTTGCGTATTACATCGAAGGTACTCACTGCAGGTGTATTTCACATGTTACATATTTTACGTATATTATTTAATTCGCATTTTATATTTGTATAAACGAAAATTGAAATGCCTAAAGTAAAGATGCCATGTTCGGACCGACTTCGTGGATACGTAAGAGAATATGGTAGTGATGTGTTTTCTACGGATAATAATTTTTGGATATTTTTAGGACATTTAAATCCGAGCCCTAATAATAACAATAATATTTTAGGGAAAACTGTCGTATCGACTTTCTACCGAATTCTCGCACACGAAAACGTATTGGTACATTGTGACCGCAGAAACGTTTCACAACACGGACGGGACCGTATTCGGCAACTGAAAATCACTGGCGCAGGTGTTGTCGCGCGGCCACGGAGACGTTTAGTAGTTGCACATGGATACGTGTCGTTAAATTTCACAGTCTGTGACTCGAGTCGAGTCCACGGGTCCCGTGCCCAAGTAATTTCGAGTGACGAAAACGTTTGTTGTGTACGTACGTAACAATGTAACACGCAAGTTTAGCCGGTTTCCGGAAATGTATTCCCGAGGACGGTACGACAATTAATGACAGTACGTGCAGGTTTGAAAATAATTTTTTGAAAAAATCATTATCGTCTTGTAAACGTCGCGTTTTTGTTACAGGAAATGTCTCGTGATCGGTGGCGCGCGCCGGAATTTCTGACGGGGAGAAAAGTATGGTATGGAAATAGAACAGACTACCGAGACAAGTCTTCCGAGCCCCTCTTTTTATAGTTTTTCTCTTTCAAGTATAAAATTTCGAACGTTTTCGGTTCCGTGCACGGACGTCCGCGGTTTTATGTTTAACGGTAACATAAATATATCTCGTTATGCAAATAAAAAAAAGGTCTACGGAGAGGATACGTTCGCCATTCGTTCCCCCTTGGCCACGCCACTATAATAATTGCAAACATATGTTGTTTTGACAATAAAAACGTGATTCGCCCGAAAATGCTCGTCATTAGTTTATTAGTTATTGATGTGAACGTTTAAACGTTGAATTTCAGTCATTGACCACGGACCGTCGTCACGTTCCCTGACCAACTGCTGCGAACTCGCCCCGAGGCCTCTGGACGCGTTAAGCGTCCCAATTGAACACGCACATGATTGGCATGATTTGGCGAACTGTCTCTTCCAAAAAAGTGAATACTTCCGTCAAGTCAAACGCGTGGTACGTATTATTTCCCGTCAAAGGCTTATGGTTTTCGTTCCAAACAACATATTTTTCCGTACTTCATTTGTTATTATTTTCTCGTTTCAGACACGTCGTAACGGATCAGTTTAAAACGTAAACAATCGCGAGTTACGACAGAGACGGTAATATTTCGTGGACTCGTATCATTATCGGATCGGTAGGTTTTCGAAAAATGTGTTGCTCGTTAGCTGCTACATCAGCGCGAAACTAAAATCCATATGCCTCCAAAAGTAATTTTTCGGATTGTGATTAGTGGGCCAAATCACAAGACGACGCGAGAAACCGTCGAGATCACTCGTGCAAATAACCCCGTCCGGGACCCGGTCAGGTGTCGGATCGTTTAGAGTCTAAACCTTAGACGTTCACGTGTATACGCGATAATGACGTGTACACCGGAGAGGGAAATCATACGAAATACACGTGGCACGTCGTTCGCGGGTCTTGAGCATTAACCGCTGTCGTCGAGTACGCGAGTTTATCGGTTTTCGTCCGAACTACTCTATTCTCTAGTTATTAACATTTTAAACAGCAGCTCTCCCCGAGAACATCCGACGTCGAATATAGAATATATGACGTGCTTTCTAACCGACGCAATACGACTCTAGAGACACAGAGCTTGATCAGAGTAACGTCCTCACGTTATCACTCTCGTCGAAAATACATTGCCTTTGCTGTACGCTTCGCGCGGTATTACTATTTACGTTATCTTATTTTATCGGAATATTTACAAGCGTCGGCATTATTTTTCAACACGTCTTCTCATCTTTGTGATGCGTAGTGACGGATTTAAGAGTTAAACATCAGTGGTTGGGGGGGGGGGGAGAGGAAGGGTTCCGGAATCGTTATTTTATTGAAATTATAAACACTAGCATGCTATAACGTCGAATGAGATGTGCAGAAGAGCTGTAATGAATAATGCAACTTATCGACAAATAAATAAAAGAAAATGATCAACGGTGGGGACTCGACATAAAGTTGAATTATTTATCCATAAAAAAAAAAAAATTATAATAAATCGGTCAGAATTATACTCGGAAAATTTTAAGTTATGTGTAAAAAAAAAATTGATTTTCAACGGTTATGTATTTTTTTTTTAACACGATCAAACTATGTGAGTACTGTGGTCCCGGGGGATCAAACATAATACATACGTGTTATTCATTTAAATTAGAAAAATAAAATGAGAGTCCGTGCCACCCCAGCAACCCACATCTTTATACGATATTGGTATAAAAATGATTTGATTTCTTAATGCATGATTTCGTGTAACAATCTGTGCGTATATTATTTTTATTTCATAAGATCGGGCCACTCGGTGTCGGAAGTTTGAAAATAATAATCATTTTTTTTTTTTTTTTAATATTAAATCGCAGTTAATTAGTGTACTCGTGTTTCAAACTTATTTCCGGGTAACTAAAATAACTGATATTTTATAGAGGTGTTATAGAATAGAGGCAACAGAAAACGCGTAATCAATATTTTAGGTACGTTTTATAAAAATCAAAAAAATCAAATGTTAGGACAAATACTGATATAGAATGACGGCCCGGATTTATTATCACAGTACCGTAAATGAAAAATTAATGTTGGGGGGGTTGCCAAAATCGAATATGCGATCGAAAACAAAAAAAATTCATGTTTTTGAACTGGTACGACTAAAGGTACGCGATTACAATCCAATTAAATCGGTCGTATCGATCGTCAGACATTGTTGTTTACGTCCGATACTTTTGTACTCAATAGTTTGATTATTTTTAGAATCGTATCGGTCGGGTTTTACCGCGTGTACCGAATTCATCGTGTTCACGATAGAACACGGGCTTATGCCGACAACCGTCGTTCGGTCGCTTTATTATTAGAGTTCTACAAATACGTTAAAGGCACAACAAAGAACCGTTGAAAAAAGCAAAAAACTTCTGAAAAGTATGGGGCCATCCAAGTGCTCGTGCAACGAATTTCAAATATTTTTCTACCTAACCTATATCGATAATTCGATCTGAAACGATGAATTACAATTTTCATTACGAAATCGAGCGTTTTCATACACTCCATCGTAGAATTCCTAGAACGTCCCGGACGAGACCCATGCGACAAATTTCCCACTGTACGTTTCAACAGATATAAATAATCATCTTTTTATTATATTTGTATAAATAAAAAGAACATCCGGTCGAACAGTGCCGCCGTTTTCCCCCACAAAGTTTTCGTACGCGGCTTTAAGCACGTTGTAAACGGGCATGAATAATTATTTACCCGATGAGGCGTTTGACGAGTCTTAACGAGTTTTCAAGTTGTGTCCGGTATGTTTTCTTTTCCCAGTTTTTTTTGTTTTGCACGTGAATCTAAACGTTCCGGACCCAGTTGGTCAGACTCATTTCACCGCGAACGCACTCGTATTAATAAAATAACGACGACAATCCCCACGTTCGGACGAACACGGACGGACATTACGACGTTCGAAACATTTATGAAAACGTTATAAATGGTTAGTCGCGCGCCTCCGCTGGTGCGTTTTAACGTTCGATTCGATGGGAGTGCAATTACTGTGCGTTCTTATGTATACTAATTTATAGTCGATAACACTGATCGTAATACAATTGTAAAACATCAGATCGCAACTCGGATCAAAAAGATCGCCCTTTAAAAATAGAATCGCAGGCAATTGAATAGCAAGCCACGCCACCGTATATACATATATATAGCTATTACCGTTACGAAAATCTAAAATAACGGGACGAGTGAGTAAAACGGAATCTTTTGAAAGCGAGACTTCTTTACGGTGTGTACGGAAAGACAATTAAAACGTTTTCGGGGCAAATAATCGTCGCGACTTTTTAGATTCGATATTAAACAAATACACGAAACGAATCGCGTAGAACACAAAAAAACCGCGTAACCGGCGACGGCGGACGGGAAACGGCGCGAGAAACGGTACTGACGAGGCGGGCGGACGGGCGGGCGGGCGGGCGGGCGGTCGAGGAAACTGCGCGTCGGGGCGAGGCCGTCGTGGTGGGAGAAACGCGGGCGGCGCGTGCGCACGTCGGGACGCACGGCGTAACAGCAAGCGAAAGCGTCGACGGCCGTGTTATCATATTGTTGACCATTTTGTGCGCGTCCCCGTCGTCGTCTGTCTGTCGTGCCGTTCCTGGGTTTTTAGCGTTTTTTTTTTGTTTCACCGTACCTACACCGTGGTCGCGCGTGTTAGTTTTGCGTTTTCCGCGGTTGTCGGCACACTGGCCGTTTAAAACCGTCCGGACAACGTTGTCGAACCGCCGGTCCGTCGACATGCCAAAATCGAACGCTGTACGTTGTCGGGAGTACAGGGAACGACAGAAAATAAAACGACTACGTCAGTCGACGACAAATGCAACGGCAACGACGACGTCTCGACAAACGCTTCAAGGAGGTGTCAATGGGAATACGGAAAAAATATGTGAGTCGTTGGTTCATTTTTCGTCGTACACTTGTGTGTGTTGTGTGTGCGCTATCACTATTTATAATATTGACGTCAACACGTTTCTGTCGTAGACTTAGTGTTGCTGAAGACAGACAATGTGGACAATGGTGGCGTGTACGGATTACCGAGGAAAAAAATCAAACCCGAAGCTTCAACGGGCGACAGTGCCGACCAAGCTTCTGGTACGTGTGTTAAAATAGAACCCATTCAAAGCGACCAAGTAGTGATTAAAACTGAAGTTGATCTGCCTGTACGTGATGATGAAAGCGCACAACAATATCGTTTATGGCAACGTGAAAAAATATTGCAAAACAACCCATATGGCGTATCGACGTTATCACCTGGTCCTGAATCTACGGATATATTAAATCACGGTGTCAATGGAAACACGGAAAAAGAATGCAAGTTGTTTTACTCGCATTAATTCATTTTTCAACATAATTTGTGTATATCAATATTCATAATATTAAAATTAATGTTTCTGTTGTAGACTCAGTGACGCTGAAGACAGAAAAAATGGACAACGACGGCACGTACGGGTTATTGAATAAAAAAATCAAAACCGAATATTCAGTGGGCGACAGTGCCGACAAAGCTTCTGATACATGCATCAAAATAGAATCGATTCAAAGTAACCAAGTAGTGATTAAAACTGAAGTTGATCTGCCTGTATATGATGATGAACGCGCACAACAATATCGTTTATGGCAACGTGAAGAAATATTGCGAAACAACCCATATGGCGTATCGACGTTATCATCTGGTCCTGAATCTACGGATATATTAAATCACGGTGTCAATGGAAATACGGAAAAAGAATGTAAGTTGTTTTACTCGCATTGATTCATTTTTCATCATAATTTGTGTGTATCAATATTCATAATATTAAAGTTAATATTTTTGTTGTAGACTTAGTAATGTTGAAGACAGAAAATATGGACAATGATGGCATGTACGGGTTACTGAATAAAAAAATTAAAACCGAATATTCAATGGGCGACAGTGCCGATGAAGCATCTGGTACATGCATCAAAAAGAAACCGAATCAAAGTAACCAAATAGTGTTCAAAACTGAAGTTGATCTGCCTTTATCTGATGTTGAATGTGCACGACAATATCGTATACAAAAACGTGACAAAATAAAATTGCAAAATAACCTATATGGTATAGCAATGTTATCACCTAATCCTGTGTCGGACACTGAACATGCACGACAATATACTATACGACTACTTAAACAAAAATCGCAAAATAATCCATATGGTATATTAACGTTTTCACCTGGTCCTATGTCGGACGCCGAGCGTTCACGACAATATCGTATACGGCAACGTCAACGAAAATTGCAAAATAGCCAACATAGTAAATTAAAGTTTTCACCTGGCCCTATGTCGGATGCTGAACGTTCACGACAATATCGTATACGGAAACGTGAACGAAAATTGCAAAATAACTCACATAGCATATTACCGTTTTCACCTGATCCTAAGTCGGATGCCGAACGTTCACGACAATATCGTAAACGGCAACGTCAACGAAAATCGCAAAATAACCCGGACGGTGTATCAACGTTATTACTTGGTCATGTTCCGTTACAAACGTAATGTTCTATCGGTTGAAAAATTCTGAAAGAAGTGTCACTTCGTCCGCGCGTACTCGTAACACGCACGATATTTTGTTGTCGTTCAAACCGTATTCGAGTCGGCTATCACTAATTTTTAATAACAGCACGTTTCGTTTTTATAGTTTATCGATTTAAACAACGTAGTTTTTTAAATGTTTTTTTTTTTTTTTATTTATTATTAAGAACGTGTACGGTTTTGCATGATAAGTATATGTGTATGGTGAATGGGGAAAAAAAAAAACATGCACCGAAGTTACGCGAGTAAAAAGCCACCCGTCAGGGCGGCTTCATTATCTGAACTTAACCCTCCCCCCCCCCCCGCTTATCATTATTGTTCGTTGTTCGAACGCTCGTTTTTATGATAAATAATGATGTATGATCATCATCGGTGTGCACGTCGGTTAGGAATTCGAGTCGAACCGTGGCATCGCGTAACCTAACCACGAGCCCAAAGGTGTCCGTCGCGCCCGGCGGCGGCGGTCGACACAATCGTAAAAACTGCGTCGAACTGTACGAAAACTCGCGAAAAATCCGGATCGAATTGCCTGCCCGTGGACGACGAAATCGTACGCGACTCGAGGACAAACGGTACCGGCGCGCGCGTCATTGTGCGAACGACGTGTTTTTTGAAATGCAAACGACAAGAACGTACGTCATCGCGTGTCGACGACGGTTTCGTGTCAGGAAATATTGCCGTCCACCTCAAGCTTTGGGCGCACGCGAGTCGGTCGAAACGTTTACGAACGCGTCAACACTCGTTTCGGCCGGTTCCGGATCCGGATGAAAACCGTAGAAATCCCGTTTCTGCTTTTGGTCATTTTTAACGATCGGTATTGCACGTCACGAAAACCGTCTGAAACGTGTTCGTCGCGTAAACGTATTGTTATTATTATTCATCATTTTTGTACGTGTTTTTTTTTTTTTTTAATATATTTATTATATTTTAAATTTGTTATCTATACATATTTTTTGTTTTGTTTGTATTATGACGATCCTATTGAATCCGTTTTTTGACCCGTGTAGACGACAACAGTGGTTATGGAACGTAACCAGAGTGACGGTTATGTGTTCCGCTCCGAGTCTATCCGGTTTAATATGTTTTGTAGTTCATTTGACGTTTGAACACGTATTGATCCGACACTAGTTGGGTATTGACGATTTTTGTGAATTCGACGTTGGAAAACAGTCGAAAGTAGTTATTCCAAAAGAGACTTGACATCGCAGGAAGGGTACGCGCATACGACGACTATTCGTATTAGGAAGGGTTTTCGACGTGAACGATTTGTTCAGTGAAAAGTATTATTAACAATAATGAACGTGTGAAGCCGGCTTTACAACAATTTTCAAAGAAACGCGAGGTAGCGCTTATGACCGCTTATACCTGTGGGGGGGGGGGAGTGGACAATATTATTTTCAATATTTTTATTAATGATCGATACGTTATTCAAGTAAGGCAATTTAATATCTCGTAGATCGGTCATCACAGATAATTATTCGTATATTATTTGACAATTATTTTTTTTTTAGATTTACCCACCGATTGAAAATTCTGTTTTATCGGTGATACCGGCGTAGACGTGTTTTTGGGGAGGGTCGAGGCTATGTCCCCAGTTGTGTTTTTTGGACCTCCGGGAATTTTAGTTTTTTTGAATTATAAAAGCGTCTTATAATTACGTTGTTCAAACCCCGTTTTAATAATACACTGTTATTATTTCGACGATAACGTTTTTTAGCGTAAACAATTTTTGTCCGCGAATGTACACGGTGCGATTTCGGTCCGCGGATACGTGTACACGGCAACGTCACGGAATAAAACATGTCGTTAAACGACAAAGGAAATTATTAAACGTAACGAATCGACGGAATCGAACACCTATAGACAATAATGATATGTACACGTGCGCAACACCAACGCGGGATCAAAAACGCGCGTCGACCGATTGTTCCACGACGATATCGCGGCCCATAAGTCATCGTCGTTTGCGTCGTTCGCGTACCGTTTGACGATTGCTTTATGCTCGTAATATTTTACGGCCGCCGTTTGATTTTACACGTCGTGTCCGTGTGAAATGGACGAAAAGTTGTTTAGGGTGTTTGAACAGTTTTAAAACCCATACGCCCCGTGCGGACGAGTTTTCATCGGTATAGAAATCGAGATAGATCGAGTATAGAAATAACTTGTCGTGAACGGAACTGTACGATTATTGGAAACCATTGTAAGCGTAGCCAGGACTTCGACCCAGGTGGGAGGGGCCAAAGCCAATAAAATTGATTACTCGACAGTTAACAATAATAACTTTTTTTTAAAAATTTTTTTAGAACAATTGTTCAGCCTTAACAAATATTTTAATTCAATAACATTCGTTCTGACAAGTTGCTATCAAACAAATCGATAAGAATTAAGAGCACTAGTCCGTAGCACATTTTTCAAACGTATAAAATTAACTATATAAATACGTTTATATGGTCAATGGGGGGGGGGGGCATGGTCAACTGCCCCCCCACACATGGCTACGCCGCTGGTATGCACTATTGATTTTGGGACTTTGGTATCTGGCGGCGACGAGTCTTAAATATGTTTAGATATCATAACGTTAAGTACATGTGTTTTGTACGGTTTTTCTAATTGTTATTGAAAGTTTATTCGTACAAAATGTTGTAGAATACTAGAGAAATATTTTTAATCGAAAACCAAAAAGAATACGGTTAAAAACTAGGTTATATATATATATATATATGTTAGTGTTAAACCGGGTGTGTGGGATACAGAAATTTCCAATCGAGCTGCTCCGCTACTTTCCATATTTTCCGATTCGAGCACTGTGTTCACGTGAAGCGCGCGCGCGCCAGATCGCGTCCGCCGTACTCGCGGAAATTAAAAAACAAAAAACCGCGCGCTCGCAGCGCCGGCAAAGACTTACACGAGATCATATTTCGACGCGAGCTGGGGGAGAGATACTGGCAAACGTCACGATGTCGAACCCCGCGACGGGTCCTGGCTCTTTTTTATGAAACGCGTACCAAGGCCGGCGGTGATAACGACAACAGCACCGGCAGACCGTAACGAGTGCGCCCCGCGGCCGTTTACATTGCGGCGCACCGGTGTCGCGTTAAAAAATCGTTTTTTTTTGGTTTTCTTCTATTTTTGTTTTGTTTTTTATTATCCGTTTCGCGGTACGAGGCGTGGACACGAAAAACGACGAGACTCTGTCAACGAAACCCAAACCGTCAACGTTAGATGTGCGTGAAGACGGCCACCCGACATTAAGATATCGACCTCGGACTTTTTTAAATATTTTGCAATTAATTTGCTATACGGTTTTCAGAATTAATGTATCCTTCTGTTTGCAGAAAAATTAATTTTACGTTTTGGCATTATTATGTGTGATGTGTTCTAATATTTAAAAATATTTTAACGAATAATTGTAACCAAAAAACATACATTCGTAGCTAATCATGATAAGTTTTACTCGCGTCCTTCTCGCTGCCAATTAGTACAGATTGTCGAGGCTCAACTGTACTATTTTATATCTAAGTTTATTCAGGATAATTGTACGAACGACACGATCAAATGTTTTTTTATAAATTGGTGTACATAACTTATACCTGCGATCCCCGTTTTTTGAAAACTGGAATCTATTCAAAAAGAATGAAAATGAACTAAATTTATTCATAGATCGTAGATCTATCACAATCGTAGGTCTATGAGATTTAAATCGATGTTGTTTATTAATAAAGACGTTTCTAAACAAAATATTAATTTTTGAAGCAATTAACTTTTCAAAATATATTGGAATAGTGGATAAAATAGAAACTGATCGGTATTTAACGACATTTGACCTGTTGAATCTGTTACCAGATTTAATAATAGGTTGAATAAAGCTCAATACTTTTATTCGACGCGTGCAACACACATTTTACTTAACTGCGTCTTCTTCAATTAAATAAGCAATAAAAAAATACGTTTACTACAAATTCGTTTCTCTAATAATGAATATTATATACAATTACAATATACATTTTCTTGGAACAGTTAATATGGAACGATAACTTTTTTTTCAATTATTATACGTTTTGCGTTTTCTATATGCCGATATGTTTATTCAAATACTATAGAGAAAATACAAATAAAAACCATTAAACGTTTTAATGGTTTTGTAATCATTATTGAAATTGTATAAATATTTTTACTTTATAACAAGAATGCTTTATCTCTATAAGTTAAAATGTAATAAAAATAGGATACAAGCAGTATAATACAAATTACCTATAGCTATACGTGATGCAATAAATTGATTACAAATGTAAAATTTTGAAAAACTATTTAATATTTTGGTACAATATTTAAATTGAATGACTAAATTAATATCAAATATATGTTATTAATTTTTTTTTTTTTTGTTATAAATATTTTTATTTCAAAAGGAATTAATCACAATACTCATTTAACTATTAAATATAATGAAAACGAATTCAAAAAACGATTTACTTTCTTTACCAAAATGTCCTTTCTTTAAAATTGTGTCAATAAAACTGATCGAAATTCCAAATTTGAAGTTTAATTTCTTTAAATTTATATATATATTTTTTTTTTTGAACACTACACACCTACCATTATTTTTTATATTTTTAAAATATTCAGAATATTAGTGTGATGTTAAGCAATGTTCAAAATGCTTTATAAATACCATAATCATAAAGTATTAAAATAATTATTTCAAACACTATTTTATACTATTATATATAATATTTAATACGTATTCCATATACGTCAAATTGCATATAGTGTGTAAAATTTTTTTTTTAATTCTTTCACAAACGTAACATCAAAAAAAATGTAAAAAAATTATTAATATGTTATAACTATTATGTATACTTAATATATATATATTATATATCAGAGGCGTAGATAAGGGAGAGGAGGTTTGGGGGTTTCAACCCCCTCCCCATTTCAAAAATACCAATAGGTAAACTAATAATAATAAAAAAAAATTTTCATGTCAGCCTATTAAAAACAAAAAACTATAAAAAACCCTCACCATGAATAATCTATACCTACTCTACTGTTTTACATATATGTATATAAAATATAATATTGCATATTAATGGGAAATGTGTAAAAACCGAAAAAGTTCTCATTTCATGATCACTGTTCCGGAGAAATGTTGTATACAACACATAATACTCATTATTAGGATTTAGGGCAGTAAACTTATGTTACAGCAAATGTATTTTTTTTTATGATTCACTATTGTAGAAATTCTTTTCCTATAACTTGGAGTTCGAATAACACATTAAAAGTACTCAAATTTAAATACTTTCAATTACCTAATTTTATGTTACTTTTCGATTACTTAAGTCTATAATTATTATTTGTTTAGTATTTTTGGTGATTTCCATTTTATCATTGAATTTACTGATGTTTTAACAATATCTACTTTTTTTTAAAAATATAAAACTATATGTGTATATATTTAACCTTACCAAGTGATTTCACGAATACATTTTATTTATCATGAAACAAAATACTGTATATTGTATGATTTTTAAACGACTATATGTCCTCATACTTACTCCTATTTTATTCAATTAGTATATTTACTAACATAACTTCATACACGTTATTGAAATCAAGAATAAGACTAAAAACATAACCCTCCAAGCGAAAATTATGTTTTGGCGGATAACTGTGGGTACGCAAATTCTGAAAACTGTATAGCAAATTATAACAAATTGATTGCAAAATATTTAAAAAAGTCCGAGGTCGATACCTTGATGTCGGGGGGCCATCTTCACGCACATGTCCGCTCGGCGATTATTGGAATATCAACGGGAAACGTTTATCTGAGAACGCTATCAGTACTAACGATTTTCGTATCGATCGACCTTGATTATTGGCGTGCGTCGGCCGGTATTGCCGGAAATACGTCCGAAATAATCATCGAACGGCACGTGTTAACTATTGAATTTATCGAATGACAAACCGCCGCGGAATCGTCCCGAACGTTATAAACGAAGTCTGTCGGGGGAAGGATAATTTTGACGATGTTTTCAAACATTTTCGTTTTGTCTTGTCAGTGACGTGTTAGAACCGTCTCCGCCGTTCTTCTCTTCCACTCGAAAAACCGCTTGTTCGTCATAAACCTCTTTGTTCCCTATAAACTTCGTTTCAACGTTCGAAACGATATCGCGGTAGGCGGTTTATTATTCAATTTGGCAAGAAATTCAACGTTAACACCGTCGTTCGGTTATTATTATTTCGGACGTGTTCCCGGCAATATTGCGCACCAATAACCTGGGCCGAAAACACTGGTGTGCACCGGCGAACACCGAATACATTTTCAGCCAATTGTTTTCTCGTTGTTTTTTTTATATATATATACCTAACGTTTATTTCCGTGTCATGATTTCGCGGTGGGATTTCGCGACGTCCGGAACTTTTATCGACAGCACAGCTACACGTTCGTAATTCACGCTCGATTAATATCCGTGGCGATTTCGTGGAGAGGTTATAATAAAGCGAATATCGCGCGCGCGCAGCAGCAAAACACAAACACCTTAGGCAGCGCCTCGAAAACCACAGGGGCAGCCTGGGCAATGCCTGTGTCTAGATCATTGCACTCGTAGTGTGATCTTGTGTTTAAATCATCGAAAACGTTTATTTTTACATTATTTCATCAGTTGTCGAAAAACGGGCACGCAAACGTTGCATTAAGTTATTAAACTATAATATTATTAACGTTGTGGTTGTTTTTACGTGTGTGATTGGAATTCGCCAAATTAATTTTCGTACGTGATTTTCAATACGTGAAATCGCTGAACGGTTAGATTTTTGAGATTATTACAGAAAACCGCCTTTATTTGTCATCGTATACGTTATGAATTATAGACTTTCGGGCAATAAGAAGATGTTGTGTCCTGGGGCGCCAAAACACCCGGTCGCGGCACTGACCTCAGGCGCTTTAGGTAGACGAACGTAAGAAAAATAAACCCGATTTCGTTAATACCGATAGCGTTGTTAAGACGAAACGTTTCAATGTATAAAACGTTGCGAACCCGATTGTTCGGTAATTGAACGTGGTCCAATCGAAACGTCTCAAACGAACAGCAGCCAAGGGAAACGGACGAAAGAACAAAACAGAAAGTCGGTAAAACGTTTGTGGCGAAAAAAAAAATAAATTCTCGTTCGCGTGCCGGGGGGGAGTTTTGTTGATTTTCTCACGAAACGTGCCGGAGACGCGTTTTTCAGACCAAAACGGAAAACGGTAAGCCGATCACGGCCACGAACCTGCAGGATCTCCTCGTCGCCCGTGTCGTTGTCGTAGTCGAGGAACGCGGTGCCGTTGACGCACAACGGTATGTCGGCGGCCGCCTCCGCGGACAGGTTGCCGCACATCCCGTACCGGTAAAGCACGGTGTCCTCGAGCACGGCCGCGGCTTCGGTGGCGCGCATGGTCGGCCGGTCGGTTCAACAAGTCGCCGGGCGAGAACGGGTGTGCGCGTGTGTGTCCGACTGGCGCGGACCGACGCGGACTGGCACGGGCGACGCGAACGGCGTACGGCGCGCGACGACGGACTGCCGCGGCGGCTGCGACGGCGGCGGCGGCGGCGGCGGCGCGACGAACGCCGCGTACTAACCGCCTGCGCGTCCGCGCCCTCGCGTATCGGTGGCGCGCCCGATGGGGTACGTTTCGCCCGTGCGCGCCGACCGACTAGAGCGATTGCCATTAATTATGGGGGGGGGGCGCTCGTGAATCGGGTCCCCTCGTGTTGTTTCCGGACCGCGGCCCGAAGGCGGTAAAAAGTTTTCGTAAGGAGCTCGTGGAACGTACGGCGCGGCGAGAAAAAATATCAACGTGTCCGACAGTTCCGAGGCAACAAATGTATAATTAGTATATAATTATAAACTCGGTAACCGGGAAAGACACGTGTCTAGGTCGTCGGACGTCCCGGAAAAACAAATCCGCTAACAAACGGGCCTGGGCTTGGAGACGTTAGTTTCAGGCGAAACGTCGTGTTGGACGCATCGCGGAATAGCCGTCCGGGTACGCGTTGCGAGAATCGGCCGGCAACTGTATATTATCGACCGGTCGGAGCGTTGTTGGTATCGACTCGGGGTTTACGGTTGGAAAGATCGGAAGTCGTCCGGGACGGAACGCCGGAGTCCGGTCTCTACTTCTCTAAGTCTTTAAGTCTGTCCTCCTCCGCGGGGACAAGTGGTTTCGACGTGCCGAGTCGACTCGTTCACGTAATCTCGCTAACACCTGCGCGCAACGTTGTTGTAACGTGGCTGCAACATTCTCGCGAACACGGGCGCTAAGTACCGCGCTTACACGCATTTAGTCAAGACCGTATTTGGCGAGGAGGGAGTTTGGGAGTTCAAACCCCCCCCCCCGAATCTTTTTACTAATAAATCGAATTTATCACACGAAACTATTAAGGTGGAGACACGCTAATTTCAGACACGATTTTATCGTACGCGACGTAATCTAGTATTTGAGAATCTAACCCCCTACCCTGCTACGGCCTTGGATGTTGTATGTTGCGTAACGTGATCAAATGTTTTCCGTTTTTCGTCAACGTGCACACAGTTCAGTGGGTACGGTCGTCCGCCGCTTGTACAACGTAAGCCTACTGTACATAAAAAAAATTAATGAAAATATTTACTGCAACAGACGGACCCAATCGATTTCCCACGGCGCCTCGAACAAGCGCGCGACATACACGAATTTTGTTTGTTCGTGCGCGACCCAAGTCCGTTTTTTTTTTGGCGCGCCGGCCTGAACGGAAATCATAGCCGCCCGCAACAACACATTTCGGACGAGGGGAGCGGGGGGGGGGGCCATAAAAACTGAAAATTTTAAAATCACAGACAACGGAGACGCGAGTACGAGGTTAGGCATGTCACAACGGCTGTTCCACGAAAGTTGTTTCCACGGACACATGGTTGTCTATGGCCGTGACCGTTTCTGTGCGGGATGAGTAGAAATATGAATCGACTATTTTATCGCACGTGTAAAAAATTATTTGACTCTTAAAAGGAATTATATCGTCAATTTTAAACAAATATCAAATAAGATAGCGGGGAGAGCCGTGACCCTTCTCGCCCCCCCACTACTATTTGCGGACGGCCTTGACGGGATTCGAGACGAAGTCCGCGCCGGGTTTCGCTGCGTTCTGAAGCCTGCGACTTTTTCGAAATTCCGGTCCGGTCCGGTCGCCGTTTGCCTACGAAACCGGACGCGGCGACGTGTGCGTGCGCTTTGTGCGGGGACAACGAACGCCGTTAAATCATGGACGGTCTGTGACGGGACGGACAATCAATGACGGAAATCGAATGATTTAGTCTAGTCGTGGGGAGAGGGTGATGCTGATTTTTCGACTTTGATCATTCAAAACATAAGTCATGATTTCAGGATATAAGTTCACTTTATTAAATTATTATCAATTCATCAAATACTTCATCTGTGGCAAGGGGCGAACGCAGGGTCCCTTTTTATCATTTATTATTATAATTTTTTTTTTTCCATTATTAATACATAGGTAATACTAATACATAATAACAAAAAGATCATGGGGGGTGGGAGGGATATATATATATATTATCTCATGCCGCCATCCGTTTGACCGCCATTGCAGCAAAATATTTATATATATATGCATGATGTACGCGCGAACGACCCGTGAACGCTATTGACGGTGATGGCGTCGTACTCGTGACGACGCGTGAAAAACGATCGCAACAATAATAATAAACTACCGTCGACCTTATGCAGGGTGCCTCAAAAGTCCGTTTCCGCATTATTTCGATAAAAAAAAAATTACGATATTATCCTTAAAACGGATATATTCTCCGGTTATAAACTGTCAAGGCCCCCTTCCCCCCTACGTTCTAGAATTATTTCTTTGCTCGAAAAGTTACTAATAACCTAAAAAAAAAAAAAAAAAATGCACTTCGTCGAAGAAAAGATTGTTAACACTAAGCTAAGCAAGCTTATATGGTGGCCGTAATAATGGGGAATTTCATTTTTTTCTTATAGTAAATATAGTATATAGTTATACTAGAATTAAATTGTTGGGCACATACTAATTCACACGGATTAAATCTTAAAAATATTATTTATAGTGAATACATAAATGTTTTTTATTACGCTTTTGAAAAAACTTTATTTATATATACTAAACTTTAAATGTGTATAAAATAAAAATAAATTGGTAATAACCATAAAACTATCAAAAAAATGTACAGTAAAAATGTTGAAAATTAATGTGACGGGCGGGCTTGTATAATACATTAACGTCCGACGTGATACTTGAAACGGCGATGCGCAGGTTTACTCCTGAAGTCTGTCGTGAAAGGCACGATCTACGTTTGCTTTTTTATTATTTGAAGTCGTGAAAATGCAGTTTCGCAAAGAATGCAAAAGGAATTGATATGAGTAAAGCCGCTTTTGAAATTAATGGATGATACACTTGCGTCGTAGTCTCGACCAAAATTCAGTAGGTAATTTTTTTTTTTTTTTTTGTCATAAACGCTTAAGGTCTTAAGTTAAAATAAAATAAATATTTCACACCCCTCCCCCCCCCAGATTGAGAAACACTGGTGTAAACTATTCGTCTTGTTCCCCTTTTTCTTTTGATGTCGCGACGTCGTCGTGATCATCAAGCGATGTACGTGTGGCTGCATACCGATTATTCGCAGGCGTATTTGTACAGAGTTAACGTGAACCCGTGTTGTAAAAAATAGAAACAAAAAAAAAAAACGGCAGCTCACTTTTGGGCCACTCTCCGTGTGTTATACGTACGTAATAGGATCGAAAAGTTCTCGGAATTTATTTTTAGAAAAAAAAAAAACTATTTTTCTTATCACGCATCTGATTATTGGAGTTAAAATAGTGTACGCAATTTGCTGTCTGTGGGTTTAATCGTTAAAATTACGTTGGTCTCGCGTTTGCCGCAGTCGTGTCTGTACGAAACGGTGTTTACGCATTTGTTTAAAATGTCGCAGTTCGGACGACGGGCCAGCGTTAAATATTTTGTATGGGAAAACGGTTGCAGAAACGACTCGAACGTTCGCGTTTCAGTTTGCGGTTGATGATTGGTTTGTACGTTTCAAAAATAGTCAAGAGTCACTTGAAGACGAAGAGCCGACGGAGTGGCCGGCCGAACACTTCGAGAAACGACGAAACAGTCGAAAAAATTCAAAATTTGGCCATTTACGCGTTAAATATACGACAAACATACGTATTCATACGTTACTGCAGCATTTCTTTCCAAGTTTAAAACAGAATTTAATGTCGGCCGGTTGTTCGACTCGTGACGTTTTAAACAAATGCGTAAACTTCGTTTCGCGTATACACGATTACGTCAAACGCGAGGTTAATGTAGCCTACAGTTTAGCAAATTACGTATGCTTTTGACTCCAATGGTCAGAACTTCTTGGTCTTATCGCGTGTATGTTTCGTTCGTCGTAATGTTTGTTGGTAACGTGACACGGACAATAGTCGAGTCACGACGAGTCCGTTCTGTAGAAAATAAAAACTCGAGTTGCCGGTTTAAAAGAGCAAGTATATTTTCGATGTCTAATCTTTGCGCACGATACCACGGAAAACGATATCTGATGTTCGGTGGTCATTTGATGTCATTTTCACGTCTATGTGGTGTTGTAAAATCGTTCTTTGAGCCCGTGTCGAGCAGAAACGTTTGTGTTCAAACAAATCGAATCCGTATCGTCCTCACGCACTCGTCAAAAAAATAAAAAATAAAATAAATAAAGTGTAAATTCGTAGCTCCGTGTTTTTTTTTTGCTCCTTCGATACGAAAATAAATTTTAAAAAACGCACGTCGTTATTGTCTCGATTTTACGTTTGCCGACCGACGTGCTGTTTTTTCTTCGGACTGATTGTTTTGATTGTAAATTTTAATTACACGAACGATAACAGCAACTATACACGCACGACGGCCCGGCCGTGTCTTGAAAACCACGGACGTTCTAAACACACTAATCCAAAACGCATGTACGTGCCGTTGTCGACGAACAATAATCGTTGTGTTGAAGTCATGTTTGAATATTGAATTCGTACTCGACACGCGGTTTCGTTAATGTTAACGTGACGAAAGCCCCGGTACAAACACGAATCGTCGACAGCCATAGTTAGCGATCAAGCGATTGAACGATAAATCGGTTCGGTTATTATTCCGTAGCCAGAGTTTTGATTTGTATGTTTTTGTTTGCGGGGTATTTCGGGAAAAATCACTCTCGAGCCAACACAATCGAACGGAAACATCACCGTGAACCGTCGAACGCCGCGAATTGTCGTACGCGCCCACGGACTGAAATCTTTTTTTGCGCTGCACGTTGGATCTTTACTGAACGGAACTGAACTGAACGGATTAACGACATTCGACAATAGTCGGAAACGATAGACAACAAACGGACCACTACCCTTCGGCCCGCGTACCCTTCAAATAATCTTCGTTTTTCATTGATTTATGGGCTAGTTTTTATTTTCTCTAAACATCGAGTGTTATATGTTTTTCTTCGTAACAAACCACGTTATTTTTACGTGTAAACATAATATTTTTGACGTTTTTCTAGCACTGAATAGGTCATATTCATCATTTATGGACTATAATGAATCATCGTATATTTGCTATTGCAAACGGATGAAACTAAGGGACAATAATGTATTGGTTCCGCAGAGATGTACGGAAAAATACGACTATTGCGAACCGAAAAGCGTAGACACGTTTTAGTCCTGCGGGGTTCGAGGGGTTGATCGCAGACGACGTACAGTAGAAAAGCCGTTTTCGATGGTTTTCGCACGAATCGAACTCAGTTTTTACGAAACTGTAATTGCTTTCAAAAAAAAAATAAATAAATAATTAATGTTTTTTTCGAAATCAGCTGGTACAAACGTCTACAGATTCTGGAAAAATCGACAATCTATATTCGCTGCGTCCGTTAACGGTGGGTACGCGTGTTTTTGTTTCGAAAGCGATCCAAATGCGAATGTGTGTACCGAATTTCACAAAGCCGACTCGCGTACAGAACAGTTTGAATTGTCTTTGTGAAATGTAAATAAAACCGATGGCGTGTAATGAAAAGTTTTTACGGGAGTGTCCAAATCCGTTTTTACATTGTGTTTCGGGTTATGGTAAACAATTTGTCGAAAACGAAATTAAACGTTAAATTTATCATGGAAACAAAGGACGCGACGCTCGTACAATACGCGTTATGTACCGATAAATTACGTTGTATATACGTACATTTTTTCTCTCTATAGAAATCCGTGCCGGCGAATTAGCCACGATAAGAACGATCTTCTCTCTGGTTTACTCGATCCTCCCTCACTCCTCCCCCCCATCAAAAAAAAAGTATTGCCGCGCGATTGTTGCACGCTCAAACGTCGACCGAAAAGCAACGCTATAAGTCTACACGATCGCACGTAAAAACAGTAGAACGGGCGAGGGGTTTTTGTTTTTACTTCCCCGTTGATTTTTTGGAAAAACGATAAATCGAACGATATCCGATGGGTTTCAACGTTACGGTCAATGTGAATCGAACCGTTTGTCTTTTAACGTCACCGGGGGGGACGGGGATTTATAGAAGGCGTCTTTAACGAATTGTGTGCGTCGTGGACATCTCGAAACTCGCGTTCGGTGCGACACGATTGCGAGAGAGCACGGTTTTCGTTTCAAATTCGGCAATTCGACGAGGAGTAAAAAAAAAAAATGGTCCGTTTTAACTTGTCCGGCCTCGATATCTTTAAAAAGAAAAAAAACACACACACGCATTCGTCGCCGGTAGAATGGACACGCGTTCCGTACGAGGTGATTTTTCGGTGTCGACTTTCATCAAATGCTCGCGGAACGCCGTTTGCTTTGTGCGACGCGCGCGTACGATAACATACAGTTGACGGAACGATTTTGAAAACGTTATCACGGCGGAATCACTTACGCGGGCATGACCTGCACAACACTGCGAGATCCATTAGAGTGCAATTCCCTCCGCGACGCGCGCGCGCGCGCGCGTATTGATTTCCCAGGGATTTCGCATTAGTTTTTTCGCGCTGTTCGTGCGCTTGTACGAAAAATCGTTTTCGTCGGCCCCGCGGCTTCCTCGAAAATCGAACGCGTTTACTCGATCGCCACGTCGTTTATCGATTCGCGGGACACATTCTCTCGGGTCGACGTTGATTTTCTCTCGGCGTACGGCCGCCGATCGTTTCGCCGGCGAATTTACGCCGCGCTCTCGTACGATTTGTCGTTTGTTTGTCCGCGGACGCTTAACCGAACTGTTAGCTATGTCCGTTTTATACTTTACGACTGTACCGCGACGAAATTTATAATCACGTTGTTTTGTTTGCAATCGGATCTTTCTATAGTGACGACTTTTAGCTAAGAGTTATGAACAACGGACGCGTTAAACGATTTTAAGACTTTCTTCGGTCGACGTCATAATGTGCACGGGAAAAAAATAATTTTATTATACTGATTATACTGTTATCTAGTTGAACGAATGCATAGTTATTGGCGAATCGCGTAACCGATTCACCGCTTTGGGCATATTACACGAGGACGATAGATCGTATTAATTAACTGTTGGTCGTATGTATAAAAAAAAAAAACGGTACGGCTTGGAAATAGAAATATCGAATGTTCGTGAGAATGTAAAACCCAACGAACACGATAATGAAATTTCCGAAAACGTTATGTTGTTGGTCCGGGAAATGCGCGAAACGAGCGTCGTAACTCAACAAACAAACGCGATCTCATTTCAATCCTTAATTCCAGAACTCGGATCGTACTTACAAACCTACAGAACCCGTACACGACTCTGGGACCCGTCCTAAGGTAATCATTGCGGCGATCGCGTTTTTACGAATCGTAACCGTAAGTCGAGATTCTCCTACAAAACTCTGGTAAAAGGCAACGGGTATTGAACACGTGTTCGTGACCACTGGTGTTTTGTCCATTTGTTGTCGACAACGTTTTGATCACATACGAATCGCTAACCTAACCTAACCTAACCTAACCTAACCGCTATATGTTAAAAAGGGACTTTTTTTTGATAATAATTTTTACAGCTGATAGACAGGGACGTCGTTTGATGTCGAAAAGAGACTTTTCCAGATAATAACAATGATTTATGCCACCAGCATAAATAAATATAATCAATCCATTTTTATAAGAATTTTTCGGGTAATCTAGACGATTTTGTTGTTGAAAATCCCCTTTTAACATTTAGCCATTTATATAATATATGTTGTTTGCGCGTGTTTTCAATGTTTGTTTTGTTTTTTGTTCACACGAGTACCTCGTATTACGTACAAAACCCAAGTTTAATCGGACGACCTATATAGCGATCGTGTTTGATATCGATTAACGTAATCGATGAATTGTCGAAGAGACTTCAATGCCGGTCGCCGTCGTCCGCTTACGCGGGAGGCGTATTTACGATTTTCTACCGTGGATCGATGATAAAAACGAAACGAAAAACAATAATAATAAATCATCCGTGTCCCGCGTTTCTACATTGTCTTGCGAACGTTCACGTAACAAATACCGAACGCATTTCGGCGTTTCCAATGGCCGAAACATGTTTCATGTCGGCACCGTCGTCGGGACGTTATTGAACTTACGAACCTAACCTTCGCGGCCGAACATCAAGGCCAAACCCATTTCCCGAAAATCGAATCGATCGAATACGACGGAACCGATTGCAAAAGAATATCCATCTCGAGATTTGAGATTGTATTTCGTTAAACAGGTGACGGCGGGACGGCTGGTAAATTTGACGGTCGAGCGAACACAATACGGGTTTTTCGATTTTTTTCACTCGCGCGCAAACGCGAACACTAACCGTAAACACTAACCGTACAGCTCGTCCCCACCCCCTTTAAAAGACCGTATTATTGTAAGCCGCTTTATTTGTATCGACTGCTGTTGCTCGTTCTAGGACGGGGCCAGATCGGTTATGTGGTTTTCGGCTCTACTAAATATTCATCGTGAAATAGATAGTTCGGTTGGTGATATAATCAATAAATTAAAAGTAATATCGACTTGATATTATAATTGTAAATATTATATGTATGTGTGTATGTATATGTATCGTACACATTTACATATTAACATATTTTGAAATTATATTGTCGTACGACACAAATGCACAAAAACCCCTAACAAAAAATAAATATAAGCCTAACCTAAACTTTATTTTGACGTGTCGACGTCCGTTCGCGTCCGTTCGGACACTGAGTAATCCGTATTCCCGGGTTTTGACACCCGTAGTTCACATGTCGACCGATTCGTAGTCCCGGGGACTAATGTCGGAAGACAAGCGTGCACGACAGGCGCGGATCCAGAACTTATTTACGGGGGGGGGGGGGGGCATCTTAAATTCTCATTTTGTCGCATCGAATAATAAAATATTTTCCAAAACGTTTTGTTGGAAATCGTTTGCGATACACCGAAAAATCCCATAGCTACAACTTCATTTTAAATTGTCTTTCTATAGTATCATAGATAAGAGTTAGAATTATAAAACGATACTAATAAAAAAATTTAACAAGAGTCTACGGAGGGGGGCGATCGCCCCTTGCCCCCCCCCTTGGATCCGCGTCTGGTGCACGAGCGTTAGGTTTCGAACCGAACGGCACAGCCTCCGAGTAGACCGGACCGTTGTTTCTCCCTGAACGCGTCGTTTGTCCGGACCAGGAGCGGCGAGCCGGACCCACCCGACTCCGGAGAACACGCGCGGTTACCCCAATCCCGCGGTGGGGACCGGCACCATCATTACCGTGGATGTACTTTGGGGTACACCTACCCAAGGCCGGATCTAGGTGGGGGGGGAAGTCGGGCGTATAATTTTCGATGGCGTATTTTTAAGGTTTAAGGTCATCTCCTGAAATGGGCGTAGGTTTTTCATTTTCCCCGGGTGTTAAAAAGTTAAGATCCGGCCCTGCACCTACACACCGGGGTCGTGACCACGCCGGCACACAGGGATATTTTCAGTCGGACGTATCGCAACGATAAACGGTATTACGCGTCGTAAAGATACGGATTCGAGTCTAAGACCGGATTTTCGCCCGGCACTATTTTATTGACGCGACCGTCGCCCGGCCGCCGCGCAGCGATGTAGTCGTCCGGTTCGGGAAATCGGTCTCGGCGTCCGAAAACGGGAAATCGGGGCGGCGTCGACGCGATTCCGTTGGCCGCACTGCGGTTTCAACCGGTTACCGCGGCGGTAGACGCCGCGACCCCGCCCCGACCGCCCGTTCCGCGACGCGCCACGGCGGACAGGTAGTACGCGCCGAACAGGTATTGTTATTGTTTATTTTTTTTTTGTTGGTGCGAGTACGTCGCGGATTACTGCCACGCCGCACGCCGTCCGCGGACCACATTACAGCGCATTTCGCTACGCAGGTCGGTGTCGTTGTGCGGCCGCGTCGCCGTTCGTTTTAAAGTCGTTTTGTGTCCGTTCGCGAAGTACACGCCGTCCGACACGTAACCGAGCGCCGCGGACAAGATGAACGTCGTCGTCGTCGTCAGCGGGTGAGTGTCTCGCCCATAAAAAAAATTAACGGGAAACGTCAACCGACGAGAAGCAGACATTCTCGCGCGCCGGTCGTGTTAAACATGTCCGTTTAGAACGGATACCAGTTTTTTTGGGGAATCGCGTCCGTTTTGGGAATCGTCGACGCGTTTACGCGCCGAACGAGTTTTTAGAATGATTCCCGAGACGTTCCGAGACGCCGATTTCCCGTCGGTTGTTCCCCGGTCAATCCAAAACTTGTCGGTTATGTACGTTTTTTTCGTCCGTACCGTGTTTATTCTCCATCGAGTCGTCTCGGACTGGACACGTCACGTTCCTCCGTCGGGCGATTCTTTTTCTCCGGTTTCCATCAATCACCACGTTAAGTGGCCGCCGCTGAGATAGTACCTCTTCCCCGCACCGCCGTGCCGAACACACACACGTACGCGACCTACATCGACCGACTCCGTGGACAAACGTGTTGCTCTGGTCGTGCACAGCGTGTTTATAAAAACGTTACGTTACGAATTTTCGCGCGTTCGAAAAACGACAATCCGGTCTCGCCGACCGTGTGAGAATATCGATCGAATAACTGCCGGACGTGTTCCGACCGACTGCTGTTCGATTAATTGCAGACGAACGGAGTCCAATAGCAATGCGTACATCACATTAAACGCAAGACGAATCGTACTTTGATTAAACGCTCGCCGTTCGGCGTGTTAACACGATCCGTACACAAGACATATATGACGTTACGTGCGTTCGATTTTATACGCGGTTATTACTTCGTTTGGCGTCCAAAACCACGCGCGGACGCCGAAACGACCAAAAACGATCGGAGACGTCCGCGTATGAATATCTAAAAAACCCGGAACGTTTTCCGGAGCGCCGTCTGACGGTCACTCGATCTCCCGGTTTAACTTTGTTGTCGGCGTTACAATCGCAGAGTTAGGACTGTGGTTTTGAACCGTGGTTAAAGCAAATTATCTGTGATAGTGGAATAGCTGCGACGCGTCGATAACAGCACGGTTAACGATGTTCATTTCGTTTATTTATTTATTAAATGAAATTTTCTTAAAGCATATAAAAAGCGATTTAATTTAATTCATTCAGTAATACAAATGATGTCTGAAAATTTAACCGACGACGACGAAGCCTTCGCGGAATCGGCGTTACTCGCAGGTTTTATACGAGAACCCCAAATTATCGTTTGTACACAACACATATCAAACATCGACGACGGACGACCAGTCGAACTGCAGATCGTCCTCTTGAACACGGGTTTAGCTCACTGGAATCGGTGGACCGGGCAAGCTTCAGTTTAAATTCAGGTCCGGCGTATCGGTAATACGAACTTTTCTAATCAAACCCGGTATCAGCTGTGCTAACCAGGTTTAGTCGAAAAACCCGAGTCCGACAATACGTTTTTGCGTACACGTCTCTTCAAGAAAACGTCCGGGACAAGTGACGTGCGCGTGAAAACCACGTTTGCCCGTTAGTCTACATGATGTCGTCCCGTCGGACGCCGATTGAATTCACGTGCGCTCCTGTCGTCCGCCGTTCGGTGGCTGCTGCGTTGAGTCTCGTCGCTAGGTTGGCTTAGGCCGTCCCGGATTCGGGTCGTCGCTGACCGTCGTCTCCCGTTGTCCACCGGCCGTCACTTCGTGCGACTCCGGACGCGAATCGCCCCGAGCTCGACTCCGGTCTGTACGTTTTCCGGGCGTGTCCGTGTCCCGCGAACGACAATCGTCCGTCTAGTTGTACGCCACGACGTGACGGGACCTACACACTAACGGGCCGACGATTTTTACGGTGATTTACACGGTCTTCTCGTTCTGCAGACTCCGTCGATTCCGTCCTCGCAGCTTGTTCAATATTGGAAATAGCCAAAAGTCGCCGGGAACGAGATCTGACATCGCGAGCCGGCGCGTTGTCTTTGGCGCACTTACACGTTCTCCGAGTGCTAACCTGTAGACAACAATCTGGATCAACAAGACCTTGAGTTTCGACGTGCCCGAGACCGTCACGAAATCGTCACCGTACACGTCCGTCGACAAACGAACACTTTCGGTCGCAGGTTTTCCGGGTTTCTTTAGAAATGTTCAATTAACACACGCCGTTCAAGTTTTTTGGTCTGGCGTGATTTCGACGTACGTACGCGCGAATTAAGGTTATTTCAGCCGACGCTCGCCGGCAAACTACCGACCAAACCGGTATTGTTCGGCGCAATGACACTCGTAGTTTATGAACATACCGAATCTGTCTCCTAGTCTGTACCCGTCCCGTCGCTAGTCCGATTGTCTCGTCATTCCGATAGTCATACCTCGTGTACGTACGCGCGATCGTTTTTCTCGTAACGTTTTTATATCCGAAAACCGAATAGTAGTACGAGCTGCGCGGAATAGAAATGCAATAGCCGTATAAAACCGTACTCCGTGATTTGACGTCGCGTGTTTTTTTCACCATAATTTCCTCACGTTGTCGGGAAAATACGCTTGATGTCAATACTCAACGTAGACGCCTAACCGTTTATGATATTACATTTGGTTTTTCGATGCCGGCCGAAGGATTCGACGAGTGATCCGTACTTCAAGATTGTTTTCATATTCAGTCGATTTAGTACCGTTGGATTTCCAGTGGTATAATTATAACTGCGAGTCATAGGTACGCTAGAAGACAAAATGAAAACAACACTGTGCCAATCGTTGCGAAAACAACGTATTTCTTTTCATCCGATACTATTCACCAACACCGAAACAATACATGCGGCCAACATGATTTCGTTCGAAATCTACCGATTGTTTTACCGAGCGGTCGCCGCGAAATCAATCGCCAAGCACGCACGCGTGCAAGTTATTTAATGTGTGTAATTTTGTGCCCGATTTCGCGGTTTATTGGCGTGGAAAAGTTCTGTTCGGATAAATGCGCTCTAGTAGGTTACGCACGGAAACGTTTTGGTTATTGTACGGGGGACGCGTCGACGGTTACGATTAGACGTTAACCACGGTCGTGATTTTATTAATTGTCGTACGCGGTTCGATCGATCATTCGAGCCGCCGCGCGTTATATAGCACGCTTAACCGTTAGTTTTGATAGAATGTGTTTTTTTTATTTCGCCCGCTCCCCAGCCTACGCCGCTATTGAATATCATATACGTTTGGCCGTCGACCGTTCGATAATGGAATTTTAATTACAACGGAACACAACCGATCGAACAAACACGCGTCGCTCCGACTCACGGTCGAGTTCGAAATCAGATCCGACGGACTTTCGCAAAACGCTCTCCCGAACAACGTCCAACAGGTCTGGATCTCGCGTCACTTTTGTTTTTGTTTTTACTTTCGACAATTAGTTTGGAGCAATGTAGTTTTCTGTCGAAACACCGTCACGTTCAACATTCATTAGCTATACGATTTCGAGAATTGTTTCAGTTTTCGGAGGCGAGACCCGAAAACGTATCTCGTGTATGTATCTCGACAACGACGACCGAAAGTAGTGGTATGTTCGCAGCCACCGCGTGTATAGGTTGTGGGTAATCGTAAACACTTAAACGAAATCGATTTCGTAAACGGCCGATAATTGGAAAATAAAACGATATACCCAATAGCAGAAATCAGCGACGATCAATTGATAATCGAATTCTTAAAAAGCGAATCATCGTGTGCACGTATTTTGCGCTAAATGCACCGAATTAAAAGCGGACGGCCAGTGAATAACGAGTGTGGCGGTAAGAAAAACACTACGGGTGTACTCGGGTGTTGAGATCCGAAATTGGACCTCGCGCGCGGCATGTATAAAATTCATTTCAAACACAACAAGTTGTTCAACAGAACACACGAATGCGAACGACACACGCTAGCCGACGCATACGATATGCAACAACCCAAATCAACAAACATCATCATAGAGGTGGTCCACTGGTGAAGGCTTCTAGCCTGGTATAGTAACAGGCCTCAGGCCGCGCATCAAAGCAAAGCAAAAGTCGGCGTGGCGGTCGTCATCGATCCGTTAAAAAAAGTAAAATAAACCAAAACACTAACACTTGTTCGTACTGCGCAGGCCCGTTCGGCGGGGCTCGCGCTCATTGTTAGCGAACGCGTTTTTCGTTCGCCTCCCGCGATCTACCGATCGATTGCGACGGGTCCGAGTATCGTTTTTTCGTTCGAAATCGCGACGACAAAGCGGATAAGAGAGATGCGTCGATCGGCCGTACACATTCGAGAACGTCGCGCGCTCTTGACCGAAAGACAAAAAATCGAAAAACCAATCGGCCGATCCCGTCGTACGGGACGAGGCCAAAGCGCGTGTACACACGGCACGCGATCGATCGTTTCCGCGACGGAAAAAAAATATTCGTCCCTACCTAACCCAACTCTTGTTTTGCTTTGCGTTTTTTCGGTTCTCGTCATTACTTGTTTGCCGTTTATTCGCCCCCGCCCCCGTGGTGCTCAGCCGCGGACGCGCACGATCCACGCGCGCCGTTCTGCGGACGACAATGTCGTCGGTCTTTTATCGTCCGGGGACGCATTCGACGTGATCTCTTTTGGTCGTGGTATATTATCCGCGTGAGTCGTACCGTCGAAAAACGCGGTTATAAGCTCGACGATTTAATGGTTGTTTTGTCTCGATCGATAATATAATAGCGCGAGCAAAGTGCATGCTATATGTCTATGTGTGTCTATATCCGTTTCGAATATTATTTCTTACGTTCGGTGGAAGATACCGAATCAAATTCGATTTCTTTTTAAAATTACGAACGAACAATTCGTTTATTTTTATATTGTTCGTAAATAACCCGATGGGGGGGGGGGTGTATACTTAGTTTATTATTAAAAATTAAGTCTGAAGCGTATTACGTTTGAAACATTTCCATCGCAATCTGTTTCTCGACAAGACATTGTTTCCAACGTTAACCAAATTGAAATGCGTTTTTTATTTGATATGAAATTCGATTTTTCACACTCGGACTGACGCGTTATCCTGATTGCGATTTCTACAAACGCGAATCAACTTTGATTTTCCGTTCGGTCCGTTTACAAACAGTGTATAATCAACACGATTAAATTTAATTCCGCGTTAAACCGTCCGGTCGAGTGATGTCGACGACTCGAACGCATTCACGTAATACTTTTGATTTCTAAAAAATCTTTTTTTCCCGACCATCCACGCGCACGATCGACTCGTTAAAACATACCGACGACAACTGTGGACTTATCCGTCTCTGGACGGGCGTAGCGCGCGCAACCCGGTCGGTTCTCCGACCGCTTGCGAAATCCGTCACGACGACGCGATTAAAACGTTCGATTTTTTCGTTGTTGGCGTGTAAAAAAAAAAAAATGTCGACGAACCCCGTCGAAGCGTCGTGAATAATCGTGAATAGCAGAGACGCGAGACAACCGTCGCGTCCGTTTATCGTTAATGTCGAGACCGCGTCGATGAATTTCGTCAAGGAACGAACGCGTAGCGCGAAAATCTGACGCGGAACGCTAGCGGAAAACCGTTTTGTGTTTAATCGTTTTGGGTTTTCGTCCGGCAACAATTCGTTTTGGTCGTCGTCAGTCGACACGCTGTTTCTAGTGATTTGATTTCGAAATTATTATGTAACCGTCGTTTTTTCGACGCGTTTGTCAATAATGTTCGGGGCGATGGCTCGTTTGACCCGAACCGATGTCAAAACGAGCACGCTCGTGTCGTTAATCGTACGACGACACCGTCGTCGGCATACCGCCGCGCGGGTAGGCTTACGGTTCGAGAGGCATTTCCATACGGTTTGATGTTGTAACGTCTAAAAAAAACCAAACAAAACAAAACAGACAAAAAACGGACCATATCGTGTAATCGGTATGTGATCGAGGCGCGGCTCGTATTAAATAACGAGACTTTCACTTTAAAAACTTTTCATTAACAATTTTTAATAGTTTACACATTTGTGGACTCCCCTTCGCGTTCGACACACCGCTCCCATCGCTTCATCGGTTGAAACAATCGGTGGAAATCATTTTCTTGCAATCGCCTCTGTAGATTTTTTTTTGATATTGGAAATAGCCAAAAGTCACATGGAACGAGATCAGGTATCTCCGAGTGTTGTCAAAACTTGGATTAACAGTCTGTCCTTGTGGTCATCATTAACATCCTTTTATGTCGAAAAATACCATCAACAAGGCTTTAAGTTTCGACTTGCCCACGACCCTCACGAAGTCGTTTGTGTCGCGGTCGTGACCAGGACATCGTCTCCGTAATCGTCGTCCGTCAACAAACGAACACTTTCGGTCGCATGTTTCCCGGGTTTCTTTAGAAATGTTCAATTAACACACGCCGTTCAAGTTTTTTGGTCTTGCGTGATTTCGACGTACGTACGCGCGAATTAAGGTTATTTCAGCCGACGCTCGCCGGCAAACTACCGAACGATCAAACCGGTATTGTTCGGCGCAACGACACTCGTAGTTTATAAACATACCGATCCTATTGCCTTATCTGTACCCGTCCCGTCGGTAGTCCGATAGTCTCGTCGTTCGATAGCCATACGATCACCGCGCGTAAAGCCGAGCAATTGTTGCGTGAATTCGTCGAGTCGCGTCCGAACAGACGCGTCTGTCGCGCCGTCGCCGTGTTTACAAAACGTCGTATACGTGTATGGGCGAAAACGAATACAAAAAATGACCAACGGATTCCTCCGCCGAGGTTAAGGCCGGGCTGCGTCGCGTTTCCGCGCGAGCGCGCGCGTTCGTCGAACGGAATTCGAAACGCGCGACCGATACCCGTGCGAGAGTCGTCATACGGTTCTTCGACGCGATACCGCGTAGGCCAGGGGTGACCAACAGGTCGATTACGAAAACATAGAAAAAAAAATAAATAGTTTTATAAAAGTCTTTTTATCCGATTGATCCTCGAACATAAAAATGAATTACAATTGCACCATTCGATTTATAATATTAGTTGTTAAATAAACACCTATTGTGAAACCCCGTTTCCGTTATGGTCCCTGTCCGTATCGACTGCTGTTCTTGTCGTTTCGTAAATACCACTGGTCCGAATTCGTTTTATCTAATAGTATCATTTCATTTTTTTTTTTTTCGTTTTTCTTTTGGTCATTTGATCAATCGAAATGTTATCGATGTCGACGATCCGGAAAAACTTGGATCTCAAAGTCCGTTGAAGTTGGCCACCACTGGTGTAGACGATTATTATAATACCGCGCGCGCGCGGTAACGGCGTTTCGGAGATGTCCCGACGACGACGACGACGACGGCCGCAACCGGTCGGAAATCGTTTTAATATTTTCTACGCGCTCGTGAAAGGAATGCGGGGCTATTCGATAAGCGCGTGAAGACCGGTTACTCTCTCGCCCGCCGCCGAGCCTACTGACCTTGTTTATTAATGTAACGCGTTGGCGAACGTGTGTGTGTCCGTGTGTGTCCCTTGTGCGTACGTACGTATCCACACGTCGACGCCCGGCAATTATAATTGTATCGTGCACCGAAACCGAAAGGGAGAAATTCTTCCCGGGCTCGTGGTCCCTCTCTCTCATTCTCACGGCCCGGCTTTTACTTTCTAGCCTCGCGGGCTCGGTTTCGTAAAAGTTTTTCTCTTTTCCTCGCCCGAATTCGTACGCGGACCGACCGGAGGACCGTCCGACCACCGGCCATACTCGACCCGCTGAGCTTTTCGGGTCCGTACGAAAAAATAAACGGAAACAAACACGTGTTTTAATTACACCGTAAAACGTTTACGTCACGACGAGCCGCGTTCGCGTTTCCATACGTATACACGAAAATGATCGTCGGTGCAAATGAAATGCCGGTCGCGACCCGATACAATACGATGATTTTGCTGTCGATCATTCCATCGCAGCGTATCGTTTATTGGACTCGTGTCGCCGAACCGGCCGTGAGTGTCGCGAGGAACAGCGTTGGATGTATTGTGACGACGTCGGCGCGTGTGACCGTTTTGTTTTTCGAATTGTAGCTCGTGATTTCGTGATTGATATTATAACGTTCGTGGCACAATGGCCGGAGCGTCTTTAGCGGTATTTTATGATTTCAATAAATCATAACATGTTGTTTACACGATATATACATTTGTTTTTATTTTTTCTGAATTACCCCTCCCGCGTAGTCACTTTGATTAGTTGCTGTATCGCGGGGCCGCGTTTCGTAAAAAAAAAAAATACGTATACGGCAAAAAAGAGTGGGAAAAAAAAATGTCGAGTATGGCCGGTTAGGTCCGGTCGATAACGTCGATTACGTCGGAAGGTCTTATTATCGCACGTTTTTCGCGCTATACATATTTTTCGACTGACAAGAAATGTGTGAGTTTCGATTCAACGAAAACACCATCAAACGTTCAAGACGCGCGTGTTATAAAACGATTTCTCTGAGTGTTTTTCACGAACGCGGGTTTTTTTTTTTTTTATCAATCCTATTACTTATTAGAAGACAAACAAAAATAGTCGATCATTTCTCAAATAATGTCTCCTAACAATAGTACGACATAAAGCGACAGCGAAAACAAACGGAAAAACAAAAACTACGAATCAATGGCATCAGCATGGCACGAGCGCCACGCCGGAGAATGAGATATTTTATTCCCTTTGAAATGCTTTTACATCTCGGTTGAACCGGGGGTAATGGAAAAATAATATAATTAAACACGATCTTGCGCGCGTTTCGCGTGTAATATCTCCAACGTAGGTAAAGTAATTCTTTATTTCCGAAGAAGAAAACATTTTCTTTTCTCCTTCCCTCAAGTGTACGTATAAGCCGCTCACATTGCCAGCGGACGACGTAATAAAATCTAAGACGTACAAGACGCAAACGTGTTTTGCAAGACGGGAAATTCCATTCAAAACCTACATCGTGATCTTTGACATTTCGCAATAACACATAAATCAGCGGGACAAACGCGCGCGCGATTCGTGTGGGAGCGTTTGTTTCGTTTCGTTTTTTAATCGCCGCTCGTGCTCAACACTCGCTATGATCGTCGAAAGCGTTTTTTGTAACGCGCCCAGGCGAGTTCACAAACATTATGTCGCCCCGTCTCGTCTGTTCGAGTTTGGCGTGCGCCCGTGGCCGTCAAGACGCGCGTTCGCCAAGTTTCAATCGCGTTATTTTCAACAAAAAAAAAAAAATTGTTTTATCGCTATTTTGTAATATTTGTTTGATTTTCATCGAACGCGCTCTCGGTACTACAGACATATACATTTATATTATAGTTCGTTTCGCAGAAACGTGATATATATTTAGGTCACCATAAAAACTATAATTTCATTTCGGACGAGATATATTATATGTATTTCACCCCCCCCCCACGCGCGCGTTTTCGTATACATACGACACGCGTTATTGCGATCGAAATATAGACATAAAACGTCGCGACGACGATATTCGCGGTCGTAAAATATAATAATGATAAACTCGTATGTTATGTGTATACGTTCGCCCGAAAGAAACGGGGTTAGGGGGGGTTGTTTTTTCTGAGAAAATTAAAAAAAATTGCGATTTCGTACGTTTTTCGCGGACCAGAAATATATTTCACGGCTTGTTCGGACTTCGTTGTTTCGGGACCGAGTGTTTTGTTTATTTTGTTTTTCTTCGTTGTTCGATTGGTTTTCACGTTCAAAACACGGTCGACGTCTTTCGATTTCTCACGTCGGATGCGATCGCGTTTCGTGAATATAATATTTCGTTCGTTCTCGTTTGTTTTCCGGACGCGTTTTGTAGACGCGCTCGTATAAACGTACCGCGACATGATTATTTGGTGCGGACGAAACGCACTGGAATTTTTTTTTTTTTCCTATAAACTGGACGGCGGACGTCACGACAGGCAGTCGAATAGTTTCCCTTTTCCGTAGAAAACAATATTTTCTCTTTCGAAACGCGAGAGGAAAGAAAAAATTACGTTTACCGATTAGAACGTAAAATCGTAAAAATACATATTTTATCGTCTCTCGTACGGCGACATTGAATTACGATTTTTTTTGTTCGGACGGACTTACGGACATCACAACACGCGAACGGATTAAATTAACGTCGCGTTCAACAAATTACGTTCGTTTCGCGTGTGTATCATATGTTTTCTCCGAGAAGATTATATGCAAATTTCACGTGGAATAGTATTTTTTTGACGATAACACGATATCGGAGTGTTTCTTGACGGTAATTATAGAACCGCTTAAGAATCGATCTCACCAGTTTTAAACGAACTAATCGGACTTGATGGCACGAATCAAACATTCGTTTTCGTAAAAATAAATCGTTCCGATCGTCGAATTCGGATTTCGATTGACCAAACGACAAGACAAACCCACCGCCGATCGATTCCGTTACGCTGTTTTCCCATTATATATTTAAATTACGTGATCGCCTGTGGTGCCCCGAGTGATTATATTTCCGAGACGACTATTTTGAGGATTACGTTTTAAAAGCGCGACGAGCTGACGATAATAATACGTTTGGGTTTCAAATGATTTTTTTTTTTAAAAGGAATTCGACCACGCGACTCGTTTCGCGCGGTCTGTATTCCGTCTATACACTCGACACAATGCCCGGCCGAGACAAAATACAAATAAAATATTATCCCGTCTCGCCGACGTTTAAAAGAAGAAGAAGAAGAAGAAGAAGAAGAAAAAAACGATCTCGACACAGACAGCGCCTTTGCGCTTCTGTTGGCTCGGATATCGTTCGCGTTATGCGCGCGTTTTAGTGTCCGCCGACGATTTATAGCACGCCCTCCCGACCGCGTTTTTATTGTCGCGCGCAGTCGACCGCCGCCTTGTTTCTTCTTTTCGGTTTTAATCGTTAACACGTTTCAATGTGTACATACGTATGTGTTTATGTAATTGTTGAATTGAATTGGTACGGGTCGCGTTCGGTTTCAGGTCGACGGTCTAGAGATGTCAACAGCATGACCGGCGGAACACAAGCAGCGATGGCCACCGCGCAGCAGCCCACGTTGACGCTGAGCGAACTCCAAAAGGTACAGAACGAATGATATTTGTGTTTCATGTAGATGACTGTCCGATCCTTCGAATTCATTTTTAAACATCGCGGTTGTTGGACGTGTGTTCGATTTAACTTGGTCGAGACGACCCGACCGCGGTTATATTGTTGTCGCCGTGTGTCCAACGTTGGTAGATCGCATCACGCTAGTCTTATAAACTGTAACGTTGAAACGCCTGTTGCCAACTTTTCACGTAGGTTTTTTAATTTCGTTCCGTCAAACTATAGTTTTATAACGAGACATTCGTTTTGTTTTTTTTTCAATAATAATTGTTTTTCAGACGTCTCGTTTCAAAATGATAACTTTGGAAAATACCGACGAGACGTCACGCGTACTCATGTCGAATTACGACGAGTCTAAATCGCGTATTTTAAAAATATAATGTCTAGTACGTATTTGAAAATTCGAACATTTGCCCGCACGGTTATTCGCGTTCCGCGTAAACAGCCGTTGCGAATTCGTCATACAGTAACGAACCCCAAACGGTTGAAATAATGTTTCTGTCGCGTTTGACTCGGATTAGTTACCGTCCGAACTCGACGGTCGCCGATATTCTCCTTCGCCAACTAAGGCTAGGGATTGTATACGCGTGTATGTAGGAGGAAAAGAATATCGTTCCCAATAACATCCCGTCCCGCCGGCCTTGTAACTCCGTGCTTGTCTGTCCGGGGCGTTAGTTTGGCAGCCAAACGCAGTAACGTCTGCGAGAAACGCCCCCGGCCCGGCACTGTAAATATTTAGTGGTCGGGATAAAATCGATGCGAAAACGTAAAGTTCGAAATGAAAAACAAAAAAAAAAATAATAATAATAATTTCGGTAATATTAAATCGAGTCCCAAATATTGAATTTGAGTCCCACGAATACTTTCGGGTTGTCGGAATCGAGTCCAACAAATATTTGTTGAGCTGTTTGAGTTGGGTCCCATCGGCCTATCCAGGAGACGCCACGTGGAGGTTGGACGATTAGTCCCCGGAAAATGTGTGTGCTTGTGTTTATAAACGGTCGCGAAAACCGGTTGATTTTTTATTTTTAATAATTTTAAAAAAGGAAAAACGGAGAAATGTCAAACTTAGAGATGCACAATAGTTTACTATACGTTGAAATGCTTTATACGTATTATGATAACGAACTGGACTCAATTCGATGTTATCCTATGATAAAAATGTGTAGCGTTCTTACCGTCATTAAATCAATAGTTTTTGTCGTCCTACCGCAGTTGATTTTTTAATATTTTCGAGATATTCCGTTCGCTATTAAACTTTTAATAAGATATTAAATACGCATACGATAGTCTTTTAACCTAGAAAAATAATCGTATAGCGTATAATTCACGGTGAGTACGAAATAATAACTTCGCGGTTTTGTCCGTAATTAAAATTAACGAGTTTGTCGATTGTACTCGACGCGGTAAAAAATTCACGTTTTAACGATTATTGAAATATTCGAATTGTTATAAAACTCAATAGCGTGCAAAGAATTTTTTTACTATTACTACTTCGGTTGTTTTTTTTTAAATCATTCTCTCGATCACGGTAATATAATTGATACTCGACTTTTTCGACGTCGGACGAAATTTTAGTCGTATACGGGACGGACACCGTCGCGATGGCGACGTTACGTTAGTCGATGATCAGGAAACTCTACTGCAAACGTTTCGAAAATTCTCGAAAGACGTTTTTATGATAATAAATAAATTAGAACCCTTTATCGGATCACGCGTTCTCGCGGGCAAGCGAAATATTTGATTATCGAGAGAACGGTGTATACGCGTGCAATTATAATAATAATATAATAAAGAGCCTTGTATAGCTTTATACAACGTCGCCGCGGCTCCTTTAATCCTTAATTAACTGTCAAAGATTCGTACAATGCGACGCTCAAAGGAGATCACGTCCGAGACTCGACCGTTATATATTATAATCCGGACAAACAACAGTACATAATCAACCCTCGTGAAATATACTATTATTATTATTATCGGACGCGGTGGAAGAGGAGGCGGTAGTTTTACAGAAACGCGTGCAAAAGCGAGAGAGCGCTGCGCTTGCCGTCGTCGGCGCGATTGAATATCGTAATGTAATGATAATATGTGTCGTTTTGGAAATCTGTGGGGTTTTTTTTTGGGGTGGGAAAAAATATATTAATTTTCTGTTTGTAGAATATAATTCGAAACCTATTAAACGTATTGTTGTCGGTCACGCGATCATTTACGTTGCTGCCCGCGTTCGTATAAAATCGCAGTGGAAATAGCCGTTGTAAATTGTGTACGGCGCCCGTATTCGTTTCGCAGAGCGGCGTTTGAAAATTTAAAACTTCGTTTGCTCTATTTCGGTTTTTAACACGCGTCCACGACGATTCACCGTGAATTTTTCGCCGTCGTCACGGAACGACCGCTCTGGCTAAAAAAAAAATTTAAAAAAAAAAGAGAAAAACGCGTCGTCCGACGTAGGCCGTTTCTCGTACTTGTTTCGTTGTTCGTGCGGCGTGTGCGATGAATTCCAGTCGAAATCGATCGATTGAATAAAAACGTGTCCGCGGGCGCGAACCGACACGGTCTAAACACGTGCTCGGGTTTCGTCGACAACTCTTCGAATTCGATTTCAACGATTCCGACCGAGAACGTAGCAGTTTTTTATTCGGTCGGCCGAGACCCCTTTTTCGCGTCGGATGACGTTCCGAAATCGTGTCCCCGGGGCGGGTACTCGACGGAATGACGGAAAACCCGATGTAATACACTTGTACTATGAAAGCTAACCCCCCCCGTAAAACAACGAGCCTATGATATTTTAACGTACGGATTGAGATTCGGGAGCACGAGCGTGTCGTGAACTCTGGCGTGAGGTCATCGATCATCTGACTTCAGACGACATTTTTGCGTTTATAGGTCGGCGGGTGTGTCCGCGAGGCGCGTTATATTATTAACAATCCGTACGGCGCTCACGTATTGTCCGCGGCCGGCACGCCTCGAGATAGCGCATTGTGAATTTCCGCGTCGGTTTTTTTCGTTCTTGACGTACCCAAAGACGACTTACCCGTGTCGCGCGCGCGCATTGTTAATAGGTTTCGTTTTGTGTTCCGTTACACGCGAACGCGGACGTTCGAACATCGCGCTTTTAGATTTGGTGAAATCAAACGCGTTTCGTTCGAACCCCTCCTACCCGATCGAGTGTTTAAAACGACGAAATCGGCGTTGAAAAAAAAACAACAAAAAACGGTCTAACGAATGACATTCTTTGTTCTTTCTGTCCGTCGTTTTCTGAAACGTTATTGTTTTAACCCGAACGAACGCGATGTTTTTATGATTTTTATTGCGCTCGCGTCTCGAATAATGTTTGCGCAGCAGTGTATGTCTGTTTTTCCGAATTGAGTTTTCCTGTCGGTAATTTTTTTTAATTTAATCGTTACGGGCAATAAGCGCACAATTTGTTTGTTTTCGCGAATTCCGAATTGTCGGCACAACAAATGTTAGTGTATTTTTCGAACGACGTGTCCGACGGATGATACGTACGTTTTTATTTAGAGACGGTGCTGACAGGAAAATAGGTTGTCCATTAACGTATGGCAAGATTTGATTTCAGTATTTTTTCAACACGACAAAACGACAATACTTTCCCATAGAAATACAAAACACGAATTCTCTAGTTTTAAACGTAACTGTCCCAGCGCAGTCGCTATATAATGTATAATTTATTCTCACGGATTTGTTTCGGGGATTTTTTTGTTTTTGTTTTGAAACGACATCTATGATCTTACGTCGTTTAACTATTTGAAATATTTACACATGTTTTTGGATATGTCGATTAGATCTTTACAATATATTGGAATGTTAATCGTTTTAAAAAAAAAACCACGTCATAATCAGCGGACAAATGTTTTGACGTGGTAATTGGTTCGATATACTATACAACACGCCGTTATAACTTCTCCAACAATGACCGGCGTAGTATTTACGGTAATCGCGGTGTGTAATCACATTCGTTATTCATTCGACGAAATATCGATTTCACGTGTATATACTTTTTATACACTACATGCGTTTACGTCGCTGGATTCGTGAACGCTATTCCGATCCTACGGACGAGCATATCGCGCGCGTCAAATATATTTCGTTTGTCCGGCACAAGAAAGAGAATAACGTGTTGTTCGTGCACGCGTCGCGGTAAAATATCGTCCGACAAAACAATCGCGATGTGTTGAGATCACGATTCGTTTAAACGACCGTAACGACCGCGTCGGACGATATTTGACGAAATGGCCACGGGACGAGAGTGTGACAACGAAACCCGCGTCGCGATTCGAATTCTGCGCAATATGTTTTATATCGCTATAGTTCCCGTTAGATAGACGGAATGGACCGTATATGTGTACGCGCGTATCAGTCCGTCAGCGGCGTGTTTAGGAATCGTTCATGGGACGAGAGTGCATTGACGAACATCCTAAAATCACAGCATCAACGAAAGAAAGTGAAAAATCCTCTCCGTGACAACAAGTCTTCCGAAACGCAACTGTTGAACCGTCGTACGTTATTGTTATACGTTCGGGGCGCGTTGTACAACGGGAAACTATACGAAACGCGTGCAGAGCGAGATTAATGGAATTAAGTTCGAGTGTAACTTATAGAATCAACACATACAACGAGGTCTGGCCGTTAAAAGCGGTTCTCCCCGACCAAACCGTTCGACTTGAAAGCTACGGGCTGCGCGGTGTGTCTCGTGTAGTTTACGGTCGGACGAAAGCAAACGCGTAAAGTGGCTCGGCAAACACGTTTTAACGTTAGACCATTAAGTCCGCCGTATTGTTAACACGAACGTATAATCGAACGAAACAAAAACACCCGTCCGATCCGGATTCGCGGCCGACTGCTGCACACCATTTATTATTTGTTAGTACGCTAACTTCACAAGAGAGGCGCGGCAGAGCGCAGAACTCCGACCGAACCGATAGACCGACCGAACCGGGTCGTCTGCGGACCACCGGTCTTGTGGTCCGGTTACTGTCCGGCGCGCACGTGGTATCGACCAGGATAACGCACGCCCGTGTAGTTCTTCGCATCCGAACCGTGTTGTACCAATGTTCAGCGACCAGAACGACATGCGATTTCGCGTGAAAACCGTCGGACGGTCTGACGAATTCGTGTTATCGTAATTATTGTGATTATTGCCGGGAACGCGCGCAGGTATTTACATTGCGACTGGTCGATTCGAAACAATATGCGCGCGATCGTATTACGGTCGTGTTCGAAATACGGTAAGAAACAGATCAATGAACGTGCGCGGTGGACGGAGAGCGTAACAATTCGACCCAACCACGTGTGGTCGGATCTTAACGGGCAATGCCGACGACGTTCTCGCACGGCGTTTCAACAAAACGAAACGAAACGAAATAAAAACCCGTAAACAATAAAAGCCGCCCGCACGGTGTACGATTTTTAAAAACCGCGTATCGCGCACGATAATTACGTGTTTCGCGATCAGCGTACCTTGACACGGCGGGCACAGTGTTTTCCCGTACGCGCGCGCTCGCGTCGTTCGAACGATAACAATTATCGTTACGACCGCGGTCCGTCGTACCTAACCCGGTACGCAAACAGTCGTCCGAAAACCGCGCGCGCGAGGTGTTTTTATAATTTCTTTTGTTTTCGTCGTTCTCCCGTCGCGTTTTCGTCGGGCTTCCCGCGGTCGTCGGCTGAAAAAAAACGTTCCGTCGCGTGTCCGACAATACTCGCGGCGAGAAACGGATTCGCCGTTTGTTATTTTTTTCCACGCACTTACATGTCGATCGTAAAATTACATTCGCGTCCGGAAAATCGCCGTGCACATCGACGCCGCGCGTTCGAATAACCCGAGAACGCCGAACGGTTTCCGCGCGTAACTTATTTATTTCAATAATCCGTTTTCTTTCGGTGCAAACTTTGTTTGACGATGTGTTTTTCCGGTAAATTTTATCGAAACAAAATGTGTAAAAAAAACACGGCGGCGGGCCGGTTACGAAAAAACCGCTAGCCGTACAAAGTGGAACGATCGAAACTTTTTGACGAATATTCGGAATTCCGATCATAACTGTACACACGGAGATGATAATATTGCGTTCTGCGAACGTACACGATGCACGCCGATCGAACGTGTTCTACAAACGGAAACGACGCAATAACGCGATGGGTTTCTCGAAATTCTTGACTCGTTTTGTCGCCAACAAAACGTGTCGTCGCTGAAATCGGGTCTCGTCGTAAAATACCGTCGTATTTGTTTTCGACTCGGCGAAACATATTTTCCACGGAAAATACCGCCTTCGCGCTTTGCCGGATTCCGACCCCGTCTTCAACAAGGTATCCGATTCAACGGAGCGTCTCGGCGTTCGAGCGAAATACTCGTCGTTCGTTTGTTTTTTATTCTTCTTCTCGTCACGCTCGTCCCGGTCCGAGGACGGTAGTGAATTCACGAATTATTTGTTTGGCCTTTCGTCCGTTCTCCCCGACGGGATCGGCGGACCGGAGAGCAGAGGTTTCGCGCGTTGTTACGGAGCGGAGGGGGTTGGGAAATTTTCGCGTTTCACGATAGACAGTGAAAGCGTGGCCGTCGGCGAATAAGAGGAAACGCCGCTTGAGTCACGGACGGTTCGATTCGGTTTTTATAAAAAAACACGTTTTTCCGACACCGACACGGCGGTAATGTAACATCGTACAGTCATAGAGTACTGTTATCAGATAGACACACACACATATATATTATTACACGTATTGTGTACGTATGAATACACGTCGTACCGCCCGACGCGTCCACAACGATTCTATCGTGAACATTGTTCCGCTGGCCGGCGTACGTGTCGACGAGAATACTTCGCGTGCGCGTTACATAACGGTACTACCGGCATCGTACGGACGTGTTGTGTCGGGGAACCAAACCGTATTACGTATTACCGCGTTATATAAATAACAATTGCGTCCGTCGTCGCGAACCGTGAGACGGAACGCGATCGGCCGGCGGGACCTCTCCGACCGTTTCTGGGCGGAGAGCGGCCCGCCGGAGCCCCGGGCAGCCGCCGACGGTCTTTTCCGGAAGTGCGTCCGGCAACTGAACCGGCTGACGGCCGACAAGAGGGTCAAGTACCGGCTGACCGGCACCGGCGGCGGCGGCGGCGGACGACGGACTTCGGGAGACGGACACCGCCGCGGAAACGATAGCCGGACGACGTCACCAGAACCGGCGCGCCGAAGAACGGCCGGAACGTTCGGCAACGTTCCGTACCGCGAGGTGAGTGTACGCGCGGCTCGAGCGAAGACGTTCCGGGTCCGACTTTGAGAATCCAAAAAATTACAGTGATCCGATTAAAGATTAAAGACGGATGTGGACGGAATGAATTTGGGTTCAAAAAAATGTTTCCGCATGACAAATAACGGTTTTGAAACTATGTTTCCGGCTATTTCTACGAACGTATTTCTAAACAGGACGCTCTAGTCAGACCTGTAATTTCGGCCAGTGTTCCGGAGGTCGAAGTACCGCTTTTAGCAGATTAGTTTTCTTTTTCAATATCCCTTTATCATTACCAAAAAAAAAAAAAAAGACACTAGTTTCGGTTAGACGAACCGCCGAATGCCGCCGACTTCGTTCGATTGTAGACCGCCGGCGCTCGGGTTAGGCCTGATAACGAATAACAGCCTACACAGTCGTCATCACCGTTGTCACGGTCGGAACAGTGATCACGCGCCTTCAGGTATCGTTTACGGTCCGATTTCCACCGAGTTCCGGTCCAACGAATACAAACGGTCTTTTCGTATTGCGACGGCAAACAACGATGAACAAGTACGACGATACGCGAAGTACGTATCGCTCTCTCTCTCTTTCCCCTCGTAACGTTCGCCCATCTCGTCGGTCGGTCGGTCGTTTCCGTCCGCTAGCAAACAGTTATTCCGCGCGGCTTGTGCCGTCGCGCGTTTCCGTTCGATCGTTTGCTCCGCGATAACGACGCGGGGTCACGCAATACCTAACCGCCGCACGCGTTATAATATTGTGAAAAATAGCCGACAACCTGTTCTTCGGGAAAATCGGATTTTATTTTTTTCATTCGATTTTATCATAAAAATTGTCCGTGACTCGCGTGCCGTTTATTCTGTTATCGCTTTGTGACTAATCACTGTTGAGTTGTTGACCGTCTAACGCCATAAACGTGTATGCAGTCATGTCACAGATTAGATAGACGGGTAGGGGGTTGCGTGAGCGGGGCGGACAGTCAAGAAAATAAATTAAATAATAGCCACGCACGAAGATTCGATTTCATCGATTCACAAACGAATATGATTTTAACTCGTCGCGCCAAAAACGGGGTGACGTGATGGTTTTCGTTCAGCCAGATATTTATCCGACGGGAAAGAAAAGCGACCTTTTTTCTTTTTTTCCCCCCTTTTTTTTACGGAAAAGGAAATCTCGCGAAAACCGTTATGAGATCGTCTCGATAACGCCGCAGCCCCTTAACACGCGTTCGCGATGTGCTTTTCCCTCGGGAAACTCGTAACAACACGATCGTTTATTGATATTTTTTTCGGCGCGTTTTTTTTCATTCATTTTCGTTACATAATATTTTACGTAATTACGTTCGTCCGTTCTCGTCCGATTCGGTTTTCGTCGCGAGACGCCGCACGGCGATCGTACGGATTTGCACGCGTTCAACGCACGCGTCACGTACAGTACGCGAATATAGACATCATACGACCGACGGGAACACGTAGCTGTTTCTTTTTTACCGATACGAATCGATCGTTTCTGTCTGTTATCGACTGGGTTTGATGATGCGTTTACTCCGTTTAATCCGTGTTCGGCGGATCGTTATTTATACCGTGCGAATTATTCGACTGCAGCCGTAGTCGTTTTTATGCTTCTCTCCGCCGTGTCATCGCGGTCCGCCGACCAACGTACATTTAATCGAAAACGCGTAATTTTCAATATCGCGTACGTACGTCGTTATTAAACGTGTTTGGATGTGCACTCGAATAACACGCATAATCGGTTTGGTTTTTTTCAATCGATTTCGGCGTGCTTTGAATGTACGTCGATGATATATTACGCGCGTGTCGAGATATATACGTATATGCATATCATTACGGTATCTCGCGTCTGCAAATCGAATTACCGTTGGATTTAAATTGAAAATGATATTATTTTGTTCTAAAGTTTCGTAAACGTCATTATAATACGGTATTGTTACAATAGTCGCGCTTTCTCGCGCGCACCCGGTTATTGCCGTTTGTTCGTTATGACGTTAAATATACCCGCCGACAGCTCAACGATAACGATCGCATAACGATTTCGAAAAATTAAAAAACATATAATTACGTTTGGCGTGTCGGACGGATATCGTACGTGAAAATATCGTCAAACGCGTATACTCGTCGGACAATTTCGTGTACCGTTCGGCGTGATCGATCGTCAATCAAACCGATGTTTTTATAGTGCCGGCCAAGTCGTTCGTACGTCATATACGGTACGTGTTCTGTGTGATATCGTTTTTTGTGATAAAACGGATAAAAACAAACACCCCGCCCACCGTTTATTATTGTTTTCGATTGTGAAATCCGTATAATAAAACGAACGCGATTAAACCGTATTTCGCGTACGGTTTCTCGTGCGCAGTCGTTTTCTTCGAGCGTTCGTTACACACATTACACGACCCGATTTGGCGAACGAAAATCACGAATGCACATTTCAGATTATTAACATTTTAACCGAGTAGCGTTTTACCGACCGAGTGCATACAACAACTCGTGTGCGTTCACGTGTTCGGCTCATAAAAGTACGGTGGAGTTGGGTGCATAAACCTCTCTATATGCGATGTATTGAATTATTCAACGCGGATAATGTTCACGGTGCAATATTAATCATGTATATCGCGTCCGCTGTTTAATGTCGATTGTATCTATTATATACATATATAACCTTTTATATTTAAAACGGATGTAATACTCGTCGAATACATTTCGGTTTAAAATACTATATGATATGAACGCGCTGTATTTTCTTGTTGTCCTGGATCAACCCTCGAACGAATTTCTGATTTACGAAACAAACATCTTATTATTCTAAAAAACAGTGTTGACGTGTCGACAAGTTTTGGGCTATTAGCCGCTCTATAAAAGAAAAAAAAATTAAATAAAACAACATTATATTCTCGAACTTTTTCGTTTTGATTATCGGGTGGGGGTTTAAACATATCCCTGATTACGGACATTTATTTTCCGTCTCCGACCAACGAGCAAACGTCGCGACGATTAAAACATCAAACCTATCGATTTACATTCGTTATTTTCATTACGTTTTTTTTTTTTTTTTGAATTTAAATCGACGATGGCACATCATTGTGCTTATCACAAATAATCGTCGTAAAAACCGTATTTCGTCTGAGTTTAATACGTTCTTACTGGGTTTAAGAACAAGCCACGGAAACGCGATGAGATGTCATTATAAGTTTACGATCGAATGTTATCTCTGACTCCCCGACAGTCGCAATATGCCAACGATAAAATCCAACGTTTCTCCGGAGCAACGAGTTCGCCACTTGAATATCGCGTGTCGGACGCGACTTCATAAATACTCGCGAAACCAAATTATTTACCTTCCAAATTAGTGTCGTTCCAAACGAATTATAACTTTACGGAACTGAATTTAAAACTTTAAAACACTCAATTTTTAATGTAATCATAAATATTTCATCGGTATTGTTTAACAGGTTTTTTTCTTGTTCTATGAACAGGGTCTAACCGACCGAGAGAGTACACGAACCTAACGTAATCGAGTTAGAAATATGGTCCCCGTAAAACGAACGCATATTCCGTTATAATTAAATGTGTATTGTTTTAATGAGTTTCGTCATACGTGGTTGTTAAAAACTTATATACACACGCGATTTGATTTCGAAACGAAACGACCAATTTGCTGGTCGCCACTGTCAATATCGACGGTTTTCGGGTAAAAGACCCGTTCCATAAGTTTCACGTTATACGAACTGGACGTGTGTCCCAGATGGGATAGTACTGTCGTTGGTGATATCGGAAACGTTTTGTGTTCAGCTGGTTAGGTTAGCATTCGAGTGATATTTAGAAATGTTCGAAAAAACTGTTGTTCTAGAAATCGGATTTGAAAAAAAAAAATATATATATATATTAATTTTCTGTATTTACGATTCGAAATAGAAAAATGGAAAAATTCTCTTACGTCAACGGCGAATGTAAAAAGTCGTTTTTTAACGATTACCGTCAAGCGTACGACAATTTCGACGCGTTTTGTTATGACAACGTAGCTGTGTGTGCACGCGTTCCGTTGTGGTAATCACGCAATCATTTACGTTGTCCGCGTTCGTATGAAACGATGAAAATCGCGGTGATGGTCGCCTAGAGAGATTAAACTCGTAAATAGGTGTGGTAATTTTTATGGGGGAAAAAATAGTACCAAAAAAAAATAAATAAATAAGTACTATAACACGGCACCGTAATCGTCGTTTCGCAGAGAAAATGTAAAACTTTTTTTGCTTCATTTCGATTTTTAACACGGCGTTCACGACGATTTACCGTAAATTTTTTGCCTTCATTACGGACACTCGAACGAACGGTAACCTAACCTAACTTATCTCGCTAAAAAAAAAAAAACCAGTAAAACGTATTGTCTCTCCGACGCAGTCTCTGTTTTTCGTACGTGTTTTTTTTTGTTGTTATTTTTCATCGGAAACCGCTCGACAACGATATTAATTATTCGGTTCGACAGTTCATAGACGCGGAACCCGGAAACGTACATATATTTCACACCCGTCCGCCGGAGTCAACGAGACGGGTTTAATTAATATGTACGAAATATACGGCGAGAGTGTTTTTATTAAATTTCTACTGCCAACGCTGTGCGACAGCGCTTTGAACGCTTGATTAAAAAAAAATAAATAAATAAACCAACGTTCCCACGTTATTATATTCGTTTTAGCGTTCAAACGTTTTCCACGCTGGTCGTAGTTTACGAGCGGTAGAAATCGATTTTTCGGAAATTATCTTGAATAATTACAGAACGACCGAATGAAATTGTGCGTCGATGACACGGAAGCGCCGAACGGTCCGCGCACTCGCGAAAATAACACGATAAATTCTTCTCGCGTTTGCAGGGCGAACTGGTGTGGTTCGACCCGGGCGTCGGACACGTGCTGCCCGGAGAAGTGTTGGAGTACCACAAGCCTGCGCAAGTGCTCACCGTGCAGGCCGTCATCGCGGGAAAGGTAAGCGAACCCGACCTACGCGCGTACAAAGCACACGTGCCGTCGTACACGACGATATATAGTAACATTCGTGTTTTGCGTTTACTGTTGCGCGACGGTGTGCAGACTCAGATATTCTCGGTGACCAGCGCCAGCGGCGTGAACCGGCGACAAGACCTCGGCCAGAACGGTATCGAAGACATGATACAACTCACGTAAGCGCGCCGAATAACGCACCGGGTAAACCATATGACATTCGTTCCGTGCGATTTTCAGGGACTTGAACGAAGCGTCGTTGCTGTGGAACTTGAAGATCCGGTACGACAAGGAGCTGATATACGTGAGTACAGGAATGGTTTTCGCGTCAGGAGCAGCCCGCGAACGTTGCCGGTTTTTTTAATGACCACCGCGTTTTCCAGACGTACACCGGCAGCATACTGGTGGCGGTAAACCCGTACAAAATGTACGACATGTACGGACTGGACATGGTGAAAAAATACGAGGGCCAGATTTTGGGAACGCTGCCGCCGTGAGTCTAAACACCGCGCATATGCATTTATTATACGTAGTAGGATCATAAAGTTCCCGGAGTTTACGCATGTTTTCAAAATTTGGTGCGATCAGATCGTCGTTTACGCGTTCAACATATGGCAAATGCATTAATCGTATGGTTCGGTTCAAAAAATTTTGAAAGACGATTCTAGGAATGCGGCGCGTTCGTGCGAAATTCGTTCCACGCATTTTGACCGAAGACCAAATGGAAAACAGAAAATTGATTGCCGCTGAACTTTTCGAACGTTCCGTAAACACGCGTAATCTCCGTTTCGTATGGACACGAGATTACGGCTCGCACGAGACTAATGTAATTTCAACGACAAAACCTACAGATAGCTAATAATGTCTACTTTTAATTCCAACAATCAGATATTCGATAAGAAAAATAGTTTTTTTTCCCTAAATAAATTCCGGGAACTTTTTGAGAACCTACTACGTACGTTTGTGACCAACTGACCGCGCGACTTTTCGTCCGTCAGCCATTTGTTCGCCGTCGGCTCGGCCGCCTACGGGATGCTGCCCAGAGGAAATCAGGTGGTCGTCATCTCCGGCGAGTCGGGCTCCGGCAAAACGGAGTCCACCAAACTCATCATGCAGTACCTGGCGGCCGTCAACAAATCGCCGTCCAATCTGATCACCGAACAGATATTGGAAGCGTCCCCGTTGCTGGAGAGTTTCGGCAACGCCAAGACCGTGCGCAACGACAACTCGTCCCGGTTCGGCAAGTTTCTGGAAGTCCATTTCAAACAGTACGTGCGGAACGGTAGTCGAGAAGTCGGTTTTAACACGCGGCTTATATATATACACACACACACATATAATACGTGTGCGGAATCGATTCGTTTTGTTGCGACGCAGGCGATTTTTCGTTTTCCCAAAAGTTTCGCACCGAAAATAAATACGCTACGCGGTTTTATTGTATTCGAAATTTGAAATAATTTTTCGTTTTTATGTTTTTTATCGAAAGTATGTGTTCGGAGTGTCAGAATTTCTTTTTGAGTTATCGATTTATTTTTCAAGTGGGTGGTTTGACAATTATAATAATATAAATGAAAAAAATAAAATAAACGGTTTTAAATACGCCGTTAAAAATTTATTTAAAATATTCGATGTTTCATTCGCGAAACTATTAAACGCCAATACTCGGTGGAAAAACGTATCGTTATTGAAATACGAAAATATAAATTTCAATCATTTCGCGTCGAATATGAACAACGGACGTATGAAAATAGCGAAACCGTTGGACTGTCACAAACGATATTTGTACGGTTAAATATATATTTTGAAAATTTCCAGAGGAGTGATTTTGGGCGCCAAAGTCACGGAATACCTACTGGAAAAATCGCGCATAGTGACGCAGGCTCCGGAGGAACGGAATTATCACGTGTTTTACGAGCTGTTGGCGGGTCTCGCCGAGGAGGAGAAACTCAAATACGGTCTGTTGTCCGCGGACAAATATTTCTATTTGAACCAAGGCGGAAATTGCGAAATCGACGGGAAATACGACGGGGAAGATTTCCAATCGCTCATGTCCGCAATGCAAGTGCTCGGGTTCACTTCCGAGGAACAGGACACCATATTTCGTATACTGGCGTCGGGTAAAACATCGTTTGGCAAACATTTTTGTTATTTTTTTTTTCAACGTGATAGTAAAAAAAAATCGATTTACGCACGTCGCCGTCGATGACATTTGTCGATGCATTTGTTTTTCGAATCTTCTTGTCGCAGTGTTGCACTTGGGGAACGTTTATTTCCACCGGAAACAACTGAAACACGGACAGGAAGGCGTGGAAATCGGTTCGGACGCGGAGATCAGATGGACGGGGCATTTACTCCGGCTGGACGTGGACGGCATCAAAGAGGCGCTGACGACCAAAACGACCGTACGTACACGATCGTTTCGTCTCGCGTAAAAATGTTCGCCATACCGATCGTAATCCCCGTTGTACGGCAGGAAGCGCGCAACGAACGCGTGCTGACGGCGCTGAACATCGACCAGGCGCTGGACGCCAGAGACGCGTTCGCCAAGGCGTTGTACAGTTCGCTGTTCACGTGGCTCGTGGCCAGGATCAACCATATCGTGTACAAGGGCACGAAAAAAACCACCGCCATATCGATCCTGGACATATTCGGTTTCGAGGACTTCAAGGTGAGGAAGCGTTCGCGGCGACCGAACGAACGGGTTCGCGGTGCCACACGCCATCGACGTTTTTCTCGTTTCAGGAAAACAGTTTCGAACAGCTGTGCATCAACTACGCCAACGAGAATCTGCAGGTGTACTTCAACAAGCACATATTCAAGCTGGAACAACAGGAGTACGCCAAGGAGAAAATCCAGTGGCAAAACATCGCGTACAACGTACGCATTTATCACAATGATCCGGCGGGACGGTTCTATAAACGTATCGCGTCGCGTTGCAGGACAACTTGCCCGTGATCCAGTTGCTGTCCAAGAAGCCCGTCGGCATACTGCACCTGCTGGACGACGAGTCGAACTTCCCGCGCGCCACCGACGTGTCGTTTCTGGAAAAGTGCCATTACAACCACGCGCTGGACAACCTGTACTCCAGGCCCCGGCTGAACGGCCCGGAGTTCGGCGTCCGCCATTACGCCGGCCCGGTGTGGTACAACGTGGACGGGTTTTTGGACAAGAACCGGACACGCTCAGGCCCGACGTCGTGCAACTGCTCATATCCAGTTCGTTGCCCGTGAGTGTGACCAGCGATCGCACGCCGCGACAACAACAGGAACCGTTTTTATGTTTTGCAGATGTTGAGCAAAATGTTCAGCTCTTTGCGAAACAATTACGAGACGTCGAAAACGTTGAACAAGGCCAACGGGAGGTTCGTCACGATGAAACCCCGGACGCCCACGGTCGCGGCCAGGTTTCACGATTCGTTGCAACAGCTGTTGGAATCCATATCGGGGTGAGTCGGTAGAGGTTCGGAAAGAGACGTGTGTGTCGGGATCGACGTTTATTATTCGTGTCGGCCGTTGTACAGATGTCATCCGTGGTTCGTGCGTTGTATCAAACCGAACTGCGAGAAGGTCTCGATGAAGTTCGACATGCCCACCGTCCTGGAACAACTCCGGTACTCGGGCATGTTGGAAACGATTAGGATTCGCAAGCTGGGCTATCCGGTGCGCATGAAGTTCAGCGAGTTCGTGGACAGGTATCGCGTGTTGGTGCGGAAACGGAGACTGCCGCCGAAGGGCACGCCCAACAGGTTCGCACTTGTGTGCCCGTCATAGGTCGACTGTGCACGACTGTTGACATGACGTTGGTCGTCGAGAGCACTAAAAAATAAAAAATAACGTATTTTCCTGCGCCTCTTCCTTCGTCCCGGCCGCCTCCTGTTCACGTTATCGCAGGGAGATCTGTCAGGCGATTTTGGAAAAGCACTCGGACGAATACCAGCTGGGCACCAGCCGGGTGTTCCTGCGCGAGAGCCTGGAACGTCATCTGGAACGGGAACGGGCGGCCATTCTGAACACGGCGGCGATCACGTTGCAACGGAACGTCCGAGGGTTCCTCGCCCGGACCAGGTACGCGGCGAAAAGACAGAGCGCGATCAGGTTGCAGGCTTCGGTGCGCTGTTGGATGCAGCGCAAGCGATACATGACGTTGAAACGTGGCGTGGTCAAGGCGCAAGCCACGTTCCGGGGGAAACGGCAACGGAAACGGTACAACCAGCTGAAGGTACGGCAAACGCGACTGTGTCGCAAACAGTGTGTACGCGTGTCGAATAACGATTGATGATGATGACGGTGGTTGATAACAGGAGGAATTGAAAAGGAAAGCGAACGTGGCCAAAGAACGGGCCAGGATCAAAGCCCAGAAGGAGGAACAAGAGAGAAACGTTAAACCGCCGCCGCACGCCGTGGCGAGTCTGAACACGTTAGACATACCGGCGGAGCTCGCGTCCATATTCAACAAAATCGAAGGTACGTAAATAACATTCACGTACCGTTTTATAAACTAATTTCGTCCCGTAAATCTAGTGGAGTCGGTTTTCGTCCGACAATTTAATTCAAACTTTTCCGAGTTTTTTTTTTTTTTTATACTCGAACCATTTATTTATTGTTGCGAAAAAAGTATTTACTTCGACGTTTTTATCGGGGGTTTTTTTTGTTGTTTTTTTTTTCTGGTTTAACTTCATTTCGTTTAATTTCTTTGCGATTTCGAACAAAAGTTCAAACTTTTAACAATAACATTTCATAGCGTTGTACTTATCGCGCTTATTCCGATCGGAATAACGACCCGTTTAATTGGGACAAATCACTCACAATTTTGCGTTTCGATATTAACATTTTTTTTTTTTTAATATAAATTGTTCACGTGAATTCGATATATTCCGAGAATTTTAATTGGATATCACACCGCGTCATTTCGTCTGTTCCGCATTTATTTTGTTTTTAATCTCGAGACGCATTTATACGTTTATACGAGAGAATATGCTTTCTTAGTCGCAAACTCCGCGAAGGTGTACACACACTCACACACACACATACACGTGGAGACACCGTAAAGCCATACACGTATAAACATGTACCACTATGACGTGATTCTTCGCCCATTTAATTTCTGTTCGTCGAAATTATTTTACGACGTCTTTTTCTCTCGACTAGTGTTAAATCGGATGGGTCGGCGGGTCGTCGGAGTGTATACCTTAAACATATCCGACGTAACCCGTACTCGACCGTAATATCCGTGGGGTTTTCGTCGCGATACGTTAACAAACGATGACGATGACGATAATAATTTTGAAAAAAAAAACATGTTTATTAATGGTTATATGTTAGAATGGCAACCGTTACACAACGAGCGACAGCTGGTAAAAGTGGTTGGTCCCATCGTGGAGATCCAAGAACAATACGCTCTGCCCGACGATATCGATCAGCACGCGTTTTCGAAGTTCACGAACATTTATTTCAAAGTAATCGCATCGTGCGCACGTCGACACGCCGCGTTGTCCGCCGCAATATCGTACGGAAAACATTTTGTGATTTTCAGTCGCACGTCTGGGGAATGAAAAGGGAAGCGATCAAGACGCCGTTCCTGCACAAGAGCAAAGACGCCGATTACATGGATTCCATCGCCATTTTCAAGCTGATTTTGCGGTTCATGAACGACGAGTCGTTGTCCGCCAAACGGGAACAGGCGCTCGCGGACTACATCATACACAAGGTTAGTGCGGGGCACCCCACACGGGGACGGGGGAGGTGTGGCGTCTGGATCCGGAGTGTAGGAGAGTGTTCAAAAAAAAAAATAAACAATACTTCGATATTTTAGCCGTGTATGTACTTGTACATTGAATCTGTGCGATTACAAGGCACGCAGTTCACCGGGTTTCCGGCAATACGGGATATCAATGTAGATTGTATCGGTATCGTGTATGATTCGCTGTTGTCGTCGAGTCGAGTCAATCACGTCCATTTGATTCGTGTAGTTCGTTCTGCGGTTGTGTTCGGATTTTCACGCCGCGCGACCAAATCTGAAAAAATAACTGACGATGGGTCAGATTGAATAAATTTTTAAACGACGTCGAATAAAACTGGCCAAAAAAATACACACCGAAAATATCCCGAAAATACTCGCGCCTTGACGTTTTGTCTGAGGTACACATTCAGATCAAAAGATCCATCGTCTGCAATGACTTTATGCATTTAAACGTTCAACTCAATTTCGAATCTTGCCAGTAAATCTTAACGGATTGTCAACCAGTTTTTTTTTTAGTTCGCGATTTTTCGGATTCGTCGGTCAAAGTTATACGAACCGCATTTTTATCGTTTTCGTTAAGCATTCAAACCTGTGTAGGTCGCGTTTTCTCGTTTCACACGAAATTTGATTAGCGCACCGCTGTTGCATATTCCGCTGCATCGAAAACGTGACACTATACAAACAACCGTGGTAAAGTAATGACCGGGGATTCGTCGGGTCCAAACCGGTTTGTCCGTACTCGTAGAGAACCGTCTTTACAAACGCGCCGCTATAAAAATATAATGACGCGATGTTGCCGTTTCGTGCACGGGATATATGTGTACAGCGCACTTGCTTTTGGGACACGCCTTGGTGTTGACGGCCAGAGGCGCTGGAGTGCGAGGAAGAAAACAGGCGAGCAAAAAAAAAAACCCTCCTTCTCCCCGTTCGCGCACATTTTAATATTTCTACCTGAAAACGTACGATTCGTTTGCGCACGAGAACGACGACACGTCTCACGATGTTATGCGGACAACACGTACACTCGGTGTACAGTAGGCGGGCGCAACAAGTTTGCGTGTGTGTCAAGTGTGTCTTGCCGAGGCACGCGGAAATCCGGGGGAAAGGGTCGCCCGTTACTCGCGAGAACGTGCGCACGCCATTGTTTTTCATCGGTTAATTTCGAAATAAATCCACGACGACGTGTAACCACAGTTAACACAGTTTAATACCGTGGTGCGGGGAGTGTCGGCAACCAGGTTTACGCCCAGCACGCCTCTCGGTGCTGTCGATACGCATTGGAATCGTTTCGCACTAGACGACGGTCTACTTGTGTAGACGACATTTTTAGCCGACACTGCACGACACGTATGTTTTTCATGCGTTGCGCACGAACACGACGTTCTCAAGACGTTCTCAAGAGCTGACGTTTGAATTTCGCGAACGGAGCGCGTGTCAGGTCTTGTGTAGACGTTTAAAGAAGACGAAATGTGTTGCGGCGGGTCCGTCCGTCCAATTAGGTATAAAAAGATAACGACGTCGGAGCATTTGCTATACTGTTTGTTTGTTCGAACGTTTTGATCCAAACGTTTCTTGTTAGGATCCCCTGTCTTTATAAGAAGACGGTTGAGTTTTGTCCCGTAAAATGGGTCGGCACTAACGTTATAAGAATCGCGAGATCGATTTCCGCCGAATTTTAATCAAACGCGCAAATGGAAACAAAACGTTCAAACGACGACGACAGTCGGCCGTCGTGGTGGGAACAATCGGCTTCCCACAACAAAAGAACGACAGTCGTCTATCGTTTTCACCGGGCACGTACTCGGGGTGTTTTGGGTGTTCAAACACCTGCCAAAATGTTTTTGTTTTTTGTATGGTTATTTACTTATTCAATTTTAATGTTATATTATACTTTAATAGACAGGTATAATATTACATTGTGTTTGTGGAACACCGGCTAAAGTAAAATAAAAATTTAATACTAACAAATTTTTATTTGTATTTTTATTTAATTAAAATAAAATTATACCTATTGTGTATTGACGTGGGTACAAAAGAATTCTAAAATGTCCCCAGACACGGGAAATACCTAAGCTATACATGACGGAACAATTACTGCGGGATAAGGATATTATAAACAATGACGTCTCTCTTATATTTTGTTATCGACGTTATAGTAAATGTTTTTGTTTTGTATCTGCAAGAGGCAAGACAATATACTATTTTACGTCTCAACTCTCAAGTCGGTGGTCATTATTCACCAATGTTTGTATTATTTGTAGTCCATTCGTTTAATATTGTGATAGTGTTTTGCTATTAATTAATAATATATTAATATATTTTTGCGCATTGAATATCCGTAGCTACAAGTGAACGCTCGTTTTTTCCCCCTCGTAGGTTGAAAACGTATTTACCTAACAAAATAGGCGAAGAGAGATTAAATGGATTAACATTGTTAAATGTACATAGAGACATAGAAGTTAATTGTGAAGATATTCTTATTGTAATGGCTAAAACTTCGCGAAAATTCTATTTAGTTCTGTGATTTTTTGTTGCAACTTTATGTTTAAGAAAAAGATATTGTTGATTTTCGTAATAAAATTTCGTACGTTGATTAGAAAAAAAATTTCCGATTTTCAAAAACACCTCCCCCCCAAAACTTTTTCTTGCGTACGTCCCTGGTTTACACGGCAACGTCATTTATCGGTAAAGCGTGAAATGTTTTAATACGCTGTTGCGCCCGATTGTTTTCGACAGCGTTTAATGAAGGCAATCGGTTGCGAAGAAAACTTACGAATCTCGTACTACGCGTGTTTTATAACGTTAGTGTATAATTGTTTTTAATTCGCACGCCGCTACTGTTATGACGGCGAACGAGGTCAATTCGTTATAATCATTAAAAGAAAAAACGACGCGAGTAAGCACGACGACGTTACGAAAACGGAAACGCGCGTAATATACGAGTGTTTACGCGAGATAATGTCCGTACGGTTCTATCTAAATGCGTGGTTTCCTTTTGGCGAACGTTCGACAATTATAACGCGTTATCGCGTCGTCCCGTTAACACGAACTGCTTACTCGACGCGGGATTTCGTTTGGCCGAAACTAACGGCGGCACACCGTGTTGCGCAGGGCCTGGCGAACGAACGGCTGAGGGACGAAATCCTGTGCCAGCTGGTGAACCAAACGTGGCGCAACGACGTGGACGCGAACAACGAGAGGGGATGGCTGTTGATGGCCAGTTGCCTGTCCGCGTTCCCGCCCACCGGGCCGCTGTACAAATATCTGCTAAAGTAAACAAACCGTCTAGTCGGTGTTTTTGCGCCGGGCGACGCGACCGTCTTCACCCGGCGTGCTATCGTTTAAGGTACGTGTCCGACCACGGCCACGACGGCTACAAGGGCGTGTGCCAGAGGAAACTGTTGTGCGGCCACGCGTGCACGCCGCCGGCCCGGTCCTCGGCGCCGTGTCTGCTGGAGTGGCGGGCCAACCGGAAGCGGTTCAACACCGCGCTGGAGTTCGCGATGCCGGACGGCGAGACGATGACCGCGGGCGTGGAGTCGTGGACCCGTTGCCACGCCGCGGCGTCCGCGCTGCTGGCCGAGCGGGGCGTCGCCGAGTGCGCCGGATGGACGGTCGCGCTCGACAACGACCAGAGGAACGGGTTCGATTACGTGTTCGACGCCATCTCCGAGGTGGAGACGCCGCCCGGCCATCCCGGCAAGCAGCCCACTGTCCATCAGCCGCCTGTGCCGCCCGTCGCCTCCGCGTCCAAGGTCCGTGTGCCGTTTTTATTTATTTTTTTCAAGTGAAACGTTTTTGTAGAGGGTACGAAAAAAAAAGAAGATTTTCGCGCGTCACGGTGGGCCCGTCACGACACTTTTTCTCGAGATTAGTCGCGCGTGCGCGTAAAGTTCCTGTTGCGACCAATAGCGTGCGAGCACACCGCTTGGGGCCGTTCCCCCCCTCCCTCACCAGTTTTACCGCGTCAAACATCCGTGCACCCGCACGCGCGCCGTGTTCACGTCGTTAGCTGTTTACACACACACGCGCACGCACCGGGCCAAATCATTTTTACACACAACCGTCTCGTTTGTGTCGACCGCTTTTTGTGTGTTCAATTTACATCGCTACATACACTCGGGCCCGGTCGGACTTAGGATTGGCAAACCGAGTGACCCATTTCAAAGTTATCTGGCAGCGGTGACCAAGTAAGCGTTTTATTGATAAACGCCCTCCGCTCGTACGTATTTACTAAACGTATTTACTAAACTTCCACATAGATTTTTGTTCATTTTATTCCAATACAAACCCGACGCTTTGTCGGTTGAATGACTCTGAAAGGAGTTTCACTCCTTAACTCGTAACACGCATAATTTTTTTTTTTTTCTATGTCTGTCTTCTGTTTCTCGTGTCCGTGATTTCGGCGTCCTCGCCGATTCGAAATGCGTCCGACACGCGCTCGTTCCGTCGCGATTTCTTAACGTACCGTGTGTTTGCCCGCAGGTCGAATCCGCGGCCGTGAACCGTAGACCGACCGTGCCGCCGCCTCAACCGCCCGTCGTCCAGCCGGTAAGTCCGAAAACATTATTCGACTGCTCATGACGATTACGTTTCGTAACGTACGGACGTCACATATTACTCGCGGTTAATTATACGTCCGTCCTAGTGAAGAAAAACGACGACACGTGTCTCGGCATGAACGTGCGCCAGTCTTACGGACTGATAAGTCTTAATAAAAAAAAAAACATTTACCAGTTCAAGGCGTTAGCTGAATACGCGACGCGTCGTGCGCGACACGTCGTTATCGGTGTAAATAAACGCGCGCCGTCCGTGTTTTTCTAGCAAAAGGTCCGATCCATATCTCGAGATCACAGCGCGGAAATCGGTCTGTCCCGGCAGTCGGCCCTGAACGACAGGTACTTCGAAAAGACCAGCCGGTCCCGGAGTCTCGACAATTTAATAACGCCCGTGAGTATTGTCCGGTCCGGAAACGACGTCGCGACGGTTAACCCGGGCCGACCGATTAAACAGGTGCCGCAAACCGCGATCGCGCCCAAAAAACTCGACTCGTTGGGCCTGTCGCACAGCAAGCTGAACGAGCGGTACATGTCGATGGAACGCATACAAGAAACCGAAAAGGACACGGACAGCGAAGACGACGACGACGAAGACGAAGACGACGACGACGACGACGACGAAGACGACGACGACATCGCCAAGTCCGTGGACGACGACAACCTGGAGTCGGTCAGTCAGAGGGGCGACGCGAGAAACTATAACGGGTACGTTTCGTTGTTTCGTCGGCCGTCCCCGGTTGTCGCGTCTAATGATCTCTGTCTGTTGGTTGGACGTTTCTCGGTGCAGCGCGTCGTCGGACGTGATGTCGCACAGCCAGGCGGATTTCGACTACGCGGACGTAAACGCCAGGAGCGAGGACGGCAAAGGGTCCTACGCGAAAGGTCATCCCAGGTAAGCGACGCCGGGTCTTCCGTGAACGGCCGTGTCCCGTCGATCGACGTGGTTGTGGTTTTCCACTGTTGCCTACTCGTCGTTTCGCGTGCCGCAGGTTCATCAAATCGCAATCCGCTGGCAAACGCGGTTCGCATTCGATCAGGTCGCAAATGGACAACAAGAACTCAGACAAGTCGGAGGCGCGGAGCTGCGCCATGTCCGACACGAGCGAAGCGCCGTCACTGGGTAAGTAAACGGACGCACGACGGTCGTCGTCGTCGTCGTCGTCGCGTGTTTAATGAAACCCGAGCCGGTATTTCGCTGACGGGGCGAAACAACGTGCACGCGGCGAATTCCAGTTATTATTTACTCCCGCGACCATACCGCATCCGTTGGTCCGTCGAGCGCGAGATTTTTTTTTGATTTTTTTAAATTTCCTGAACTCTCGTCTCGGGTTTTCGCAGCGTCGCACGTGAGACGCGTGCGCGTGCCGTCCCAGGCGTCCGACGTGGACCAGTTCCTGGACGACCTGTTCAATCCCGTGCTGGACCAGCTGTCGGACGCCAGATCGCTGGCCGCGTCCATCAAGGGCTCGTCGAGGAGCGGCGGCGGCGGCGGCGGCGGCGAGTCGTTGGACTCGCGGGACTTCGCCAAGACGGTAAAGGGCGGCGGGAGTCGGACGCCGAGGTCCGACCATGGGACCAGCAGCGCGCGGGACGACGACGAGGACGACGACGTCGGCCCGTTGGACTACGCGATGTTCGCGAAGACCGTCAAAGGCGGCGGTCGGGGCCTCGCGTCCCAGCAACAGGTCGGTATACGGTTTCTCCTTCTTGTCTGCGACGCGTACACGTTCGAACGCGCGCGTTTGTTTTTCTCGCCGCAGAACGGTCCCGGCCAACCCGGAAACACATCGTTCGGGGCCGGCATGTCGCCGCTGATCGGATCGCCGTCGGTCATGCCCGTCCTGTCGCCGCCGTCGTTGCTGATGCCCGCCATGAGTCCGCAGATGTTCACCTCTCCGAGCGGTGAGTTTCGGCGCGTCGCGGTAATCGTCCGCGTCATAAGAAAACAAAAAACAAAAAAAAGGAGAAAAAAACAGTGAACGACATAACGGGTATAACCGGATGAGAAACAATGGCCTGAGAGAGTTCGCACGACACGCGCGACGATGCGTGCACCGCCGATTTCTCCGGCCCGTTTCCGGCCGCCGCCGAACACTTGTCGACGGGCCGGCGCGCGACGCGTGAGCTCTCCCATAACAAAACGTCCGTGTTGCCGGTTTATCAATCGTTGCCGTTGTCGGCCGTGAATTGGTTTTTGTCTCGTTTTCCCGTGTGCTTTTCGTTGTAAATGGGATTCGACTTTACCGTCACAGGTCTCGGCGTGCCCGCGAGCGCCGCGTCCAACGCCGCCGGCAACGGGTCGTCCGGCGACAGCATGCTCGCGTACCAGGCGAACCTGCACCAGGCGTTCTTGCAGTCCGCCATGGCCCAGAACATCCAGATACAGCAGCAGATACTCGCGCAGAATCAGGCACTCCACCAGTTGCTCCAACAGCAACAGATATTGCCGCCGGTACGTAAATTGTTCCGTACGGGAAACGTCGGGGTTTTTCGTTGACGCGGTGTCCCCTCCCCTCGCCGTATCGCCACGAGGATCGAATATTTTTTCGATCTTATTTTCGATCATGTAAACGGTTGTTATTCGCTTGAAAACTAGGTCGGTGCGGAAAACACGTCGGGCGTCTGGAACAATTCGCCTCCCAAACATAAATCCGCGGCCGCCAACAAGTCTCAAGTAAGCGTGCGCGCATGGAGACCCGGCGAAACGCGACTCACGTCGGTACGTTTTGGTTTTGCGTTTCAGGCGCTTCGCGCAGGATCGCCGCAGTCCACGTTCACGAACGTCTTGAGCGAACTGAAGAGCAGGAAATCGTCGACGGACGGCACCGCGGTCGGAAAAGTAATTGAAAAACGATACCGTTACGCGTAACCGAGTACACATGTCGCGCCGTCGTCGTCGCACGTGTCCGCAGGGTTCGGTGCCGCCTCCGCCGCCGCCGCCGCCGATGCCGCCGCCGCCGGACTTGTGCGACCCCAGCGAGACGAGGCCGTTCATGGACCCGTACGGCAGGGCGAAGACCGTGCGAATAGGGAAGTGGAGGTGGCCGCCGCTGAGCGACGGCACGAGCAACGGCTGCGCGGCCGGCGACGCGAACGGGTTGTTCCCGGCGCACCAGAGTTTCTTCCAGTTCAAAATGTCCAAGCAACAGAGCCAACAACGGCACAAACAGTCGCAAGTGGGTAGCCCGGCCTGGGTCGCGGGAATCGTGTGATCAATCGCGTTGGTCGTGTCGTCCACAGGACTCCAGCCAGGACGGCGACCCGAACGGCGGCGTCGAGTGGGAAGAGTACGAGATAGAGCAGCCGGCCGCGGCCAAACAGCCGCCGTCGTCCAGGGAACCGGCGGACGCGCACAGGTCGTCGTACAAATCGCTGGAAGTGGGCGCGTCCAGACCGAGCCCCGGCAGCGTGGGAAAACTGCGGATCAGCAACGAGATGAAGCACAAGCTGGAAATGGTGACGGCCAACCACAGTCTGCGGTCGTCGACGGGCAAGCCCAGGCCGCAGGCGATGAACAACATGCCGACGGCGGGCAAACTGGACACGGACCGACGGCTGTTGTTGCAGCAGCAGCTGGGTGAGCGTTGGACGGGACGGGGAAAAAGGCCCGCGGTTTATACGGGGTCGCGTTGGATTTTCAGCCGGCAGATGGGGCAGCGCGGACAGCGTGGACTCGCTGCACGGCGCCGTCGAGGAGGACGCGGGCCCGGACGCGATCCGCGGTCAGGCGGACCTGACGTGGCGTCTGCCGCCGCCGCCGATCGCGCCGTCCAGGTCGAACAGCTTCTACGGTCCGCACAACACGTGAGTGATAAGGCGCGCGTTGTACGTACGCACGCGTCGTTCTATAATGTCGTTGGTCTCGCGCAGGAAGAAGACCGGCACCGGACCTCCGGCGCCCGTGCAGCCGACGGTGGCGCGCGAGCACGAGCTGCAGACGGCGTTCCGGGGCTCGACGGCGGACGACGGCCACGACGCGGACAAGGCGACGGGGTCGGGCGGCGGGCGCGCCGAGCCGCCGCGCGTACGGTCGCCGCAGCGAAACGAGGACGGACGGACGACCAAGCTGCTGCAGGCGCCGGTCCATCCGTACTTCACGTACAACCGCGTGCCGTGGAAGCTGAACGTGCGCAAGGAGGCGAGTGGTTTGCTGCGCGCGGCCCGTACGACGCGTCCGTTAACGCCGTTACCCCGGGGTAACCCGTTTTGCAGGTGTTCGCGCCCAAGGAGTCGGTGTCCAGCCCGCTGGCGTTGCACCTGATATTCTGTCAGATCGTCGGCGACGCGTTCAACCGAGTCCATTCGGTGCACGCCAGGATATCGGCCGACGAACGCGCTACGATGTTGGACGTGGGTTTGCGAACGATCTCCGACCGTGTTATGCCCGTGATCCGCTACCGACGTGTTTTTTCTGTTGCAGCTGTTGGACCGTTTCGGCGTGACCACCAGCAACATGCAGACGGGCCACCACAAGGCCAGCACCAAACGTTCCATCGTCGAGCTGGCCCGCCAATGGCCGCTGTATTTCGCGCGGATATTTCCCGTCTCGGTACGTACGCTAACCTGCGCCAAACGCACTGACCCCGTCGCGATTAACAACCTGACCAATCGACTTGTCGTCCACAGTGCGGTTATCAACACCGGGACGTCGAATACCTGGCCATCACGCACGCGGGCCTCCGCCTGTTGCGCAAACAGGAGAACCAATTTCAAATCGTGCAGACGTTGACGTGAGTATCTGTTTACGCGCTACTCCGGGTCCTATATGTAATAACGACGCGTCGTTTTCCAGATTCGAAGACGTCGCGGACGTGTCGATGGGCAAGGCCGGTGGATCCGTTCAGCTGACCGTCATGTCGGGCGAAACGATTCCGTTCCATTCGAACAGGTCCAGGCAGATACATTCGATGACGAGTTCGTTCTGGAAAGACGCCGCGCCGCTCGGACGACTTCCGCGTCAAATGGTAAATGAACGGTGGCGTCGAATTGAATGTGGTGTGCGGTCAGCACCGGCAACGAGTCACGGGTGTGGTGTCACCATGTCACTGGGTCAACGTGTTTTCTAGGTTATCGTCTCTGACGCGTGTTGGGTTCGGGTTGGCGTATTATTTGCCGCGTGAACGTAGTGGCAAAAATAATTTGTAATGAATTACAAAAGAAAAAAAACAACACCGTTTTAAACGGCACAAACTAGAGCACCGTATAGCTAACGTGTTTTCCGCGTTTAAGAATAGATTTGTACATCTGTTACGCACTGGCAGGGCTTTGGCCTTGAACCCAAATCGTTATACGAATTTTCGAGGGCGCCTAAAAATGGGTGGGCGGTGGTAAAAACTTGTGTTTGCACCACAAAATATGGTTCGGCGCCACCGTACAGAAGAACGTAAATGACGTTTGTTGAGTCGATCAACGTAATTCTCGTGTGTACTACTTGTTTATACGTCCGTGTTGTTAACACAAGTCCGATTGAATTTCAGGAGGAAAAAATCCGCGCTGCCGAACACAAGGGTAAATAGATGGTTTTTTTGTTTTTTTTGTTTCGTCGACAACGTTAACTCATATTGTTTTTAGGGTGGCAACAAACGAACTCGAAATATAACAAACCGACTTCGCCGTACAAACAACACGAATCGCCGCCGCCGCCGCCCGTCCACCACGTACGGAAACCGCGCGTTTGAATGAAAAAAACGATTATAAACGATAACGATTTCGACAAACCTTATGTATACATGTACTTGAAACGTGTTCGTTGTGTTCGTTTACAGGCTGCAGACGACGGCAAACACTCGTTGCTCCAATTCGCCATGTATAATTTCAGACACAGTTCCGAAAAGTAATTGAATGACAGTGACGGTTTATTTATGAAAGCCATCTCAAACCGTGTTTGCGTTCGCTTGACCGCTGTCGGCAGGTTCGACATGCTGAAGTCTTCGAACGGCGAGATAAACGGCTCGCTGAAAGCGATACAGCACTCCAAGAAGAGGAGCGACGACTGGACGTGGAGGGAACAGTTGGAAATGGTCAAGTACACCAACGTGCCGACGTCGGAATCGCTGTTGAAGCTGGACCCGGAACTGGACGCGCTGGCCGTCGAGTGCTTCGAGTGTATCATGCGGTACATGGGCGACTTGCCCACAACGCCGGAGTTCACGGAAGTCAAATGCGTTTACACCATCCTCATGGTAACGCGACGGGGTCACGTGTGTGTGTGTGTGTTTCGTTTTTATTGATCGTAACGCGGTCGTTTCAGCACTGCCATAAATTCGAGAGCTTGAGAGACGAAGTGTACTGTCAGCTGATGAAGCAGACGACCAACAACAAGACGGAGACGTGCCAACGGGGATGGCGCCTGCTCAGCATTGTCGCCGCGTACTTCACGTGCTCCGAGAACCTGAGACCATTCCTGCTGAAGTACTTGGAGACCGCGGCGTACGACAAACGGAGAGCGTTCCACGGTACGCGCCAGCCGGACCGGACGACCGTGCGGACGACGAGCACTGACCGCCGGCGTCACGGTCGTTTTTTTTTTTCCCCCCCAGGTACCGCGAACGTGTGCCTGCAGAACCTGCGGAAGACGTTGCGGTACGGCGGCCGGAAGAACGTGCCCAGCGTCGAGGAAGTGACCGCCGTGTCGGCGGGCCGCAACTCCAAACGGCAGCTGTACCGGTTGCCCGGCGGCAGCGAGACGGTGGTGAACACCAAGTCTACCACGGTGGTGGCCGACGTGATTTCCGGCATGTGTTCGCTGATCAACGTCAACGACCCGCTGGAAATGGAGGAGTTCTCGTTGTACTGCATCGTCGAGGGCGACGCGTTCACCATGCCGTTGGCCGCGGACGAGTACATATTGGACGTGACCACCGAGCTGCACAAAAACCAACAGGTGAGCGAACCGGGACGGGCGGGCTCGCGTTGTTTTTTTCTCTAAACGATCGCCGCGCGTGTCCCCTGTCAGGTGTTTTATCTGATATTCTGCCGGTCCGTGTGGTATTTCCCGTTGCGGCTGGACAGTCAGCTGTACGTCCAGGTGCTGTTCAACCAGATCGCGCCCGACTACTTGGAAGGTCTGCTTTTGGTTTTGCCGTTCGGACAGTTGCCCCAAGAGTCGCTGGTGAGTGTCGACGACGGGAGGGTTTAAGCGCGGGGCCGTTCCGTTTCGGAATCGTCCGAGCCGTATCGTTTTTGTACACGGCGTGCTGATTTTCGTCCGCAGTTCGAGGTGTGCAGACTGGCCGCTCTGTTGCACCGCGCGGCCGACATGGTCCAACCACCGACGTTGAAGGAAACGAAATTCCTCTTGCCCAAGCCGGCGCTCATGCAAAACGAAGTGAATCCACAACAGCTGGTGCAAATGGTCCAGAACAATTGGCCGCAGGTCGAGGCTCTGCACAGCGTGGAAGCGAAAGCCCAGTTTTTAGGTGCGTACCGCCGCCGTCCGATTTACCGCGGAACGGCTGGTCGGGTTTGTTAAGCCGTTCTTGTACGTCCGTTATCGATGCTTTGACACGGGTGTATATTCCACGCATTTCGATGGTAAAAAAGTCTTGAACACGGACACGTTTATGTCTAAACTCGTATTTTAATAGCTTCGAAGTGCATTGTGACGTTCTGAATCCACGTGCACACGTGTACTTTGTCGAGGCACGAACACGCATTGTCCTAATGAACACAATAGTCAATAATGTTTTCCGCGGAGTGCCCATTCAACGACTCCGTCCGTAATGACGTTACACGCGAATTTTTATCGCCGTTAGGAAAAAGAATAAAAAAAATTAAACACTTAGTCGACAACGTTAAAATCGAAAACCGAATCGTTTTTTTGAAACGTTGGTTGACATTCCGGCAGAAAAAAGCATGTGCCGTACGAGATCCGCGTGCGTTTAGGTTAGAACAAACCGAATGCAACGGCGCGGCGGTTTTCCCGTCCGTTTTCACCGGACAGAAACATCGGGAAAAACAGCCGGACGCGCACGTGTTGTGTAGAGTCTGTTTCGTTTCGTTTCGCGACTCCGCGACGGGCACGGAGAAAAACGCGCAGAACGATGTTATTTTCGCTAGACGTAACCGTACAGTTAAGGCAAGACGATCACTTGGCGTTCTGTGTCTGTTCCGATTTCGACGGAGTCCATTATTTCGTGTACGCACGTACACCTGTTGGATTTCCTTGGCGCGGCTCGAACAATGGACGCGGCGCATGACAACGGGGACCGTATATATCGATGACGACGATAAACGCCACGCGCGCCACGTGATCGTGTATCGTGACGGTGTCCTCTACGGGCGCGTTTTTTTCCGATAACCGGTGACGATAACGTGCGTGTTTCCGACAGAGATACTGAGCAAATGGCCGCTGTTCGGATCCAGCTTTTTCGCGGTCAAACGCAGCGGCGACCAGCAGATATTGGCGCTGAACAGGACCGGCGTGCATTTCCTTCACATCGTTACCCACGTGAGTAGACAAACCGTGACGAAACGTTCGGAACGGAATCGTATGTCCATGTCAGTGACGGACGTACTCGGACCGGAGTTTTTTTTTTGGAGGGGCGGGGAGGTTTAATTTTAGTTTTCCGATATTGTCGACTAAAAATATACGTCTGTCGTGAGAAATTAATTATTTCATAACAATTTTTTGGAATTTTTTTTTTTTTTACTTCCCCGCGATCGAAAAACAAAAAACACGAACGATCATTTATCGCGATGATCGCGTGTTGGTATTGTCCAGGTTTCGGGACTTGTAGCGCTGAAAACCGTAATAATAAGCGCTAAAACACGCATTAACAAACCCACCCCGTCCCCCGTAAAATATGCGTTTTTTCCGTCCCGAAGTGAACTCGATCTGTTCGACGTTTGACACTTTCGGCGTGTATTTCAGTTCGGATGTGTTGGTGGCGTACGTTGAACTTTTTTTCGCGATTGATTTCCATTTCGAACGACTTCGCAAAACACCGTCGGTGTTGCCCGTTGCGACCGTATTGTGTGTGTTTATGGAAAAAAATTACACGAATGAGCACGCACGCGAACGGACGATAATCGAAGCGGACCGAACAAATAATCGAAATCGACGCCAGCCGTCCGAACTGTGTTTCGCGTGAACGACTTATAACGTTATCAATATATACTCGTACGTTGACATCGGCCGATTCGGACCGTCGTGTATTCTAAAAACAATATGATTTTTATCTACACGGCAATTATGGCGGGCTGCGAGTTGTAAATAGCAAACGGGATAAACGAGGTCTCCCCCGATCGATTTGTATGGTTTTTAATTGCCAAAACGCGCACGTTCGAATTTCGAGATTCGATATCGCGGCGTCGGGAAACCGACATTATTTCGCGCGCTGCTGTATTTTCCAAGCGTACTAATGTAAATGCTGTATAAGTCCCGAACCGCGGTCACGATCAATCCAAAGCGCCGAGACCCGCGTGGGACGGGTCTTACGTTCGCCGTGGGGGGAAAAAAAAAACGTTTAATGATCGAACGCATTTCTCGCGATCGTGTAAGGGATAACAATAATGATAAATAACATTCAACGGTGACCGGACGTTGCGTTTCCAGAAAACCTTATCGACAGTGCCATTTAGCGAAGTGATATCGACCAGGAAAGTGAGAGCCGGCGAAGGCGCCACCCTTTACCTGGAGCTCAAGTGCGGCAACCTGTTCCAGCAGCGAGTGGCCCGGCTGCAGACGGACCAGGCGCACGAGATCGCCCGGCTCGTCAGACAGTACATAACCATGCACCGCCGTAAGTCTACGTTTAAACTAACGCCGCGGACACGTGGCCAAACGACAAGAGAGCCGGCCGTGTCGCCACGTGTCGAAGTCCGGATTCGTTGTTTGAGATCCTGAGGGAATCCATTTCTCTTCGCTATAATCGTCGTCGCTCGTTTTCGTTTAGATCAGTGGTTCCCAACCTTTTTGGCATTACGGACCTGTCGGATAACTTTCAATGCGTCACGGACCACCATCATTTTTAGACTTATTTTTTCTCATAAATAATCAATCAATTTTTTCACAGATATTAGGATTTAGGTATAGGGTATAGGTATTTAGGTATATAAGGAATTTTGAAATAAAAACCCAAGTAACAATATGTAATATACATTTCTAAATAAATGATGTAATATACGGCGTCGCGTCGTGGAATCGATGATAACCGATTGTCGGTACGTAATATTTGTAACACGCCCAAAGGAAAATTGAAATATTTTAAAATTTTATAGGTATGCCTCGCGGACCATAGGTTGGGAACCGCTGGTGTTTAGACGATCACACGTATTTCATATAGTATTTCGAACATCGTTTTTTACACTCAGCGAAAATCGATTGTCCGCCGCGCGCTATAACGGCGACGGGAGGGTTTTTTGTTTGTTTGTTTGACGCGAGTTTCTTTATAATTACTGCCGCGGTCCGAACGTAATAAAACGCTGAGACAATAGACAATTATTATCCAGTTTAATATGGCGTGGACGTTTCGAACAATGCGTGCGCGTAACACCGTATCTGCCCGCGACGCCGTAGCGGGAACACGTTTTCGCGGGTGGGCGAGGTGGCGAGGGGGGTTGGGTTTAAAACCGAGTCGTACGTTTTCGACGACCAGATTCTCAAATACTAGATTATGTGGCGTACGACAAAATCGTGTGAAAAAGCGCGGATTTACACGTGGCGTGTAAACACACTGGTGTCTCCCCACCTGAATGATTGCAGTTTGATGAATTCAATTTATTAGGATTATTAAAAAGATTCGACCGTGTTCGTAAAGACCTCGTCGCGCTAGGAATTACGAACGGCGACGAGTTAGCTACAGAGAGAGTGCGACAGAGCGGTGGTTGCGGCGAAAGACCTGAAAAAAAAAAACAAACAAAACAAATAAGTTTTGATAGTTAATCTAGTCGGATTGTGCACTGCCGGGGCAACCTCTCTTCGTATCAATGTTGATTTGAATTCAACATAAGCCATTAAATCCAATGGCCGTCGGACTTGCTCGTTATCGTGTACCTGTGATGTATAGATTGTAAAAAATGATAAAAACGAAAAAGACGTGTTTCCGTGATCGTGTTGTATGTTTTTTGTGTTCTAGATACCGTCGGCGGTGTTCATTGACGGGACGGCCGCACCCCCGACGAAGAGCAAACGCGTTTTTTTTTATTATTATTATTATTATTATTATTAGTTTGATATTTCAAAGTTAAATTATTCATCGATCATTACGAAATCTTTTATTTTTTTTTTATTATTCATATTTATTTATACCGTCAAAATAAATCAGCTTACGATTATAATTACGTAGAATTTACATAAACATTTTTAAATATGACATTCGTTGTTTTGATTTTTTTACCATTTATATATGTAATAAACCGATTGAATAGTATAATCGAGATTATGTCGTTGTTGTATTTGTAGCCCCGAACGTTGACCCGTTTTTCTTAGACCTCGTCAATATCGTAAACGAAAACGTTTACGTCAAACCGTGTTTTTTTTTGGGGGGTGAATTCATTTTCTAAATATTGATAAACGAGTTCGAAAAAGTCGACTTTCAATAAAGGAAAAAAAAAAAAACGGTAACTCGGGTACTCGGATCGTTCTAACAAATGTCGTTGCACGGCGTTCGACGTCGTCACGTTACCGGTAACAACGGACACTACAGTGACGTTTGACGTTATGCCGTTGAACCCGGATCCCCGGATACCTTTTGTACAAAAGCATCAACTCGATACTCTGGGTTCTACGGGTAAGATGCGAAAACGGGGAATTTTCGGTGCGCCGTTGCGCTCGATGACTTCCGGGCGCGACTTCCGGGGCAACAAAAAAAAACGAAAAAGCGCTTTCGTCGAAAAACCCCCGGGAGTCGCCCGAGCCGGACTTACCGTCGCTAAGACCGCGCCGAGGCCCCGTGGCCGAGCACGCAGTGACATTAACTTAAGGTTCCGGGCGTGCGCATAGTGATTGAATCAGGTAAGCGTCGGTGTGTTTTACATTATAAAATATTCATAAACACAAAACGCACAGACCCCCGTGCGCGGGGGCGGACCGAGAGTTTTCGGGAGGCGTTAGACTGACACAAGCGACTTGATGAAACAATGAGACTTGACGACGTAATAAAAAAAAAAAACGCACTAAAAATAATTTCGGCCGTCGGTGTGACACGTTGAAAATCGTTTAGAACGTCGAATAGGCCGTGACAAAATTACGTGGCTTGAGGCGAACTCTCTTGTCCCGTCCTAACACGTCCGCGCGTGATCGGGTGAACGATATCACAAAAAACCGGTCGGAAAAACGCGACTCGTCTGCGCCGCCGGTTCGGGTGAAACCCGTCGAAAGGGACGACGGCGAAAAAAAATCGAACACGCACGTCGCGAGAAACGGCGAACGTCAAATCGTTTTTCGGACGCCGTGTCGTCAAAGCCGAACAAGACGGGGTCCGGCCATAGCGTTTGCGTTCCCGTCACGCGCCGGGAGTTTCGTTCGTTTCGTCGGGCTCGACCTCGGCGTGCGACGCTCGTCGTCATCGGGTTACCGCGTGTAAACGGATCAAGAAACCGGCACAACAACACGGTTGTGTTTTTTGATACCGGCGAACCATCGCTATCGCGCCCTCTCTACACCATGAGCGTTTTCCGTCTGCGCCCCGTATGGTTTATCTGTGAAAACAATCGACCGGAACAGACGGCGCGACGGTGTGACTATTGTGGCTACGCGAGCGCAGAAAAATCACGCCGTGAATTTCGACCGTTAATGTTTTCATATCGTTGTCCGCCACATCCGTTACATACGGCTCCGTAGACGAGGCGCTCGTTCGCCTTCGTCCGACGTCCGACCCGACCTACTGTTTACCGGACGTCGTCTGCCACTCGCAAATAGAACAACACTCTGTGGAACGTCGACCGGTATGTTGTTTTGGTCCTCTGATAACGCCGTCGGACGTATTTCGTTTTGTTTTTTTTAAACTCGAAAACGTTTAACGGTTTATTTTTTTCAAAATCAAGGTCACGGGTTCGCCCCCCCCGGTTGTTTACCGACGAACAAAACGCTGTTGCACGCGGGGGGGTTTGTTGTCCCCCAGATGATGTAGAAAAACTACAACGTCGACGTTGCAAACAGACAGACACGTACACGACAACGTTTGGCGAGGAGGCGCGTTGTCTCTTGTCGGACGGACGAGCACAGCAAAACGAATCGACCCCACCCAGCCTCGCTTTTTTTTGTTTTTTCACTCCGTCCGGGGCAGGAAGTGGTTGCGGGCCACGCGACTTGGACGGGAATTAGCGTGTTTGTCGACGCGGAACGTCGCGGAGACGACGAAAAATCCCGCGCCGGTGCGCGGACGATTACCCGTTCGGACGCGATTTCGGACACCGTGACACTTTCGGAGTGTTTTTTTCGGTTAGATCCCGCCGATCGATGATCGAACGTTCTCGCCGACGCGATAAAACGGGTTTTAATTTTTTTTTTTTTTTATAGCGTTCGACGTCGTAGAAGAAAGTAACGTCGTAGAAAACATCGACATTATTTTCGTTCGTGCTGAATTTCAATCTGGACGCGATGAAATTTCTCTTTTTCTCGTTCGCGTTTATTCGTTTACGGACGTTATCGTCCGTTTTACTAGGTTTTGTCTTTTTTCACTTTTTTTTGCGCGCGCGGTCGAACAGTTTATTATCGTTTTTATTGTTATCGTCGTCGGTCGTTAGTGAGTACGGCTCGGCGATTATTTCCTTAAAAAACGGACACGCGAACGTCGTAAACGACGACAATAGACCTGGACAAAAGGCGGCGGCCTTGACGACCTTGACGAAGGCGCAACGCTTATAATAAGTGATAACATACGCGCCGAGCGTTTTAAAACTTATTGTTCAAAGATTTGTTAGCAAAACTAAACTGTCGCGACACTGACAAAATCTCGTAAAGTTTCACGTCGATTGTCGTCGTTGTTGTTTTTGCCAGCAAATTAAGTCATCGTCGCGTTTACGTTCCTTCAAACGGTTATCGTTTCGTACTCGTCGTTTAAACAGTGTTTGTTCACGGGCGAATGACAAACGACTTTTGCGAATACCTGTTGAATTACACAACCTCGGGCGCCGATTCGGAAGCGTTCGCCGACGAACTGCTAACGATGACGGGGGGGGTTTGTTTTTTTACGTCCGAAACCCCCTAGACCCCAGTCGTGGAAAACAAACGCGCCCGCGGGCTCGGAAACGATAATCGTCAAGACGAACACACCGTTCGGAAGACCGGACGGATATTCGACCACGGTCCGCTGTTTTTCTAGGACGTTTTCTCTTTCTATTTTCTTAGACGACCGCCGCGCCCCGCGGCCGTCCGACATATCGTTTTGAGGCCCGTGACGGCTGTTCGTTCTCGACCGACAACCGTCGGACCCGTGGGAATTATCGCGTTTATCTCGTTCGCGCGACGAACGTGAAGGTCGGTGCTCGTGTATTAGCCTCTATTATCATATATATAAAAACCCCCCCGCGACGAAAATCTAAAAACGGAACGGCGAATCCGGTATCTCGTCTTTGAGCACAAGGTCCGCGGCGAGTCGGCGTACCCGTTTTTTTGTTATTAACGGCGTGGGCACGTCGTTTCGCGTGTGTCGACGACGGCGTTCACGAACGGGACCGTTTTTTGTTTGCGCGAAACGAAAACGCACAAATAATGTCTGTCGGAAGTGTTCGCGTTTTTTTTTAATTTATTGTTTTTCGCGATTATTATCCCCGCTATCTTCAAAAACCCCGTCCCGTCGATTTCATCGCTTGTACATTTGAAACACTCGCCGTACGCATTTCCGTTGTGTCGGTATCCGCCAAACCAACACATCAAGACGCACGTTACGCGCGACATCGTGAACGTCAATCGTCCATTCGAACGCATCGCATTTTTTTTCATTTCCATCGCAAATTTCAGAAGAAAAAAAATCGAATTGTCCGGAGACTCCCCGTGGCGCCTGGCCCCCAAAGTCGTTTTTTTCGACATGACAAGGAAGACAATTCCGCCGAGCGAAACGACCGCGTCCACATACGAGCGGCCGACACGGTTTAGGTGGTTATCGTCAACGGCGTTTACACGTGTGTCTCGAGAAGTGGACCGAGACGAACTTCCGTGTGCAGACCGCGGGTCCCTGGGAACGGGAACCCGGGAAATAGGGAACACCGGGGAAAGTATACTTTCTCTCGGACGCGGACGAAAACAAAAATAAAAATAATAATAATAATAAAAAACACAAAAGAAGACCGAACGAATCTATTTCCCACCCGGTCCGTCCGTTTTACGTAAAACACGAAAAACGCGTGTGTCCGACACGGCGCCGGATCGGATAGAAACCACGTACGTACAATTATTACACGACAAACGCATTTTCTCTGTACGCGAAGAGTTTTCTGTAATCGAAAACGTAAAAATAATTACCGACTTTCCAATTCGTTACCGTGGCGCACGACACTTTTGTTCTTGTTTCTAGCTCGGCGAAAAAAACGTTACGCGACGGTCGTGATAAATCACACGGCGAACAGTAAATAAATAGCTACGGGAACGGTTTACACGAATCAATCGGAAGAGGGTCTGCGGGATAATTGATCCGGCGAGAGGACATATAAATTAACGTCGCACGCGGTTAGGTTAGGTTAGGTTATCATTATTAGGCGGCGCCGTGGCAGTATTGTAAAAAAAAATTAATAAACGGGACCGTCGCTCGCCCGGCGGCGTAGCGACGAAAGCCTCACCCCAAAACGCGCGCGCCCACACATCGGCAAAAGGCTCACGGCCGGAGGTTCCGGTCGGACGGACTCAAAACCCGGTCCGAACCAGAGCACGCTCTTAAGAACCAAAGAAAAAAACAACGCGAAAACACACACGCACGCACGATACTTACGCGGTAACCGCGGTGGTGATAATCTCGTTTCACCCAAACTGACATTTTTCGCCCCCGGGAATCACACGTATCCGACGTTTTGAAATCGCACTCTCGTCGGACGATTTACGTGCCTACGAAACGGCTTCACCTGCGGCACCGCTAAACAGCGTTTATTTATAATTTAGTCTTGTGACGTTCTCGAGGCGAAGTGACACGATTTTCGCGCGAACGTCGCGGCTAATTGAACCGTTCTGGGCTTCAAACATGTTCCGATCGGATGTTCCGTCGTTACGTACAATACGAGTATATTTTTATGACGTTTCGCGTAAAAAAACCGAAAAAAAAAAAACGCTTTCGTATGGGACGTTATTAATGCGGAAACCGTCGTCAGTTCTCTCTCTTTTCTTTTATTTATGTTTAAATTCTAATCAGAAATTCCGTGGGACGCGAAGTAAGCTTCATAAAAACCAATTTGGCTTTTTTCTTTTTGTTAAACAAACTTTCCCGCCGGCGTTTCTCGATTAATTTTTAATATTTTTTTGTTTTTTTTTTTATTTTTTATTTAGCAGTCACTTTAGCAGATGAAAACTCGTCTACGTCTCGGCTTCTGTGTACATAACGAAAATAAATAAAAAGTTTCACTAAACACTCAGCGCGTGTACGGAATAAATAATTGTATTTATTCCGCCCCCGTTCAACATTATTATTTGGTCGATATGGAAACACGTTTAAAAATCATATCGTACGCGAACTGATACCACACGACTCGTCCGTGACCACGACGCTGACGACAATGACAATTGATACGTTCACGACTGCTGCAGCATGCACTACTGCAACGGTCTAAACGGTTTCCGACCGTACGCGTGCGCCCGTAACGGAAAGCCCGCCAAACGGAAAACGGTAATCGTCGACAAGCGACGTCGGACGACGACCCGCGTGGTCCTGTTGTCGTTTTTCCGACCCGTTTTTCGTTTAAACGACGACCGCGCTGCCGTACGGGGGGGACACTTGTCGAATGATAGCCGTCGGCGAAGAAAGCCGGCTCGACGGGAAGTTCGGAGACTTAACGTCGGAAACGGGTCCGGTCCGGACAACACGTAACGGAGGACGCAACGGGCAACGGCGCGGGACGACCGGGTTCGGGGACAAATAATTCGCCGGGACGACGCGGTCTCGACATCGTTTCGGCGTGTATAGACCGGGTCCGGGTGGCCGGTTCTTCGACGATCTCGCTGAAAACGCGAAATACACGGTCCATGACGGGGACGAACGCGCACGGTCTCTAATTCTTTTTGTCGTTATCAACAGACCAAAACCGACACACGATCGCGTGTTCGTGATTTTTATAGCCGACCCGGGTTGACCGCGATCGTACCCGCGCGCAGACCGTGACACGATCGTCCGGGGTGACGTCGTCGCGTAGGAATGATTTCCGTTCGTTTCGTCGGAATCACACGCGAACGCGGCGCGTTTGTCGGCGTCCCGCTTTCTCTTCGCGCGCGTCCGCGACGGGGACCGCGTTGTGATATCTGGCGGACCGATCGGACTCGGGGAGACGAGCGCGCGCTAGTGACCGTGAAACTGGTCGCCGTACGTGTGTACGGGCGGGACCGCGGTAACCGTGACCCACAACCGCGCGCGCCCGCAAGACGACGACGAAAAACGACCGAAAAAAACCGATCCGTGTGTAACCGGGACGCGCGCTTCGACCGGTTTCCGTTCGGCCGAAACGACGAGCGACCGGAGCGCGGACGGTGAACTCTCAGGTCAAGATTTTTCACGCGACGCGATGTTGAAACCCCATCCGCCGCACGCCGCCACGAGGCTTACGGATACGCGCCGGCACGGGCAGAACGACGGGAACGATCCGACGGTCGACAATTGTTTTGTTTTTGGTGTAGGACGGGCTCGGTGCTCAGGACTTTCGAATTAGCGCGCGTTCGTAAAATACGTTAAACCGTGTCGGACGTTCTCGCAGATCCGGACGTCCGAACGTGGATCACGGATAACGCGGATCGCGAGACGTGAACGCAGCGGCGTCATTTAAGTTCTCGAGGGGGGGGTGGCAAAAGTTTTGATCGAAATACCGCACAACTCGGTTTATCCTTTGCACAAGTCCAAAACTGTGGAAAATCGTGTGCGGCGTGAACTACTACCATGCTCCGTCCATTAGTATAGGATGTATGACCGGTTCACAAAAAACAGATAATAAAGTTTAAGCAGCCTTCTTTAGTCCTACTCTCCATCACTGCCCCGAAATAGCGGTAACTCGTTCCACAATGTTACGTGTGACTTGTTCCGAATGTTATCAGTGTAGAACTCATTACTTTATTTATTCTGATAATCTATGATACCGTAATCAAGGCGGATTTATAAAGAGAAAAGTTCACTTTGTTCATAATAATTAATATAACAACAACGAGCCCGATGTCGGGCACCGGCCCACTGTTAACAAAGGGGGGCAAATGCCCACCCTGGCACCCCCCGAATGACGTTCGAACGTGGAACGGCTGGTTTCCGGGTCGGGCGGATCACCGTCGTGAACTCTCAATCGCGAATCTTGTTAATAGTTGATAATGAATTGAATCCGTTAAACTTAAACGATCGAGGTGAAGTGTTGAACCCGTGTTTTTAGACGCGACCCAATCCGGTATTTAAATCTAGTGGCTGAAAATTCGGTTTTAAACCCAAAAAGCCTCGGAAACGTGTTCCCGGCCTGGTGCGTTCAAATATAAAACACTTGTCCAACACGCGTGTGTGAAAAATCACGACGAAACATTTAAAAAAACGTACACGACGAGACACCGTCTCCGTCGGGGGTTTTCACGAGAAATTTTCCGTCTCTCCCCCACCATCACGAGCAAAACACGGCCCGCGGGGCCGGACACAAAGTCCGTGTCCCGTGTCGACGTCACTACCGTTTGTTGTCGACGTGCGCACGTGTACGAGGCCGACGTTCAGGAATTTCTTTAATCGCGGGCACGTGCACGTCTATCAAGTACGGTCGGGTCGCCCTCTCGGCGCGTGTTGTCGTTCGGATTATTATCGTTGTTATTCATATTTTTTATGGGTCACTGGGTCTGTCGCGAGTTCGCGCGGATCACGTCTTTTCGCCGTCTTCGTCTTCGTCTTCTTTTTTGCCGCTGGTTATCCTAAAAAAATAAAAACGCCCGATAATATAATTGTTATCCTAAACGCCAACGGTCGAAACGTCAAGATAACCGCGTTACGAGGCGTCCGGAGACGAACGCGATCGGTTCCGGGCCAAAGGCCACGACGGAGCGGAAAACGAAAGTCTACGAGGAAAACGCCCCCCCAACATCCCCCCGTCACCGTCACCGTACACGGCCGATTGTCATTCGGAGGAGCGGCGCGCGTTTTGAAAATATTCCAAACACGAAATCGGAACGACCCGGTGAAAGTGCCGCCGCCGCGACGACCAGTTTCGATCGTGACGACCAAACGCGGTGGAAAAATCTCGACGCGCGTTTTACACGTCGATACGTTTGTCGAGCCCGCGAGAAACTATATATACATTATTATTATTATTATTTTTATCGCGGCCGGGCGAGACGTGCGCGTACGGTTTGGTCGGGGAACCGGTCGCCGCGCGACGTCTTTCTTTCGGTTTCTTTTATCCGGCGATAGTTTGACCGCGCGACGGTTTATTCTTATTTTTTTACCCGATATTTTTTTAGGTCAAGGATGCCGGGGACAAGTTCAACGCACTTATTATAACGAACCGGACGGCTCGCACGCCGACGATCACGAGTCGACTTCACTCTCTCGAGCGCGCCGCAACGACATACGCGTACGCGTTCGGACACGCGCGAAATCAATCGTCAAAGGCCGTACGAAAGACGTCGTCCGAGATATACACGTATATATATACATGTGTGTGTGTGTGAGAAAAATGAAGACGAAAACCTTGTCGTTTAGACGCGTTATGAGCATAGACTTCGTGTGTGCTGTAAGTAATTACCGTAGAACGGTGCACGCGACTTTCTCCCGACTCTCTTGCGGTGTTTTTACAGAACGCGAGGATAGCTTATCGTCAGGGCACGAAAAACATACGAAAACAACCGCACGAGACAACCGCGTTTGTTAACAAAATACGAAAAAATCGATAAATTAATGATAACAATAACGGGTAAAAATGTATACAATGAGAGTATTAATTTGTTTACTAGCGGTTTCAAACGTAAAAAACGAATACACATTAATAAACGCGAAGAAATCGCGTACAACGTGAATTAGATCTGACCACGCACGATCGTGGTACGTCATCGTGATGTGTCAATTGTATCGATATGAAATATTATTCTCGAAATCTGGTTTGTTCGTTCAAAATGAATTATAATAGTAAAAACGACGTTCGGGAGATCACAGTGTGCAAGACCTTGACCAACGCCCGTCCGGACTTAATGTAGGGTGCAGCTGAACCTACATCTAATCTCGACCAAATCCAAGCTTTCCGAATCATCGACTCTCCGACGGCTACAGCCAACGATTTGTGTAGGCCCGGTGGTCCGGTATCCCGTGTACGTGTTCTGACGTTGTGACGTATCCGTCTGGTCGTTCGTCAAATGATTTTATGGGACGTTAGAGAACAAGCGAAGGACAATTGACCTGTCGGGGGTCCGTGAAAACGGTATAAAATTTCCGTCTAATTTCTTTTTACGAACCCAATAAATTCTCGCGTCGTCTGTGTAAAAACAATAGAGCGGTTTTGTTTTTATTTTCGTCCATTAGCACGACCGACTACGACGAATACAACCAGCCAACGCTAAAAACCGTGTGTGCGTGTGTGTGTGTGTGTGGGATAAGGGCCTACGTCTTCAATGAAACCCTTCACTCCGACCGTCGTACAAACACTGTTTCTCATACGGCTTCCATTCTCTAGAAATGGAATTTCGTTCACCGGACTATCTTCCCACCGTAATCCCTCGATTTTCCAACTAAACTCCAATACCTCCCCGTACACCTGGGGACCCGTCAACAAGACGCTTGCTAACTAATCACGACTCCTCTGCTTTGAGTGTTACCACTGGGTATGACTCCCTTGTTCGAACCGTCCGAGCCATGCATTCGCCTTCCGCTCATTGTAAAACGAATCGTTTGCAGAGACCGTGCGTTTTTAAATAAACGTTAAAAAAAAAATACTTTCGGGATATTTTTCGGGATAGGAAAACGATGCGCTAAGAACCTACAGTGAAGTCGGTTTGAAATGTTGCCAATAATGCTACATAAAAAAAAAAAAAATGCTTTTTAACCATGAAAATGCTATTAAAAAATTTTTTTGGATGTGTAACGCCGTGTCCAACGTAAGTCCGTCGAACGTTACGTGCGTCGCGGCCGAAATTAAAAACAAACCTCTACACACGATACGACCTGTCCGATCTGGATGGCGTTTGCGTCCGACGCGTCCCGACGTCGCAATTTGGACGCACTCGCCGCACGATTTGAAATACAAATTCAATTTTGTAATTCACGCAATTCACGTAATTCACTATACAAATGATGAAATGATGAAATTCGCCAAACGTTTTACGATTTTTCAAAATAGAATTAATTTTTTGTACAAATAGTATTTTATACCCATACTTTCTGCGAGTATAATAACTTTTTTTGTATGTTATCACGCCTAGACATTAATTATTTTAAACAAAACACAAGCGTACTTCTAATCGTACTCTGTTTGTGCGCGTGAACGATAACATTTAACAAAACACGATAAAAAACCTTTCGACGACACACGAACGCGTTCGAACCCACCGGCCGAAAATCCTACGAACAGCGAATACCGTAAATAATGCTGTTGTCGACGTAAACATAAGTCAATAGGCATACGCGTCCGTCATGTCTCTCAAAGTGAGAGATTCCCCCCCGTTCGGTCATCGCCTCTGACCATTAACAGTTTTACTTCGAGCCGATGGACGCGTGTATAGGGGGGCGCCTGTTTACGTCGCCCCCCTATACACACTAGATACGTCATATTGTGTTTGTTGTACACGGCGGGAGGGCCTGACAGTCGAGACAAAAAAATAATTCGACGAACGGCCCCCCCCGCGCGGTGTTCGTAACGGAAACATCCGAACGTCGTCGTCATGTTGCCGTGGTGACGTGGATTGCGATCGTTTCCATTTTTCGCCTCGTTCCGCACGTTTGTCCGTCCGACATGTGAGCTCCGCGGTTCTCGGCCGGTTTACGACGCGTAATCAAATTCGAACACGATCGCGGCGGTGAAACGCAAACGAAAATAACGTTATACGGCTCGTTACAACGACCGATTAATCGACGTCCGTGTTCGCTTTCTTTTGTCGCCGGGGCACGTACGCGATTTTTCCGTTCGCACGATCGCAGTACGAGTTAGCTCGCGAAAAAATTTCGTCGGTTTTTACCGGTTTTACAACGTGCGCGAGCCGTGAAAAATATCGAAAAAAAAAAAAAGTAACCACTAGTGTTAGAAACCCCGACCGGTCGAAAACCGCGTGACTTTCATCGTCTCCGTACGAACACCGAGACGTGCATATCGATTAGAAATCTGTTGTCGGCCGTAAAAAAAAACATAAATAATGCCATTTAAACTTATATCTGAAACACTTGCCGGATGAGTTTCCGAAAAAAATAACATTCCCGGTACACCAGTCCGCTCGAATACTCGAATACGATTACGATTTCAAAAGCAGTGGTATTTGATAAGACGGGCAAAAGTGTTGTACGGTACAAACGATTATTGTATCCCCTTTAAGTTGATTGTAAAAACGATTGCTAATTTTGAGATTTATTTGGCGGTTTTTTTTTCAGTGTTCTCACGGCCAATATCAAAACATAATAAAAATACAGTAGGTAAACATTCAGCTATAATAATTTAGTTTGTAATGAATTCATATTATACACAATAAACGAGTTTAAAACACTCAATGTGTACGTTATATATATCTCTCAGGGCCTATTTTAGCGTGCAGTACGAATTTTAAAAACGTACAGTGACGAATAAGTTTATTATGGTTTATGCCGTATTATTTTTTTTTTCGATATCATCGTTTTATCGCGTAAATCAAACATTTTAATCTCCGGCTTAGACAGAGATAATTTAGTCGATCACCGTAACAAACCGGAGTTTGGCGATAATGACGATCACAGCTATCCGCCGTATACGCTGTGCACAGTGTTGCACATATTTTAGAACGGTTTCAAATTCAATTTCCGATCAATTGTATTTCATTCGAGTGTTTTAACGGTATGTGTGAATGTTATAAGCAAATAGATGTACTTAAATTTCTTAAATGTCAAAAAAAAAACTAACGTTCTCTACGAAACGTTTTGTAAAATAGAAGCTGATATAATTATCGTTTGATTTTTTCGTTTTCAAATTAAAACGGTGAAATCGATAACGATTTGTGAAGAACGATTTTCGACGGCGTAACAAATTCCGTATAATTACGTAACGGAATCTAATACTATATTTGATCGTAAAAGTTATTGGAAACGCGCGTTTCGGGTCGTCCGCACCTATTTTTGTACACACACACACATATATATATATATATTTAAATATACAAAAAAATAATCGAACCGCTGTCGCTCGGTCGAGTTCAAATCTATATACGTCGTACGGTATTAAATTACTCGTGTGTTTATATACTCTGTTCGTCGTCATGACGTTACACTGCGTTCAAGTTCCAAAGGAATAAATCAAATCGTATTCGAAACGTAACGTTCTCCAAAACCTTAAAACAAAACGCGTTATTTGCCGTTTATTCATATTTTAACACATACAGGTGGTGATTTTTTCCGATTCCGGGTTTCGCCATTTTATAGGTCGTGTACGATACACAACGTAGCGGACGACAGATTTTACGTTATCGCGTTATGTATAAATTAAGCGTTCTCCGAGTCGCGGCGTGAAGTTGCTGTTATCGGATCCGTACGAGAACATTGTTTTCGGTTTAAACCGGACTGGGCCGCCGTGCTACTATTCTACACAGCACAGTGGTCGTCCAAAAAGAAAATAAGTAAAAACTTATGTTGACGTTTATAAATTCCGTAGTTTTATGTCGTACAACGAGTTCAAGGTACTTAATTGTATTGTTTACAAAAATGTAATGATTGGTCCGCTGAATGTGGGTTTCGGACAGTGATTTTCACAATTTCAACGATTCTCTGAGACATACACAACCCATTCCCTTTCAAGACATATATTAATATTTGATGTGAAAGTAATAACGAATATGTTATATAAATCCATATTATGTCAATGTTTATAACTATAAGACAATAACACACAATTCATTGTAGGGGTATTCGCAGGGTGCTGATGCCTGTGCTGTGAAATAAAACACGGAACATCAAATATTTCGAGAACGAGTAGTATAACATTATTCAAACGAAACCGTTGAAGATTTGTCGCCCCCCCCCCAAAAACGTGATGCCGAAGACCACCAGGTTACCCCGGCCCCCTGGTCTAACCGTTTGTTTGCGATCGGTTCGAATACAAACCGCCGTGCACCGGAATCGCGTTAGTTTTCACGATTGCCACGTCCTGTAACGAGCGCAGGTCGAAATTCGTCCGTGACGCTTTAGCGACGAAGCGCGATTAACGAAACGGCCGAACGACGAACGCAATAAACGTTTTATGAACAGCAGTGCCGTTTTATCCCGTTCGCCGGTAACCTCGTAACTGTCGTCAACGCGACCGGCCCTCGAGCAAATCGTCCGTGGCGTTTCAAAGTCTGTTTAAGAAGAAAAAAAACACTCCCCGAAACACGAATCGTAAATTTTCGTGTCGAACGGGGTGGACAAGAGTTATCGCGTTGCCGTTTCGTACGTCCTCCGCGTCGACATATTTTTATTTTTTCGTCTCTCGTACGGAAATGCAGTTACGTCGCAGCGCGAAAGTTCCGGAAAAAAAACACACACACACACAATCGAACCGATAACGAACATCATCGTCGTCATAACAATAACCGTAATGATAACCGAATTGATTATTCACGGGTTATTAACGGAGACGCGTCCCGTGAACGTTTCGTGGGTACATACAACACCGACGTTCCATAACGATGACAGTGTGACGTTGTCGTCGTCGTTGTTATAGGATTGCCGGATTCATTTTTTACCGAAAACACGGGCCGAAGTAACCGGATTCCCGACGGATTTAGACTTTACGCGCGCGACAGACCGATTGAAAACGTTATCGATTTTTGGCGATTTAGGATCATAATCACGGGGGGCTGCACATTTCTCGCCTTTCCGGACAACCACATGCATTAAAAACGGTATCTCTGCCTTGCCTTGCCGGGTTCGTTTTCGCACGAAACGATTTTACGACAACGGTCTTATTGGGGTTTTTTTATATTTAAATTTCATTAAAACGACGAAAAAAACGGGTATGTCCTCTCGAATGACATTCCAACCGATTTCGTTTTTCTTTCGAACGTGTTATTATTTCAGAAACGTAAAAAATTACAATCGAATCTTCGTCCTAGACGATTGTTCTTACAACACGCGATCTTACCGACGTCGTTTATTCGACTGTTTTCAAGTGTCTCAAGAATTTTATCGCTAAACATCGGCGACCGAATGTTCAAGAAAATCAAAAGAAATAATTGTACACTTCCATAACGACACCACACACACTCACACTTATATATATATATATATACATATGTATAATCAGTGGCATATTTATCATACGTTCAAACGCGACACGAGCTCTCGGAGTGCTCGGTCTTGGTCAACGTAACCGTCATTTACGACGCGACGAGTGGCGTCTGTCTTTTTCGGAAAACCGGAGCCAGGTTACCGTACTGGTCGAGGCCGGTGGATTGAACCACGGATCTCAGACCAAGTCCCGGACGACATTCGTCCGGGGACGTTGCGGGAGTCCGAGAGCCCGGGCGGCTAATGGCTGGTGTTGCATCAAGACCCATACGACGACGGGAGAGCAGCAGTTAGTGTGTGTGTAATATATATGCGCTGCGGCGCGTGCGTATCAAAATTTGCCAACCCGGCAGGGGGTTAAACTTTGAATCAAAGTTCGCGTCAAAATATCAACGTGATACCGTTACAAATTACTTTTTCGACACGTGATCCATCATGTATATTAACACGCAGGTACTCGTTTTAACGAAACTTTGATCGTTCCGAAGTGCGCAATTTAGCGCGCGCTTGTATATATATATTTTGTACACAGTTTTTCGTTTCGCGATCTCGGAACCATGACGTCGGTTAAATTTATTGACCGGGCAATTTTTTCGTACCGCACCGAAACGTTTAGTTTAGTTTTCGGTTGCGTATATACAACGATTTCGGTTATTTTCTGTAATTTAAAAAGTTTAAATCCGTGCGTACACCTATAGCGCGCGCGAATCGTCTGGAGGAGGTCGATCGCAAAGTTTTAATTGAAAATATTTAAACAAAGCGTACCCCGTACGCGTACGCAGATTGAATTGACCGGGAGGGAAAACGACGTATTTTATATTTGATCCGAAGCCGACGTGAAATGCAAATACGATTTTCTACGGCGGCGTTCGTCGCACACCGACGGGATACGAACCTCACGTCGTTCGCCACGTCCCCCGGGGGGGGGATACCGCCACGTCGGGTTTCACAAGCGATCGTCTCGCGTCGGACAAGACGACGCTCAAAGGAACGCGATCCGCTTCGGACGCACTCGACACGGGAAACGTTGACGCTAACCGTCCGCCGCAGCAGCGCGCTCTGACGCGCCGGGGTAGGGGAAACCCCAGGGAAAGTCCTCTTGGCGCGCGCACACCGCGCGGCGCAGGTCATCGACTGATTATAACGGCACCTCGTCCGGTATATAGCCGTTCCGCGTGCAAACCGCTCTTTTAGTCGACCGCCGCCGTCCAGCACCGTCGCGTCTCACCGGAGTGCTCCCCCCCACACACTGTCAGCGGGTCTTGCGGCTGTTGTTCGTGTTCGACACTCGGCTACCGGATCCCGGAAGCCGACGTCCGCCGAGTCCGCCGACGACCGCCGAGTCCGCCGACGTCCGCCGGCAATCGAATTCCTCCGCGGCGCGGGACACCGTCGCCACGCCGGGGACGTGCGTTTCGTCGCAGACGAACCGCCCAAGGTCAGTGCCGGCTAGGTCAGGTCGCCCGTCGTAACGATCACGCGTGTCTCCTCCGTTTTCTCGTGTTTATCCCGCCCGGTTTTTTTTCGTTGTTGTTTAGTAGACCCCCGACAAACGACGCTAATAAAACGCGATGCACGCGACCCGTCGTCCGGACGGTGTTAAACCGCCCGCGGTGTCCATTAGCGTCCCCGACGAGTCCGCCGACGTCGATAAGTCGCCCGCCAACCGCAGCCTGTCGGTGAGAACGTTGTTCGCTTCTTGTCCACGCGCGCGCACGTCGGTCCCCGAGTGTCCACGTCGTATAACTCGGCCGGAAACGACCGGCGGTTTTCGTTTTTTTAATCCTAGGCTAGCTTTTTACACGTCGGTTATCGGGGCTCTTCCGCACTCCGCGTTTCTGCGTGCACACGCGGCTGTTGTCGTTTTAGCGCGCGAACCCAGGACGACGTTTTGATTGATTTCCGTGGGTGGGCCGTCGACCGGGTGTGTTGCAGATGATCAAATGGGTGCTGATCGTGAGCCTGGGGTGCTGCGCGCTGATGTACGGCGCAGGCTCGTCGCCGATAGTCGGCTCGACGTCCGAACCGGACAAGGAAGCCGCCGCGGCGGACAAACAGCAGCTGGTGGCCGCGCCGGACGGCGCGCGACAACAGCCGGCCGAGACGTTGGCCGCGCAGCCCGCGCCCGTGTCCGAGGCCGTGGCCGCGGCTTCGCCCGTGCCGGTCGCGCCGTCCGCGCCGGCCGCGCCTGAAGCGTCCACCGACGACGACGACGACGACGACGACGACGACGACGACCTCGACCTGGACATCACCGGCGACGACGACGACGACGACGACGAAGAAGAAGACGACGACGACGACGACGACGACGACGACGACGACGACGACGACGACGACGACGAGGACGACGAGGTAGCGGCGGACGTGCAGCCGCAGCCGGCCAGCGCGAACGCGGCCAACGGCGGAGTCGTCGGCGAGCCCGCGGACGGCACGACCGCCACCGCCGCCGCGTCTCCCGCCGCCGCCGCCACCGCCACTACCGCCGAAGACGACGACGACGACGACGACGAGGACGAGGACGACGATTACTTCGACCGGTTCTTCGAAGACATACTCGGAGGTGAGTTTTCCGTTTCGTCTCCCCGAACGACAACAATATCGCACAATCGTCCGGGTGTCTGATCTCTTCTTCTGTTCTCTGTCGGGCACACTAACGCGCATGCCTTAACACGTTTCCCGACACCTTAACCGGGGGGCGCGGAAAAAGAACCGTCGCACTGCGTTTGCCCGATCCGTTTTCACGCGGCGACGATAATAACGACGTCGTTAGGTTGTTGTCGTCCGTCCGTCCGCTCGGTGACGTTTCGCGGCACGACGTTAGCGGGGAAAACGGATCGGGCGGACGGAGCGAACGGACGACGACGTCTTATCACGGCACGGTTTTCGTCCACCGTTATCGTTTGTCACATCGCCGGCATGTCCCACGTAACGCGAACGTCCGCCTCGACGGCAAAACAACATTTATTCGTCTGGAACCTACGACGCGAGTGTAATTTTTGGCATTGTGTGTCTGTTTGTTTGTTTGTTTAGGTTGATCGAACCCGATCGACCGCGCGGGATACTAACAAACTATACAGAAACGTAACATCAAGACACGACCGTGTGTGTGTGTATATAAATATACACACACACGTACACGTTGTGTTCGTACGAGTCTACGCGCATACAAACACAATTACTCGTGTACCATGACCCCGTGTACGCGTGCGAAAAAAACCACATCGAGAAACTCGTCTCGCTACTTAACGGACTCGATCGAAAACGTTTCGATATATACGACGACAACGACAACACAAAAAAACACACACAAAAAACCACAACGACAACAACGTAGAATTAAGAATGTAAAAACCGAACTTATTTATTTATTTATTTATTTATCGATTAATAATTTATTTTAGACATTAGAAATTCAATATTTTCACGTTAAATTAATTTACACGCATATATATATATATATTATTTTTTTATATACGTACACACACACACTATATATATTTATATATTTATTTACGACAATTTGTTACCAAACAACGATCACTCCAATAACGGGAAAAAAAAAAAAATTATCAATTAAAAATGTGTCATCCGCGAAACGAAATCAGTCGAAACAAAAATTATGTAAATTCGTGTTCAATAGTGTAAGATTTTATAATAATAGTATTGTCGAGTGTCATATATTTATTTATATAATAATAATTTTTATCAAAAAAAAATACAAAAAGTAACAAAACATTGGCTGTGATAGCAAAATATATTTCAGCAAAATAAACAGAATTTTTAATACGTCGAAACATATTTTTTATAATTTAAATCCAATCTTACGCCCTCTCCCTCCAAACACACACACACACACATTTGTATAACATTGTAAAACAAACGCAAAAACGGTGAAGGTATCATTTATTATACACACACACACAGACGAATATTACAGTGTTTCGCTTTACTGTGCGGGGTGTATGGTGCCCGGACGAAGGTGTGGTGTCGATCCGTAAGGTATGATTTTAAATACGCGGGCGTTCGTGTTCGGCCGTCGAGCGTTTTCGGCGGACGCCTTCGATACGAGTGAAAAAAACCGCACGCCGCGGTGTGCTCGGTGAAGAGCGCCGAACGGCTTGTAGCGGTTTCGGATACGACCGCGGTAACCGAACCGAACGTCTCGTATCGGTCGCCAAGCAGGTAAACCGAAATGACGCGGAAGGCGACGGCACCGTTTCGTCGTCGAGCCGCTATCCGTGTACGTATAACGTCCGCGCGTCCTGTCCGCAGACGACGAGGAAGACGACGAGACGTCGTCGTCGGCCACCGCGCTGGTGTTCGGCACGGTGTCCAGCACCGCGGCGCCCGCGGAGGGCCTGTCCGCGTCGTCCCCGGCCACCGACGACCCGGCGGACTACGGGTCGGCCAACGATCAGCCGTCCAACGCGAACTACGACGACAACGGCGACGCGTCCTCGTCGGATCCGGACGGGCCGCACACGGTCACGCTGCTGTCGCCCGTGCCCGACCAGGACGACGGCGGCGGCGTGGGCGACGGTTACGAGCTGCAGGCCGACGGTAACGCGGTGCCGTCTTCCGTGCAGCCGGTCGACACCAACAGCATAGCCGCGGCACCGGTCGCTCCGGCCGACACGGACGACGACGACGACGACGACGACGACGACGACGACGACGACGACGACGACGACGACGACGACGAGGACGAGGACGAAACGTCGGCCGCGACCGCGGGAGATGACGACGACGACGACGACGACGACGACGACGACGACGACGACGACGACGACGACGACGATTCCGGCGAGACCAGAGCCGCGACCAAGAACGGAGCTCGTGAGAACGTTGTGTACAGTAGTGTTGCCCGCGCCCGTTCTCTGCCACGCGTCCGAACGCGACCCCCCGTAGTTTCGCTGTTTTTTCGCGTCTTTTCGGGAACGTGTACACGTTATTTTTAGACGACCTGAAACCGACCACACCGATAGGCGCGCACGTAGAATCGCAACGCGCGTTTATTGTTCCCGCGAAAACTCCGCGGATTCGAGAACGTCGACGACCGTCGTCTCCCGGCGAGATGCCGTTTCTCTTATTTTTTTCTCGTTTTTCTTGTTTCGCGTCCCGCGCCCGTACAAACGACGCGCGAAACGTTGCGACAACCAGACGCGTGTTTCCGTCTTGCGCGCCCGACGGTCACAGGCGACCGTATTCCGGAAACCCAGATCCGGATACGTGAAGACGGGTCCGCCGGACGGCCCCCGACCGGTAACGGGTTCAAGGATGTGACCTCGATACCGGTCGCCGGCATATGTGTCGATCGCGTGTACACGTGGGCGTGCCGGTGGTCGTCTCGTGCCGCCGCCGCCGCCGCGTAGAAAGCGACCGGAATCGTGTGCGATCGTCGTACCGTAATGAAAACGCGTGTCCCACGAAAACCGTCGTTTCTCCGGGAAACCGGTACTTTCTAAACCCGTCCTCCCTCCCCTTCCCCCACACACGCACGCGCGCGCACACACGGGGAAATTTCTCCGCGTGTCGAGATACCGTCTTCGGCCGCGTGCGTCTCTTTGTTTTTCTTCTCGTCCGCGTCCAAACGATACGCCGCCCGTCCGAAACGGCTCTCGTAAAAACGAGTGTTCGCCGCGAGACTGCGGCGAAAACGTCTGTACGAGCCGTCGTCAGAGATTTGCCGTTTTAGGACCAAAAAAAAAAAAATTAATAAATAATAATAAAAAAAACCCGCGCGGCGAATGAGAAGAAAAAAAATCGTGCCGCCATTCGTTTCGCGTTCGAACACGCCGTTCGCTTTGCTCCGTCCGGCCTGTTTAACCGTTCCGGGCATTCTGTCCACGTTAGCGTTCGAAACGCATCGATTGATTTCGTACGGATACGAAATACGGATTCGGTCCGAGACCGAGTCGGATTCATAACTGCGAGATCCTCGGCCCAGTTTTCTGGTGCGAAAACGTTGCTCGAGTGCGTTTCTCGGACGGGTTTACTCGTGACGTCGGCACAGACATCGGAAATAGCCGTCGGGCGCCGATCGTTTCTGCGCCGCTGGCCGATGGAAACGGATGGGGAAACGTTTCCCAAGTCGAACTCGTCTGACCGACGGGATGTGGCTTTTTTTCAAAGTTTCCAGACCGGGCACACGCTTGCATTACCGGACCCCGTACCGACGGCGGACCGGATGCTGCGCGTTCGGAACGAGAGATCGACAGAAATCGTATACGAACCCGAAGCCACGTCGTCCCGTTCGTCACGGACGAAAAACAAACAGTTTTATTATTTCCGAACGACATTTACCGTTTTATTCCGAAATCGTTATTGCGTACGTCACGGGCTTCACACACGCACGCACGCACATCTATATATATATGTCACGTACGCAATTGATGTCGTCGTGGCCGACGATAACAATGGCCGACGAAAAATCGTACGCGTCGGCAAACGCCTTTTTCGGTTTTCGAATCCCGACGCCTTATGCATACAACGTCGGGGCCGGCCGACGACACGTATTATTATATTATTAATCGTCTCGTGACCGTTGAATTATTCAAATAATGTAACCGATCGCAAGAAAATAATAATAATAACGTCTTGAAAACGTCCGATATCGCGACGCCGGCGGGTACGCGCAGGAATGCCGTTATCGAATTTTTAAGGAGGCCAAACTGGTCGTCGCGTACCACTTATCGTCCATATTATTTCGCGCCGCGAGACGACGGGCCGACAGAAACACGAACGAACGCAAATATCGACGTACGCGAGATCGTCCCGTCGCGTCTCCGCTGGGCGCAGTACGATTGCGTGCCGACCAACGGGTTTTTTTTTTTTTTTTTTTTGTAAGGAAACGGCTTCGACGCGAAACAATTTTTTCCTTCGTTCGGTTTTTTTCGTCTGACGGCGTTACGACAAACACGTCGACGTCTTCTCCCGTAGAAATATGCTATCGTCGCGAATTCCGACGCGCCGGAAATATCCGAGAAACCATTACGGTCCGAACGCGTGTACGTGCGACATGTCGCCGCAGGCCTGGTATACTTTCCGGTTTGGAATTCATCGACCAATCGGTCCCGAGACTTTCGCCACGACGTTGTGTCGAAAACGATCAGTTACTTAAACGTGTACATATATAAATATATATATTTGTTTTTATCAACGTCAAAAGCCAAACATCGACAGACGTTCGATTGGCTATGAAAAAGGTAATGACGATACATCTGCGGGGCGATCGAAGATTCACGTGGCCGGAAACGGTAGTTTTTTATGAGATTACCTTGCGTTTGAAAAAAAAAAGTTCCCGTCACGAACGCGCTATAACTTTTTTTGCGGTGACGAGACAGCGATTATTTAGATCTCTCGGGAATAATTCGATTTCATATATATATATAATTTGTCGAGGTAAAAAATCAGCAGTCTTACGTCCCCATATTGCCCAAACACTAATGCGCTCAGAGATAAGCGCCGAGGATGGTTGTTGGACACTGACGGGACGGGTAATTTTGACCGGCTTGCGCCAGAGACCCGACGCCGCCGACGCGAGAAATCTCGTTGGCACTACGCTGGGGATCGAACCGCACACCTCGTGCGCCGAAACGCGCGTTTCTACCCGCCGATCGCGGCCGGTCCTTAATTTGTCGGGACGGCGAAACAAAAAACGAACGAAAAAAATCGATTTCCTTTTACCGTTTACGTCGCCGGTGTAAAGCAAACCGGGAGCGGCCTCGACACGATATGCGATAGATAACACGAACGGCGGGAACGGCGCGGGCCCGGTAGACGGCGCGCCGGGGTAACTGGTTAACGTTTTGGGAATTCGGTGCCTCAGGTGCGATGGCCGGCGACAACCCGGTGACGTTGCCGCAGTCGTACGTGACCAAGTACAACAGGTTCGTGGACAACATACTGGGCCGCATCAACAAGATATTGCGGAAGAACTACGACCCGGTCAACGTGCGCCTGCAGACGCCCACGCAGACCGCGACCGACAACAAGAAGAAGGGCACCGCGCACAAACCCAAGAACAAGACCAAGGTCGAGTCCAGAGAAAGGTATATCGTTGTTGTTATCGGGCTTATCCGAATCCGGCCGTCCGTCGATCGCGCGCCTGTAATTGTAAACAAGACCGTCTCGACCGGATTATCAAAAGTGTTTGACGTGCACCGCGGTACTGTATCCGTAGGTCTCATGTGTATTCAGAATGATCCGAGAACGAACCGATTTCGGACGGTCGGGTAAAATAATATTTAATAGTATATTTGATAATAATAACAGTATTCAAATTGCACGATACGTTCCGTTGCACGAGTGTTGCAACGAGTGATTCGAATACTCCAAACAACAACGACGTGTCTCTCAGCTGTGCGTCGTTGCCGCGTGACGCGCCCAATTCGAACTGTTCGTTTTTAACGGTTTCGTACGACCGCTTTCCGACAAACTTCGCGTTCGGACGGTCGTTCTCGAACTTCTCTTTTGAGACACCGTTCCCATGCCGGGCGTTCGACGATCACAAAATATAAATTTCGTTTATATCTTCGTTTATATTTCGTCGAATTTTTTTATCGTTAATCATAATCAACGTTATATATAAAAAATGATTAACGCATACGAGTCCACGTTAAGTGAGACATTTTATGTCTTATGTGTGAAATTTTTTTTTCAAAACCGAAACAATGGTTGCCATGGAAACAATGATTGCCATGGAAACAAACCATAAGGGAGATTTAGGTTTTTTTTTCTGTAACGCTTTTTCGTGACAGTCCCCAGTGGGTATCTTAATTTAGGTAACGCTTTTCGTGGACACTTTTTCGTGACGGTTTTTTATTTTAATGTGCCAAAGTAAAGACATAAAATGTCAACAAAAAAAAAACCACCGCGAAAATCCATAGCGTTGCGCCTGCTTTTTGATTATTCGTCGTGAGCTCGTCGCGCGTTGCTGTGAAACTCTATAGTCTATACTCGTATCGTTCGATTTCACGCGATGGTAATAATATTCGCCGAAGTAATTTTTAGGCCGTTCGGATTTGAACGGGTTTCACGCGCGCGAATCTCGTGTCTGTCGGCAACGAATAAACCGCGACTCGGACAAATTTCGTAAAATTTTAAACGATTAATTTTCGAGCTGTAGATATTGAAACACCGATTTGTTTTAATACCGGACCCGTAGAATTTATTTCGACGACCATAATAAATGCAGTGCACTGGCGCAATCGAAACAAAGTAATTTTACGATGTTTTTATTTTCCCGTAAAATCCGTAAAATTAGCACGCTCGGGTTTTTTTTTCACTCGCGCGCACGCCCGCACAATAATATATTGCGTCTATCACGCCGCCGCGCGTTTCCGAATTTCCCCGCGACTCGACGCAGACGATTGATCGCGTCCGTCGCGTGCACGTGTACGGCTCGTCATTAAGGACACTTCACACTGAACTATCATTTGATAGGATGTCCGTAGGCACGGCGGCGCGGTCAGGTCAGTGCAGTGGTTCTATCAGTCTTTTAAAAGCCGCCGCCGCCCCGGAGAAGCAAAATATTTTTCAACACCCCCTCCCCCTTCCTTAAAATAATAATAATAAAAAAAAAAAAAACATTACACTCGTAATGTTTTAAAATTATGTACGTACAATTCGGTGTTTTTCGAAACGATTGTGTCGATCGATTTTTTTTCAAATGCTTGTGGGACGAAGGCGGATCCTCTATTAACGAAACGCTCACCGCCACCACCCTGCCGCAGCGAAAAAACCAGTTCATCGCCCCTCAGCACCTCTTCACCGCGCACCGGTAAGGGTCAGTGTGACACGGCTCGTCGGGTGTGAACCAGAACGGTGATTCACAATCGATTATTAGTAGCCTGTCGGTTCGGCACGAGTCTGCGCACGTCGGTTCAGTGTGAAGCGTCCTTTACTCGGCGGGACGACCGTCGACGGCGACCGCCTGTTGCCGCGCCGCGTATCGTACTCGTAATCACGGAAACCCCCTCCCCCCTCCCCACCCCACGTACGACGTGGTCCGCGTGTTGTACGTAAAAATTGCGCGTCAAAAATCGTAAAAATCGTGTTTTTTACAAAAAAATACCCCGTCCGGGAACGCTGCTGTTTACGACGCGCGCGATAGACTGTCGGTCAAAAGTCCGTCGGTGACGATATTATTTTATTGTTTTGTCGAAAACACAGATAAAAAACCAATATCTATTTGGTCGGTTCCGCACGCGCGAAAACAGCTCTTGTTTGTTTGTCGGTTTTCTTTTATGATTCGTATTTATATCGTTGTCGTTTTCGTCCGTTTGACACTAAAAAAAACAACGAAAAAATCCGACATGTACATTCATGTGCACGTGCCAGCCACGCGCATCTGTCGTTGAGTTAATATTATTATTACGAGAGACTATACAAAGACTCGAATTTCGCGACGTCATGATCATGGACAAATCACGACCCAGAAAACCAACGAGACCGAACTTTTAACTTAAACACGTTTGAACAGAGGTGACTGATATGTATATGTGTGTTCTCACCCTCGTGGCGATTTTTTAATATCTCTACGTTAAAAATACACTTATGTTCGAATTTTCACCAGGGCAGTTAGTTACACGCTGTCGAATTATTTCGCACCTTCACAAATGTGTGCCTACGAAACGTCATTGATATATATATAAATATATATTCTCGTTACGCGTAAACGCGGAACGTTCGCGTGCAATAGGAAAATAATACAATGTCGTTTCAAAATACAGTGACCGGCAGACGAACTCGACGGTCCCGATGGCGATGGTCGCCGCGGAAAAGTCGACGACGACGAGGTCGTAAACGGGACTTCGACGGCGGCCAGGGCGTTGCGCAAGCACCACAAGCGCGGTAGGAAGTCGCGAGCGCAGAACAGTAACAAGAACAAAACCGGCACCAAGACCAAGGTACGTATGCTCGGAGGCGCATTGGTGTCGGCCGTCGATCCGCTAAGGTTATGTTCGAACGGAACCTTTAGCATTTAATTTTTTTTTTTTTTTTGGGGTGGGAGACCAAAAAAATGAGTTTATGACTTTTTTTCGTTAATTTTCTAATAATAATTAAGGTCAACGTACAATATCCTTTTTATCACATAAAAACTAAAGATACTAATTTTTTTTAGGAATTTGAGAGTGTGACATAGCACCTTGGGCCCCCCCCGCTTAAAACCGCCATTGGTTTCAATTTATTTGTCTGAATTCTTTCGAACATCATTCGAACGACTCCGATTAAATGTAGAACCAGGTAGAGAACCACGCTTTCGTGGTCATATCGTAATTTGTATTTTTATGGATTCGGTCTTCGAGCGATGATGACCACCAGTCGGTGCTGGGTAATGAAAATACGTGTCGACGAAAAACAACAATGAAAAGCAACAAGTAAAAACTTAGGATAATTGTATAACGATGTTTGTATATTTTTATAACGATTGTTTTCAAACGATCAATGACGTTCGCCGTTAAATATTAACGGTGACACCAACCCGAATTATGATAATGAATCCGTCGAGTCAACACACGGGCATGAACTCGAAAAATAACCAGGATTGTTCCGACGGCGTAGAGGACACGCCCCGCGCACAAGTCCCGTTTTGTTCGACGTGTTCGTGCCGGCGCGGGTCACGTCGTTCACCACGTACTCGTACGCGGTGCATTTCGTTTCATTTTAATTACGTCGGCCCGTTGGCGCGTTCGATTTGATGGCGTCGTAACATTCGCCAACGGTCGCGTCCAAGTGTCGTCGATTCGCGGCTACTCAGATGAAAGTAAACCGGCATTTACCCGGCGACGTTCGGAGATACCAGTACAACTCTGTAAAACTCCCGGGTAAAACGTTTAAAGACCGGAACGTGATTTGTACGTCTTGTCGTCGCGACGACTTTTTGTGCGTTTTAAATTTAAGAAACTAATCGATTCCAACTGATAGAACACACCTTTCGTTTTGCAAAACGAACGGACGTTTGTCGATAATATACCGTATGAAAACACAAATCCGGTACCAAAAAAAAATAAACCCCCCCACGGAAAGCCTTGACGACGAACGTGTTCCAAACGCGTTCGAAATCAAAAACCCGTAGACATATTCGTAGACCGTGCCCGTGAACGTCGAAAACGCCTCTCGTGGACGTTCGTTTCACGGATATCGCGGAGTCCCGCATTCGGCCGTTTCCGTTAAGACCGGAAACGTCTGAAAGTTTTTTCACACGGTCGCGCGCGATTGTTTCGCGAATCTCCTCAGCTCTAGTTTTGCGTTCGCGCGGTGTGATGCGACCGAACGAACCGTAAAGGCGCGTTCACACATGTCAGTTAAAACGTTCGTTACGACCGTTTCGTTTGTACCGACGATGCTTTTCATCGGACAAATCGTTCACACGGTTCATTATAAATGAAAATATTTGAACTGAACATTGTCAACGAACAGGCAAACTCAAAGCAGAGCGCATACTTTCGTACGCTTTTTCTCGCGTCTCTCGGTTTTTGTAACTGTCACTACTTATATTCGATAAACACTCGTGTTGCCTACATCGGTCCAAAAATGGTTCGACATAATCATCCCGCCGCTTAAAAACCATTTTAACAATTTATTTCGGATTTATATAAAAAAAAAAAAAACGTAATATTATGATTTGAATAGGGTACTGAAAAAAAAAAAAAATGTTTAATTCAAAATCAAGTTCACGCGCCTTTCGTGACACGACACTGATCATTAGAAATGACGCGAAACAGAAACGGTTTCTAAATGACCGACAGTCAATTTTGACGATTCGGTCATGCCGAAACAAGTTGTTCACACGTTCGCGACTTGTTCAGTTTTGACGAAACAGTCATGACGAACGTTTTAGCAGACGCGGCTTAACCGTCGTCGCCCGTGTCGTTTCAGCCCGTCGCCAAGCCGAACGCCGCGCCCAGAGCCAGAGCGACGATGTACGGACTGAGCACGTTGCGCCGAGACGGGGACGTCAGCGTGAACGTGATGAGCAGCCACACGACGGTGAAGACCAAGTTTTTGGTCGGCCCGCTCACGTTGAAAGTCGAGAAAGAAGTGAGTCACTTAGCGACGGTCCGCGCGCGGTTACGTTACGACCGCCGTGACCGTTGGTCGTCGTATCGCGTCACGTGGACGGGGACGTGTTCGAACACGCCGTTCGCGTTGGACATACGGTTTGAACGCTCGTTACCGAGTTCGACGAGAATAATAAAGTCCGACGACGAAGTAGTCAAGAAAAAGGGGTTATTTTTTTAAAAATTTTTTTATAATAACCGTAACTCCTTTGTCGGACGACGTTTTACGAACATTTTACATATTTTGCTACATTGTCCGTCAGTCGAACGAAGACGACCGACGTGGGCGTCCTCTTACCGCACGAAACAATCGTTGAGAGAAACGTCGTTTAAAAATCATTGCTAAAATTACGTTTCCAACGTAGATAATAATCGCTTGTTGGTTGCGTTTTTTCGTTTGATTCCTGTAGGTTTCCGAAGACCGAACGGCGCGGTAAATAATTTATTCTGAAACGTTGACAAATTACATTTCCTGTTGTCAAAAAGTCGAAAAACGGGTTCCGGGCTTGGGTTTTGTAAAACGGTCGATTGCCGATAAAATTACAATATGTGCGCATTCATACTAAAATTCCTCTGCGTTTCTACGTGCAAGTGTATTATATATAATCTTTTCGTCGACGTTCGTTTTTGTACTCTAAAAATTCGTATGCTGAATAAAAAAATATAAATAAATATGATAGTATGAAAGAATTTATAGAAGATATGCGCGTATTTTTATTTCTATTTCTACCACTTAGCATATTTTTTTACTCTACGTCTCGCCCGAAACATAATATAATTTATAAAAGAGTAAGAATTATTATAATATTCCGTAATATAATTTACATAATGCTACAATATAAGCACTTAAAATGCGTACACTCCAGAGCTGGCCGCACGAACGTATTTTGGCATATTTTTTTAGTTCTCGTTTCCACGTTTCATTGAAGACTACTACTGTTAACGATCGCGACCGACTTGCCAATATTTCGTTCTTTTCAAAATCGGATTACGACGGACGACAATCGTACGGCGTTAAAACTAATTTTTTCAGAATAATTTCGAAATGACGCAGCGTCTGAATGCGACGCATTTTAACGAAATAACACACGTTTAAAATCGTATGTAAAATCGAACAGTTGTTTCAGCGAAACGATACCGTTTTAAGGGAAAACTACGATTGCAACTAGACACGTTTATTTTTGAACTCGACACAATGCGAGTTTTATTGAGTGAAAGTGAAGTGTTAAAAAAAAAAAAAATTTCTCATAAAATAAAACTTACAGAGTAGTATTTGATTTATTGGTTTTCGGTCGACGAAACGTTTGCATTGTTATCTGAACGATAAATTATTCCCACAATATATCATGGTAAACGTCGATATTATTATTATCGTGTACGGCTGCAATTTCACAGTATACTTTACTGGAAACCGACGGAATCCGAGTTTCGAGATATAATTACATACACGTTTTCGAACTTTGTCCGCGATATTCTTTACACGTTTCGTTTTCCGCGCGTGTGTGTTCAAAAATAATCGCGTGTATTTGTGCAAACAACGTGTAGAAAAAACTGATTTGTCGACCGTACGAAGTTTAAAAGTCTGTCGATATACATATATAGTATATACATTTAAGACCCGAAACGTTTATACGCACGCACACGTATGTCTCGGTTGTTTCGCCGGGACAATTCGAACGATTCCAAACAACAACAACGATATTTCATCACGCGTGTTTCGTGTGCGGACGATCGATAATCCACGACGTCGTAACGAGTTTGTTTTATTTGTGTTTTAATGTAAAATCGCGCGGATGTCGTTTTCGTTTTTTATATACGCGAATTCCGCTATGTCCCCACGTGTATGAAACGATATTCGTAAATAATAATAATGAAAAAAAATCCCAAGAAGAAAAAAAAGCAGACTTCGGCGTGAATTACGTACGCCGGATAACGCGTTTTCGGGTCTGATACTTTTTACGATCATCAGTGTCTAAACGCCATCGCGTCCTCGTCGTCGTGTACGCACACACATATATATAATATCTGTAGTGACGGCGATGAAACGCGTTTTTCGTTAACGAGCGGAGACCGACGACGGAGACCGTACTAGGCGACGTTTTCTTGAAAACCTCGTCGCCGGACTGACTACACGAGTCGCGGATCGTTTCGTTTGAATTTTTCGGGGGGTTTTTTTGTCGTCGTCGTCGAGAAAACGGTCCTGACAATCGGTATTTTTCGCCGTCTCGGGGTTTTGAACGTTCCGAGTGTCATTCGAAACGTGGCTACACGTCCTACTACGCGTGTCGCGACGCACGAGGCGGCGAAACAACGCGCGGCATCGACAGACGAGACACTAATGTTTTTATTCGCAGTTCGGACGCGGCGCCAAGAAGGAGTTAAGGTCGGCGACCGCCACCACCGGCGAGCTCATCGGCCGTCTCAACTTGCGCGTGCTGACCGGCGGCGCGACGACGTTGCATTCCATCCGCGTCCATCAGCCGAAACAGGTACACGACCGCGTTTACCAAACGGAGCGCCGCTCCGGTCGCTCGGCTCGAATTCGGACGACCGATTCGCGTGTGAAATGAAATGAAACCGCTTGTCCGTGTCGTTTTGAGTGACCACGCGCGACGTCGCGGAGGACCCCGCCCCGCCGGAATTTCAATTCGCCGTTTTGCGATGTCTGCTCGGCGCGTGGTCTAGTGGGGCCGAACGGGCGACGTAGTTTTATTGCCGCCGGAACGGTTTTCGTGAACGCTTTCTTGAGATCGCCTTCGGGACGTACACGATTTTAACGCGTACGTTGTTTCGTCGAACGCGCACGCGTTTTCGGACGACCGGGTCATTATCGCGTCACGTAATAACGTCAAGTCCCTAACCGGTACAGTGCGATTCGAAACCCTTCGGCCGGGCCGGAAAGCGCGCGCGTTCGTTTCAACGGCGGAGACGCCAGAGAAACACGTCCGTGGAACGAAACGCGTTAGTTTTTGTTCTCTTCCGAAAGTCGAGCGCGTACGAACGCGTCTAGACCGAGTCGAATCGCCCGCGACGTCTGGTGTCCGACTCCGAGGAGACAAGTATTCCGTTTGACGGGGACGCACGGAGACGCGGACAGGGACACGGGTCGATCCGGCGCGAGCTCTGGGCCAACCTAACCACACGGACGTGCCGATCGCGCGCCTTTGGGATTCGACGTTGGTTGTTGGGTGGTTGTTGGTGGTTAGTGGTTGGTGGTGGTGGCGCGCGCTTTGTACATACGACCGCGAGGCCGGGGACCGGACCGACCCGTTTGCCGAACGTTAATGCTAGAACGGTTTCAGCTGCAGGTGGACAGCGCGGACGACCACGACAAGACCAGGGAGTACGTGTGGAAACGGTCCAACATGATCGCGCATCTCGTGTCGCAGAAGCTGACGTTCGCCGCCAAGTCCATGTTGACGCCGGCCGTGCCGCCGCCGCCGCCGCCGCCGCGAAAGACCACCGCCGGCAAGTCCGCGATGGCGTCGCGGAAGACGGACGCCGTCGGGGCGTGAGGAGGACGGGCGACAGCTGGCGGGTGCGTAAAACGGTCGTGGAAATCGTTTCACGTGGCCGGACGAATAGACGTGTTCTCACACGCGGCGTGTTAACGGTATCGCGGTCGAACTGGTAACCAGAGCCGTAGCAACCGGATATTGCGCCCGTAGCGTTATAAACCGTTCTAAAATTTTGCGTCTGGGGCACATGCACCTTTCAGCCCCCCATTACTACGGCTCTGGGCGGCGCGGCGGAGCTAGGTTCGGAAAAAAAACATTATCGACGTGTTTTTACTACAGTTTTCGAAGGAACGCGGTGAAGCGCCTTATGATCACCGGTACACTCTATACGTTATCTGCCTGCTCGATAATAGGAGTGTGCGGCGAACCGTTTTGAAAATTCTATTTTATCAATGATCATCATGTGCCGATGTATAACGTGAATACATTATGGATTTTTTTTTTTATAAGTCATATTACCATACGATTGAAAGAAACGTTCTTAATTGAACAAAAACAAAGAATACGGCTAGAAATTAGGTTATATGTTAGTGATAAACCGGGAGGTGTGGGATACCAACGGTTTTGTGACGTAGAACATTTCGTTTGAAACGCTATTTTTAAGTTTCTAATTGAGCTCCACTGTTTTATATTTTAGTTTAGCCGGCGACTAAATCAAATTGCCAGATTTTCGAAACATTTATACAGATAGTCGGATGATAAGAAAAACTTGGTCGATCGGTGTATTGATTGCGTTCGGGCTTACGAGAATAACAAAATAAAAAAAGATATGTATATATACGATTTCCAAAACTGAATGTTTAGCCCGAATCCCTTACGAAAATCATAAGTGCACACTAAAACAAATAGCGATTGAAACATTTTCCGGGTTTCGACGGAACAACCGATATCGATTTAAAACCGATTTGGCCGTGAACGTCGTCGTGTACCTCCCCAAACATTTACGATTGTATTATTTTCTTACGCGTTTCAACTATACCGTGAAAATTCAAAAAGTATCGTCTGCGTGCCAAGTTTCCGAGCCATCGATTCGAACTAGTCTTAGCTATATACTGTCGTACGGATTACGCGAAACTTTCGGAACACGCCTTGCGTCTAAAGAAACAAAACGAAAGAAAAAAAGAAAAGAAATAAAGTTCAAACGCGTCGTTGTCGCAAAACAGTACTTAGTCAACTCGTCGGACGCTTTCCTCGGGATCTAAAACACACATAATTGATTGACCACCGCCTTTTCGATTTCTAGATCAGACAATCATCAAATCGATCAAAAAGATCGGATCTAGTATACAAACAGATTACAGCAGCGACTATCGCGCGATTTACACTACTCCGGGTCGATTTCGTAGATGTACTAAACGTTACCCAGTATTCGATATTAGTTCCCGTTTTACGGCTGCCTTATCGTCGGCTTCGGCCTAACGTTAAAAACGATTTTTTTCTCACATACCTCCGCGTTCGCCGTCCAAACGAGAAAAGGCCACCTTACGACACGGAATTCATTCGGTACGATATCAGTGTACACGTGGTGTGTCCAAAAAATTCGGCGAACGGTTTAACAATAACCACAAAAAAAAAAAAACGTTATAAGCACGTGACTTTATTGGCGTTGGTTAAGTGGTCCCCGGTTTCGGGACCATGTTCAGCAATGGCCGTCACACGATCCTGAATATCCTCGTCGGATTTCGCGTCCACCCAAGTCTTCGCGGACGATGGCTCACACCGTGTCTTTGCTAATACCCACATCTTCCGCTGTTAATCGCAGAGTCAATCTTTTGCTCGCAAGCGTTCCCGTTGTCCTGCTTGTGGATGGCCTCCTGCCCGAACGTGGACCCGCGCCTCCGCCGACCCTTTGCCTGCGCGAAAGACGTGTAAATCAATCACACACAGTTTCACACAGTTTCCGTCGCCGTTTCACCCGCGGATTTGAAACAGGACTCAACGCGACATAACCGTTGATCCATGGCTTTTCGACGCGCACGGCCCCGGAACGCGACCATACGGCTTTAGGAGCCTCGCGCGAACCCCGACAGAGACTTCGGTTGAATACCGAGATCTTTGACCGTTCGCCGAACTCCTTAGACCTCCTAACACCTGGACGGTCGACTCGTGAACACTTGCTCGGATGTAATACACACACGTATATATATATACTTGTACTTCCGGAGACGAGAACAGCGCCAATCATTGGTAAATCTAACGGCTCCGTCGTCAGATCGCCGAGAATTTCCTATAAAACCCAACAACAAACCGGATATATAATGACGGACGACGATGCGACGGCAGGTGTGCAGCAACGCCTTTAGGAATCGTTTTCAAAGGGGTAAGGGGGACGTGGCAGTGACTAATATACTAAAACACTGTTCACCGTACACGGGTGTACGTGTAAGCCTTAACACGGTTACCGCGGCACGTACAAAAAAATGAAAAAGAAAATAGCTCAACAAATCCATCGTCCGAATATGTATACGGACGTATACGGACGGCAGATAATATAATAATAAACTATACTTTTATCGGTCCGTACGCGACGATACCCCGGAGGGCGTTCGTCAAATTTTACACGAGAGGGAAAATTTATTATTTTCATTTCGAGCAATGCTATTTGGATCCCCCGTAACACTGAACGGTTTTCGTTGAAATTCGTGGTGACTATCGACCCGACCCACGTCTCGCGACAGCGCCCACGGCTGGAAAACCGTTTCCATTGTCATCAAACAACAATACGGACACTTTTATAATTGAATAATAATAATAATTGTGCGTACAGTTTGACGTAAGTCTCGGGTTTTCTGGTGCTCGCGAACGTTGCCGGCGAAATCCCTCCGGATAGGAAAAAGAACCGAGTGTTACACGATAACGATCACACGGGCGTATTAACGACCGGCCGTTTCGGGACGATCGTTAGTCCGCCGCGGCTTTCAACAGAAATTAAATTTAAAAAAACGGAAAATTCGCCGCTTTAGATGGGTGGTACACGTGATTTTCAAAACGGTTAATTTTTTATCTTTTTTTTTATTTTACATAAGAAATACACAATCTATACATAATATGTACAATAAGCGTATGTGATGTTAGACATGTTGGCAGTAAAATAACGTGAGAAAGAAGTCACTCATTAGTAACACTTTCAACGGGATATTAATTTTTAATTTTTAATTTTTTTTTATTTAATTTATTTTAAGAGATCACGGCACCATCGTCTTTTAAGGCGACGGGTGGGTTTTCAGGCATAGTTTCCGCGGCTAATTTTTCGACTAGTGGATTTGGATGGTTCTGGAGTGAGGAGTGGTAGCGGTTATATAAGTAACTGATTGTTTCTTCTACAGTATGCATATGCAGATCAGAATGTAGAGTTTGGTTTGTTACATAGTAAGGGGCATTGGTAATAAGGCGGATAATTTTGGATTGAAAAGCTTGAATTTTTGCCAGGTTTGATTTTTTTGCAGAGCCCCAAACTTGTATGCCATATAGCCATAAAGGTTTGAGAAGAAGTTTATATATATTTAATTTGGTATTAATGCTGAGTTTTGATGATTTAGACAATAGATTGTAAAGTAAGCGTTGCCTATTAAGATTATCGTCTTTCGTGTATGTGAGAACTCCGTGTAAGTCGTTTGTCTAAAATAATACCGAGATATTTGGTTTTGGAATAATTTGGAATATTTAAAACGGTTAATAAAGAGAAAAAACGGAAACCGCGTTCGTTTATTCTGTTCTCGATTCGGGACGACGAAACGGTATGGATACGCGAGAGGGACTTTTGGGTTTTCGCGTCCCCGAACTATTATAATAATTACGTGGTCACCGCGTTTCCTTGTCGGTGTCGGAAAACCCTATACTTTCAAATAAAAGACGAGAGGACGTTTGCTACGCTTTCTCTACCTTTTATTTTTGTTTTGTACCTATCACCGCGATTTTGTATTTTATATTTCGGCCGTCCCTCCAATGCCGGTACGAAAAGCAAAAACAAAAATTAAACTCTCGCGCGCGACACGCGGTCTGCAAGCCGTTTTTGGGGTTGTTCGTACGACGTTTTATTCGGGGGGGGGGGTTTTTTTTTTAAAAAACATTTCGACGACGACGACAAACAACGCGCGAAAGAAACGTGGTTTCAACAGCGCGCCGGCAGACGTTTCGAGACCGAGAGCCGGTGGACCGTTTTACACGTCCGCGTGGCAAAAACAACGGCCAGTCGCGATCGTAAAAACAAAAAAACCCGTAGTATCGTTCTAACACGGCATGCACGCGTTGTTTTTTTCTTTTTCAGAAACGGAGTTCAACTGTACTCAACGGCTGATTAAATGTTAAGATTTCGTCACTGTATTTTATTTTATTTTATTTTATTTATTTATTTATTCGAATACGAAACGTACACTTAATGTCTGTACGACGAAAACGTGTAAAATAAATTATTTTCCATACTCGTCAAATGTCCGCAGTACTTTTTTTTTATTTTTATTAAATTTAATAAAACTCCGCATCTAAACGCGGTCTCGACGACAACGTACGGTTGGGTCGGGGGTTACGGTCACTTGAACACACAAACGCTAGACGTTTATACGACCAGAAAACACGGTTTTTTTTTGTGATCATATACAGCGGACGCCGCTCACGAGACTAGAAATCGTCTGGAAACGGTCCGCGCACGTATCCAAATACATTTAAAAAAAAAAATTCGGTCATAAGACTCGCCGAAAAAAAAAAATGATAGAAAATAAACATTTTTTTGTTGGTTATTACCGGTTTCATTTTTGTTTTTCACGTTTCACGCAATCAGCGTTGTTGTAGTGCGAGTCATAAATACACTCCCGACCACAGCACAGCCGTATCGCGTTTTTTTTATTATAACAATATAATTTTACCGTTTGGATCGTATGTTTTTCATTCATTCGCCAATAAGTAATACGTGCGCACGATCAGAGCAGATTAGATTAAACAAAGCGGAGTCTTACTACAAACGGCGCGTCCACCGTGTTATCGGTCGCGACGACGATAGTCAACGGCACCGATCATGAATATGACGACGAGCACGTACCGGTTGGTACGGTTTAAAACGCGGTCGAAAACAATTGATCAACGTCTCGTCGCTGTTTACGATCGTTGTTCGTTTGTCTGTTAAATTATTTTAAATATATACATATTGTATTGTATTTGATCGTTGTCCGGCCGTTCACTGTTGTCGTGGTGCACGCGGACGAATAACACGATCGTTTACATTTTTCACGCGACTTTGGAAACGGAAACTTTTTTCCAAAACACAAATTACAAAAAAAAAAAAAACGTTCCTGATGTTTCGGGAGTCCCCGCGGTAAGTACGCACATGGTCGGAACACGGTTATACCCCGCGTGGTAACGACGACGACCGTTTTTTTACGTACATCCGGTCACGATAAAACGATATCGACGACACACTTTACCGCGCGGCGATGTCGTCGATCGCCGGAAATAAGAAACGCGCGCGCGTCCGTTTATTTTTTTTTTGTAAATTTTTTCATTCGTATGGCGTGCAACGACGAGCAACAGTTATGTGAACAGTTAGGTTAGGTAGAGCGATACGCACAAAAAAACCGCGTGTACCGAGACTGCGTTGTTGTCGCGATTCGGCGCGCGCACGACCAAAAACTACTAGCGGCACAAACCGTCAGACACGTCTCGGTAGAATTTTAACTTGAACATAACACATTATGTGTATAGCGTGTTGGTAGTTGGTTCGCGTGTGACCGTAAAACCGGTCACAGGTTCTCGAGCTCGTTCTAGAAAAAAAAATGAGAAAGATTCAACCGCGAAACGATAGACGAGCTGGACGTGTTGCCGATACTGTTCATGGGGTTTTGAAGTCTATGTGTTTATTTACGTTATTTGACATAATTTTAGCGCACTATATTTTTAAGAACGGACAAAACGTTCGTAACACGCCGTACCGTTTATCTGGGAATACGGGGTATAACGGCAGAACGCCTATTTGAACACCGATCGAAGCAAACGTTCGCTCTTCTCATAACTTATATATATTTCTCGAGTTCCACAAAAGGTTTTCTTTGTGTCTTCAAACGTTAACGTAATATAATGTATACACACACACTAAAGTTTCAAAATCGATCAAGGTTTCAGTACTTATTACATTTATTCGATAGTTAATAACATGAAAATTAAATATTTTAATCGTAGTGGTACACAGAACAAATAATTTGAATTAAATTAACAAAATATATATAACTAATCTAAAAATAAGTGATACAAAATAATAAAAGAATAATTGTAAAAACTGGAATCCTCATAAAGATGTATAAGATAATTTGAGTCTTGTAAAAATGTAATAACTTAAGATTAATACTCAACGGACTATTTGTATTCAATACATAATATTTCGAAAACACACGTTCATTAAACGTACGAAAAATGTAACTTAATGATACAAATCATAATACGAACTCATTAATTTTTTTTTTCACATTTTCTATCAAACCGTTTTTTCCCCGATTAATAAACATAAAACATTTTTAACTGGTCCCAAAATTATTTAATTGTTTACATTTTGCTAATAACAGTTACAATTTTAAATAATTCGCATCAGATCTGTGATCACGATAAGCCGTTTAAGGTATAAAGGACAATAATGTATTCTTAAATTAGTAGACATTAATAAAGAAGAATCACAAACTTTAATTGAGTTATAAAAAAATATAAATTTAATTTTTTTTAAAATATTATTTATTTGCGAAATTTATGACTAAATTATTTTTAGTCATAAAAATTAGGGTTGAAAAATAAAAGAAACTATTTTCTTTTTATACAAGATAAATCTTTTATTTAGATATTACAAGGTTAAAAAAAATGAATATTGTACAAAAAAAAAAAAACCACATGATCATCTAAATATCATGTGTATAGTATCCAACAACATTTTATAAAGAAACTCATTAAAAAATAACATTAAAATTCTGATTTTTTTCTTCGACATAACAAATATTACAAAAATGATACTATTTTTGCTGTTTTTGTACATATTTCATATAATTTTTATGTACATAATATTTTATACTCTAAACCACTGAAAAATGCATTTATGTCAGTTATACACGATAAATAATAGAGAATAAAAATAATAATAAAAAAATAATAAGCACACGGTGCTTATTTTATAAATCCATAAAGCTTAAGAAATAAATAAATATTTTTTTTGATTACAGCCTAACTTAAAATAACCATGTTTCTATTGAACTGTAACAATATTTCATCGTTTAGCTCATATTTTTGAAGATTGAGTATTTTTATTGCCTTACCACAAGGATACATTCAAAATAAATGATGGTGTTTTGTAATTTTATTTACGTTTAACGTATGTCACATGATTACATGTGACAAATAATTTGTGGCAGTCATAAAATATTTAAAAAAATAGCGATATTAAAAATACGGGAAATAAGTAGCACCGAGCAACTCATTGAAAAAGAAATTGTAAAATAAATAAGTTAAAGAAAAAAAAAACATTCACAATAAAAATTGTTTTCTATTAATTTACAATTTCAAAATTAACTTATTGGATTATTTTATTATATTGTATATTTATATATAAATGAATAAGCTATATAGATTACATGATTAGACTATAAAATTAGGCCATAAATTTGTTCAACAGCATTATAGGTCCCTAGTTAATATATAAATTTCTTACCATACTATACATTATACAATTTAATTAATATGTGCGCTTTATTATTTTGCAGGAAGAACTTTTGTTTTTGTTAGTTGTTATACACAAGCAAAATGTGTATTGATCGGTGAACTGATTGTTACCAATCTCGGAGACAATCCTCTGTTGGATATTAAGTCCCTAAATAGAGCGTGTCATAAATAAGTTTAAATATAATAAATAATATAAATAAACAACATAAATAAATAAATAAACAACATAAATAAAGTTTCAGTTTTTGATATCGGTTCAAAAATAATAATAACTATTTTTAAGACCCTCATTATTAACTTGATATCCGCGATTTTGAAAAGTTTAACGTTAAAGATAATAAATGAACTCACCAGTGACAATATAGTCATGATTGTTAAATTATTGCGCATTTACGTCTCTCTTTTTCTACCTTAATGGGACATAAAACTGCTCTGATGGCTTCATCAAATACACTTTTTAGACCCTTTTGAGTCAGAGCACTGCATTCTAGGTATTTAACTGCTCCAATTTCTTTATTCATAGATAAACCCTAAGAAAAATTATTTAAACATTACTTGTGCGATAAAAATACAAAACTCGTTTATGTTTAGTACCTGTGGATATGTAATAGCAGTTAATTTCTTTTCCTTCAGCTTGTCAATGGTCTCTTTATCTTCTCGTAAATCAAGTTTTGTACCAACTAAAATAATTGGAGTACTTGGACAATGATGTCTTACTTCAGGATACCACTAAAAATATGTATATTATTAAATATAGACATACGATGGAAAATTTTTATGAGTAATTATCTTACTTTTGCTCGCACATTTTCAAATGACGCAGGATTTACTAATGAAAAACATATAAGAAACACATCCTATATGAAACAAAATAAGACATTAAAAATTATCTAATTTATAAGAAAACATGTCAAAAATGTATTTGATAATTGACATAAACATACTGTTTGTGGATATGAAAGTGGTCTCAGCCTATCATAATCTTCTTGACCGGCAGTATCCCATAATCCTAAGTTTATGGGCTTTCCATCAACCATCACATTGGCTGAATAGTTATCAAATCTAAAAATCAAATAGCGACGAATAACATATCTATTTATATTAAGTTTACAATGATTACATTCGAATAATTAATAAAAAAAATTCGATCATTTACAGTTTAAGAATACTCAGGCATCTATTTTCTCTCATGATACTCCACAAAAATTGAGTTTATTTGATTATAGATTATTAACAAAATTACTATAGTAAAATTGTATTTTGAATAAGAATCAATTTTTCTCGTTAGAAAAAGATTCATATTATGATTATATAATCACTATGTGATTTACAATTTATTTCTTCAATCATTCGTCTAAATTGGTTACATAACAGTTAGAATACTAACACAATAGTAGATACTTAAATTTGATTTTTATCATTATCAATCATTTTGTGTACACTAGATATTGTATTGTTTCTTTTGTAATCAGATTACAGTAGTATGGTCAAACGAAATGACTAATATGAATATAAATATTGTTCGAAATAATTATTAACATTTTTATATTAATTGATTTCTAAAGAACATTTGGAAAATAAACCATTCCAATATAGGTCATAAATGTCAAGCGTCCAAGAGACGTGTACAATTTAAAGGAGAAACGGTTTAAATACATATATTCAATATAAATCGATTAAAACATTTAATCTGACCAAGTAACCAGTCCAATCACACAATTTCATGCACAGAATCTGACCAGGGAATTAATATATCTTATTGCTGGTACATTCACTTAACAAACTGACACCTGTGTGATTAAATGAAATCTGTGAGTGTTACTTACACAGTGGGTATGTATTCTCCTGGAAACGCATTGCTCGTGTAACTGATGAGTAAACAGGTTTTACCGACCGCTCTATATAAACAAAAACAAAATATATGAGCGTACAATATAAAACAGATGTAACAAACATATTCTGAGCTGATATTTTCATTTAAAAAAAACAAAAACCCGGTGTCGTTGAAAAAACTAAAAAGACGTTAATAATGATGACCGACCGAATCGAGGTAACGAAACGTAACGCGGACCGAATGCACAACGGCATGAGTCATCATCGACGACGACGACGAGACGGACCGGATAAATTACGGACGGAGACGTTTGACGAGCGATCACTGGCGACGACGGCCGCGGACAGCGTCGTCGGGCGTGGGTAAGCGACGGACGGACGGACGGACGAAAACGAAAGACGGCGGACGATCGATCGGGTCCGACGTAACGCGGACCGTGGTGGCCGTTACGCGACGGTAAATTTACGTGCGACATGGACTCACCCGTCGCCGACCACGACGCACTTGATGGCTTGCATTCTGCGCTGACGACCCGACGACCGAACACTGTCTACCGGGGGATCGCGGCCGTGCGCGTTGTCCAGCGGTCGTTCGACGCGCACAGATCGTGTTCACGGGCCGCCGCCAAATGGTCTTGATTGGCGTGAGAACCGAACATCGGAAAACGTCAGTGCGTGTACGGCCGCGCGCAGTCGGTGGCCGTTGCTGGTGATTTCGGGGCTGGCAGCAAGTGCAAGGACATTCCAGTGATTCCACCCACGGTAAATAAAATAATGATGATGGAAAACAAAAAAAAGAAAAAAGGAGAGAAAAAAAAAACACACCAAACGAGAACGACGGGAAGAAGAAAAAAAAAATTCCCCACGTCTCATGGAAGAAACGCGTCATGGCGGAAACGGTCGCGTCCGTCCGGAGCGACGACGCGACACGCCCGCCCGGGCAGTACGATTTTCTCGGGATTTCGATTTTTCCGAAATTTTTCGTTTCTCGTCCGCCAAACGCCCCCCCGCCACGGGGTCGGCGAAAACCCCCCCTAACGAAATTGCGATCAGCTGTTCGTGTCCGATCGATCGCGGAATTCGTTATCGCCGCGTATTTGTCGTTTTGTTATCGCCGTCGCGGGCACGCAACGCCCGCCGTCCGTAATCACAACGCGTAATATAATGCGAACTGCGACGCGGCCGTCCGTGCAGCCCAACGACGTCAGATCGTGACGGGTTTCGGTCGCGTGTTCTTTGTCCCCGTCGCGTCCAAACGTCGCGCACGATGTTCTGAACAATAAACAACAACAACGGCCAAAGCCCGTTATCCAGTCGATTCAAGTGGTTCCCGATCGCCGACATCCGAGACCATGTTTCGTTCCAAAAAACTAGTGAAACCGGAAAACCTTCACTCGTTGGAATATCTCAAGTGAGTCCCCACGGCCACCGTTCACCGACGTGACGAGTAACGAATTATCATTCCTCAGATACATTTACACGGTGTTGAGCAAAAATCAAAACGTCAACGACTCCAATCGAACGTTATTGGTCGAATCGTTCAGGAGTATGGCCGAAATTTTAATATGGGGCGATCAAAACAATCCGGCAATATTCGAGTGAGTAAATATTTTGAAACGCACACACGCCAATACGGTGTATCGCATCGTGTAAATTGAGTGTTTCACATGGTACACTTTTTTACAATATGCACTTGAAATGCTTACTTATCTTGGTCTATATAATTTAAAACCAAGTAGATATCAATGTTATAAATATTATAGTTTTTTATTGGTCACATTGGAAGGAACTATGAAATTACTATTTGTGTAATGAAAAAAAAACTAATAGTCTTTGCATACTTTTATTAAGTATAACTTATTATTTTTCAAGTACGAAGAACGTTAATTATGGCGTATGAATGATGTTAAACATTATTTTTAATGATCCACCTCGCCTCATTGGCCCTTTTGTTATGTTTCACACAACCCAATTAAGTAATTTGGAATTGAACACTGGTGGTAATTTATTGAAGTTGTTATATTTATTTTTTATTTTTTCAAACTGGAAAGAATTATAAACAATATTATTTACATTTACAGAACATGCTTTTTTTAAATGCAAAGATTTATTGTTGTTTTCAAATTTATAAATCATAATGTAATATACTAGTTTGTGTCAAGGTGAACAAATCAAAACTAGTTTCCATATTTTTATTATTCAAAATTATACATTTCCAATTATTCAATTACAATTATATTAATACATTTAATTTTGTTTTTAAGATTTTTTTTTGTTAAGTATGTTTTATTATATTATGTTATTATTTCCATTGTAATATCATTATGCATTCATGTATACAACTACACAAATTAATAAAACTTATTGTTTAAGAAACATAGTTATTTGAATATGACTTATAAATAAGTGCTGATAATTACAAAAAATGTTATGTTAAAAATTATTACCAAACCAATTTAGTAATTAATTTTTAAATTATTTTTAGGTATTTTTTAGAAAACAATATGTTCAATTATTTCTTGCATATATTAGATCAGAAATGTGGAAATTATGTATGCGTGCAATTGCTCCAAACATTAAATATTATATTTGAAAACATTAAAAACAAGACTGCTTTATGTAAGTGTTCATATTAAATGAATATTATAATTTTAATGACAATATTATCTTATTTTTAGATTATTTATTGAGCAATAACCACGTTAATAGTATTATAATAAATAAACTGGATTTCTCTGATGAAGATGTTTTAGCATACTACATATCATTTTTAAAAACATTATCGTTTAAATTGAATTTAAATACTATTCACTTTTTTTATAACGAGGCAAGTTATAAAAAATTAACTTTTTTTTTTATTTTGTATGTGGTTAATAAATTTAATTTATTTCAATTTTATTTATAGGCAACAAACGATTTTCCTCTCTACACAGAAGCAATAAAATTTTTTAACCATCCTGACTCTATGGTTCGTACATATGTTCGTACACTTACACTTAATGTTTACAGAGTTGAAGATGAAAGCATGTTACGATTTATCAGAGATAAAACTTGTGCTCCCTATTTTGGAAACTTAGTGTGGTTTATGGGTAAACACGTTTTAGAGTTGGATGCTAGTGCTAGAGCTAAACCTGTCGATGTAGATACTCAAAAAACTATACAGTAAGTGATTTATTAAATATTTAAACATTTCATAATTCATGATATGGTGTAATATAATAGATACTCATAATATCTTCTTTGAACTCATTCCTAATTTAATCTAAAAATAATACTTTATTTTTCCTTAGGGATCAGTACAGGGTAAAACTTGGAGACTTAGTCAGTTCTCATCTTGACGATCTACATTATTTGAACGATATTTTAAGCTCAAAGGTTGATATGTTGAATGAAGTGCTTGTCGATCATTTAATGGATAAACTATTTATACCATATTATATTCATTCTTTGGCACCACCAGATAAATACATTATCGTTGAAACGGAAGAAGTAAATAACTGTTTTTATTTTTTTCTAAGAATACGTAACTAAAAATTTGAGTAATTTTTACTACATGCTTATTTATTAGTTTGTAGATGCTGTAAAACAACAACCACTGATGAATGGGGATATATGTTTATTTTTATTGACACAAGTATTTTTAATAATTCATCAGACCAAGTTGGTTACACCACTAGCTAAATTCCTACTGGAAAGCAATTTTTCATCAAAGTATCAAGTAACTTAAAAATAATAATAATAATTAATTGTATTGTTTAGCAAGTAATTTTTGTTTAAGGTTGTTCAAGAAACTAAATTACAAGATGAAGCATCAGCATTATTAGAGAATGATAACAAAGTGAAAATAGATAGTGAATCAAGCGATATTTTAGATCTTAAATCATTAGCATGTATTAATATTACGGATGAAGAAAAAGAAATACTTCTATCGAAAAATGAAGGTATATTTATATTTGTTATTTATTATAATTTAAATTTATATAAACTGTATATAATTTTTTGTTTTATATTAGCTGATTCTGTACGTAGTCGATGTTTAGAATCTATATACAGTCAATTAACAATTGAAAAGTCTGATAGTTCTGCACTATTTGGTATATGTCTGTTGTATGCTATATCAGAAAATTTAGGACTTTCCAAGGAATATTATGAAGGATTTTTGACTCCTATTAGAAATAAAGAATGCACTCCGTTTGTTCATTGCGATGAACGGAATTACCTTGTTGATAAAGTGGTTAATATTATTACAGCTGCATCTGAACCTGGTATGTATTCAATACAATTTAATTAAACAACTAATTTTCTTGCGTATTATTATTATTATTATTTTTTTAGTTTGCTATGTCCGTTCAGTAACATTAGCAATGGCCATAACATTATTGAAGAAATTAACAATACATGAGGAGAAAACTTATATATCTGATAAACATATCGCTGTTATTCTTGATGCTAAAGAAAAAATTTTACCACTTCTTCGACAATTTTTTAAAGTAAATGTTATATTTCATAATGTTAGTTCGTTATATTTTATTAAAAAAAATGATTGATATTTTTATAGAAAGAAGAAATGTTTTTAGAGTTGTTTGAAGACGAATATAATGAAATGCATAGAGACAAACTTAACGTTCAGCGACTTTTGAGTGATTCGACTTTATTATTGCCTCCTGCACATTCTCCTATGACTGGAATACCGCTTTCAAAACGTTTACCATGCGGAGACGTATGTAATTCTCATTTTTAACCCATGAAATATAGTTTTATTATAAAAATAATTAGACTAATTAGTGGGTCAAGAATGTTTGTGACTCAAAAAATAACTGTTTAATTTGCCAATCATCATTAGTAGATACAGACAAAAATAATAGTAAATATTATACTTATGATGTCATTATGTAAATTCAAGCAATAAGTGATTAACTGATTTCTGATAAATTATTTAAATTTATTGTTCTAATTCTTATTATGTATTATTATCTTGCATATTTATTTAACTATTAGGTCGAAAAAACGAGACATTTTATCTGCGCTTTTCTTTTGATTCGAGAATTATTAATGACATTTGAAGAAAAAGAAGAAACACAATTACCTCTGGTCGATAGAACCAAGTGTTTTGTATTTGATACGCCCATTAATTTAAGTAAGAATCCATAAATTATGAATATATATATATATTATATACATGTAAATAATTATTGTGATCCTAAATTCATTTAGAATGCAAAAAAAAAAATTTCAATTTTTTTGTAAATTAAATTTAAAATTGTATAATTTCAGATGGCAATGACTTGATTACTTGTATGATAATTGCTGAGAATGGATCCAAAACCAGACGTTACCTATCGATTATTAGCAGTCAGTTAGTATTAGTTGAGCCGCATAATCGATTCCTTGGTTGGGGTGTTTGCAAATTGTCTTGTTATCTTCAAGATGCTGAAGTAAAATGTTTTTTATATATTATTTCGTTTCATGTTAAATATTTCACGACTAAAATGTTTTAGGTAACGAAAATTGACAATGAGACTAAAACTTTACACATTGCAATGCATATCTCAAAATATAAAATGACAAATACGGTAAAATTAATATTTGATGATCATATCCGATGCAATGCAGCCAGACAAAAGTAAGACATTGGTTCATATCAAGTACCTGGTACAGTCAAAAGATTATTGTAAAATTGATGTTAGTACTAAAAAAAATACTTGTTTTAACATTACAATTATCTACTTATTTCTAGACTATTGAATGGTCGGATTAAAGCGAGGAGAAAACAACTTAATCAAATAGCGAGTTTATTAGAGATGACTTGTTGTGAAACAAATTATGCGCCTTGTAATTCAACCCAAAAACAAAGTTAGTATAAATATATTAATTTAAAAAAAAAATTTAACTTTACTATAACTCGGCATAACTATTGTCTAGAACAGAGTTTGAGAAGTCGCTTGACTGACGTTGCGGTGCATTCGTCAAATATATTCCACTCGTATCCTATGTCCATGAAATCAACAAATAGTAACGAGAATAAAACTATTGTTATTGTTTGTATATGCGTTAAAACTTAAATAAATGTTTTTCAGGCGATGAATATAGTACAGAATCTAATTGTAGTAGTGTCACGCATTCCAGAGATCAGTCTCCTTGCACACGAAACATGAATAATCAAGAATGTTCTAATTCTCAAAAGGTGAAATTGTTTTCTGAACAAAACGAATGCCACTTTGTTATTAATTTTGTTAATGCTTTTTCATATAGCCTTCTTCCTCCCAACCTCAGGAGAAAACTGAACCGAAACGAAAAGGAAGAGTAGAAACTGTTTAAAAGAATATTTTCCTAAAAACTCAACTTGGCTACTTGCAATTTTCAGTATTTTAGCAAATGCAACACGTTGTAAAACTAATGCAGTATCGCTATTGAGTCTCATCAAAATCGCAGCTTTACCAAACAAAAGTAATTTGTCATTGACGACAAAACACGATGGTCGATTAATATTGTTCTCAAACGAAATTAATTCCTAAAAATATATTCTGTGATAAAGCGTTATACAACCACATTAGCATTATAATTTATAATTTTTTTTGTTTTACCATTATAAGTATTTCAGTGTTTTTAGCAAATTGTTATAAATTATATTGATTGTTATTTGTTTGTTGATTTTCTTTTATAATTGAGAACACATTTGTAATAAATGCTCAACATTTTAATACAATGTTAATAAATGCATGGACTTGATGTTATTTACTCCTTGTATGCTAATGTATGTAAGTCTGTTAATGTTTGAATGACAAAACGGTCTGTGATCGGGTGACAGAGTTTCGACTCTGTGACTTGTATGTGATTCTGTAAATCGGGCTGTATGATTTTCGACTAATTCAAAGTATAGGCAAACGAGAGATATTAGTGAGTGGAACGATGTAATTGTAAATATACGAACAGACAATAAATAAGTTTGAAATACACATTTTTCTTAACAGGAACGGACGGGGTGCCCGGTGTAACCAAGTTACAGAATGTGATTTTATTATTTCTCAAACGCGTACATACTTATCACTTTCATTTTGGTTTTTTCTAATTTACTAACATACGGATTGTCCGGGACGTAAAACCTGAGGAACTTGTCTTGCCATTCTCTTTCGCACTTGATGCCTATTCGCGGACAGCAAACTATCGAGTCGACCGATCGACTGGCCTCGTCTTCTTCCAGCCACATGCCGCGCCAAGCGGTCAGATCTCGTTTGTTACACGACCGTACGTCGATCGCGAAACTCATGCACAGCTTTGCCGGGCCGTTGCACAGGTCTGCAGTTCTCAACGCGGACTTTGGACATTTCCTGAACCGTTTCCGCAGGGACGTCATGGTTTCCAGATTTTCCAAAGGCTCCACCGACCTCAACAAGACGGCGGCGCCGTGTCCTGTCGGACAAACGAAACGAACGGCATGAGCGACGCGTCCGACGACACGCGCCACTGCCATTCGTGGTACCTTTGGCGGATATATTGAAGCAGTTGTACATGCCGTACGTCAAGTAAACGTACGCCGTCCCGGGCTTCATGAACATCGGTTCGTTACGGGCCGTCACTCTGCCGCGGAACGAATGCGAAGCCGCGTCGTCGCCGCCCGGATAGCATTCCGTCTCGACGATCCTGCCACTGACGACCGTCGCGTCGTCGTCGTCGTCGTCGTCGTCGTCGTCCAACCGCCGGACGAGCACTTTGCCCAGCAGACGCTTGGCCATTTCTTCGCACGACAGCGCGTCGTAGAACTCCTCGCCCAACCGTTTCCCGTCGGCCCGTCGGCGCATCGTCTTCGGACACGTCGGAAATTATCCGCTCGCCGTGACCACCACGCGTGGTAACGTGTGCTCGTCGAAATCCGTGTTCGTAACCGTCGTCACGTCTCCCACTACGTCTCGTTATCATCGGGTCGGAATTTCGATTGACGACCGGTCACTCGCGACCTACGATGATGATAATGTACACGCGTTTCATAGGCCCAGTACCGAGATTTCGGTAACAAAATGCCAAGCCTCTTTTTGGCATTGTTCGTCGTTAGTCGACGTTACACGCATGTCGCACGAGACGGGAACGTTCTCGTGTTTTGCTCGGTAATAATAAAACATTGGACGAGATTAGACGTCAAACCCGTTGCTTTATGTTCGTTTTGTATCTAACCTCCACGTTTTTTCACCATCCAAACGTAATTTAAAAAAAAACAAAAACGAGGCCCCACACGTATTTTTACGACGCGAGTTCAACGCGAACGGCAGTCCTCATTTCACGGCGACGATACACCGGGTGGTTCGGACAAAAGACGTCGACGCGTACGGCGACCACGGGCGGAACAGCAATCGTCGTTCGCGTGATTCCTGCAAAACGCCGTGCGTGTCGTGTGCCGTGTCGAAAACGCTGTCGACCCGGACGGGGAGTACCCGCCCGGGGCCCTCTTAGACGTTCCGCACTTGGGCCACGGAACCATATTATCACCCGTCGACGTACACAAAACAATGCAACGGGCAAAATTATTACGACGTTCCCAAACGGTTTTTACTGTTCGTTTATCGTCTTGCACTCCGTAATCGTTATGAAATGTCGAATACCGTCGGTCGAATTGTTGGCGGTGGGGGGAGCCGAGTATCCCTTTGATTTTCGTCGAATGTTTGACCGTGTTTTTTTTTGTTTGGAACGGGAAGAGGAAATCTTCAGAAGACACCTCCTTAATGAAAAAGCCGGAGGTAGTGCCGGATTCACCATGAAGTGGTGCCTACCGACTAAAAACTCCTCCCCAGGGGGCAACTGTAAAAGTTATACGCCCGAAGAAAAACGAAGAAAGAATAGGGCTGAGCAGTGAGGCACTCGCGCGTAAGGCGAAGCACCGTGTTTTTGAAGTGAAACTCCTTTTATAGAGGGTACAGAAAAAAAAAAAAAAAACGATAAATGGTTTTCGCGCGTCGCGACGCTTTTTCTCGGGATTAGTGCGCGTGCGCGTCGTCGACTCATTTCAGTTGCGGCCCAATGGCTTGCGAGCAGACCCCCCCACCCACGCTCGACCGTCAACACCGGTTGTCCGGCTTTCGGTCGCGCACGCGCGCAATGTTCCTGCCAATGGCGCGTTTGGCCCGTCCGTCGGCCAACCGATTTCACTAGTACCCGTGCAACCGCCGTCAACGCGTCGTCAACCGGTGTATTTACGCGCAGCGATGACGTGACCGTTCCGGGATTCCCCCGGTGAAATCGATAATGTTCTTAAAGGAAACGTAAGCATGACGTTGTCCGCTCGTCCGTACCGTGAATTTGCGATTACTTGCCCGACGATATTTTTCGTGTTTCACGGCCGTGATTTTTGTTGTTTTTCATTGACTCTCTCAGTTTAAAAAAAATAAAAATAAAACGAACGTCGAAAAACTAATAGAGTTAGTGCGGAGGTATGCTGTATTGTACGATTTATCTCGTGCAAAATACGTGGACACAGAATACAAGAATACTATTTGGAGTAAAATAGCAGAAGCAATGGGAACCGGTGAGAAATACATCAAATACGTTATTAATCATGTTATTATTATTAATATTGAATATAAATGGGATATGGTCTTGGGTTATAATATATATTTTTATTACAATACGAGTAATATTTTTGAATCGTTCGTTTATTTCATATAATTATTACGGGCACGGCACTGTCACGTCACTGCTGTGTGTAAGTTTAACCGGTCTGTACGCGCCGTGCCGAATGAAGTTCGGTGTTGATCGGACGCAAGTTCTTTGTTTGATCTACGTTACTACGTGCACGCGGGCTGATCGGACTTAGGACCAGAGCAGCGTTTAACGGGAGGGGGCACGTGCTCAGGGGCGGCAAATTTTTTAAGAACACAATAATGAAAAAAAATATATTTATACTTATTCGTTTTATTTTGTTTTTTAAACAAATAACTTATTTTGTAAGTTAATGTTAAACAAATTAACGGCTGTATTTGTATTTACTTAACACCAGAAAAACTACGCGGATTAAAATCGCTATTGCCTATCGATCGCGCATTTTCAATTTTGAGCAATTCCCTGGTAATTAAAAAACAACCACGTGCGCGTGTGATTATCCGCCGTGCACGTAATACGCTTAATAATAATAATGTTTCTGGTAATTCCTATTTCCTGTATACGTAATTTGTTTATAAATACCTCGGAAAAAACCGCAGTGTACCGCTGCACGCTGCAAGGCGATAGGAATTGAGAACTTATGCCGTTGTCATCGTATAAATCGGCAACCGGCACATTACACCGGTAGATTTTCAACCGGTTTCGGTTTGACGAGTTATGTAAAAGTTATTAAAATATTTGAAACGATTTGATTGTAAAAAATAACATTATTTTAAAAAAAATATGTTGGACAAACGCGTTAAATTAAGCGGCGCAGCGTATAAAAAGGCGGCAAAAGAAAAATCAGAAAAATCCCAAAACTTCAAACTTATTTTGCTGCTGTGAATCCAGAAAAATTAAGTATATGTCGTACACTTGTACCTATATTGTCTATATCGTGCAATGACTGAATGGGACACGAACGTTCGAGGGTTTGTGACCGGGCCCCATATTAGAATGACACTAATGTCCTGACCACAGCGGTATATTGTTGGTTGTGCACAGGAGTGTCTTAGCTTTGGGTTTGGACTTTAAGAGGAGGGGTCGGTAAGAACACGGCCTGTCGCATGTATTTCTGTCCATCGGCGCAACCGTTCGACCACGACGATCACGCGTTAATCACGACGCGGAACGACGTCCGCGCAGCACCCGGCCGGACGCCGTGTGAATAGAGCCCACTAATTGTCGAGCGCGTCAGCAGTGGCATGACGGCGGCGGGGGCACGTTGTTCGAGAACATTCTCGGCGGCGGCGAGTGACGAACCGCACGCAGCCGGGTCGCCGCCACAATACCGTGTTAATAACGACAATAAAATATTGCGCGCTTCGTATTAATTAAAAACGTAACCGCTGTAACGGCGTTATGTTTAAAAGCGGTTTATGAAGCCGCGCGTCCGGACCGACGAGAACTATTTGTCGTCGACCCGATCGTCACTGTCGGCGACAAAATAAGTCACCGACAACGTTTTTAAAAACACGCTCGTCCACGCCGTATTTGTTACAAAACGTTTTGGCAACAAAAATTAGTCTTGAGCAATATGTGGAACGACAACGACGTCGATGTTGTTGCGTCTGCTTGCGTAATTTCGAGTTTTGGAAACGAAAAAGAAAACCCCCTTGTATTGGGTTCGTCCTAGTGTATGAGCAAAAGGATCCTAAACGTGGTGACATCGGTCTATCTGGAGAATCAAGTTACGAGTATATCATATACAAATTAAAATATTAATTTATATATATATATATATATATAGATATATGACGTGCTTGACTTGAATATTTTTTTTTAATATTTTCTTGAATAAGTGTAGTTTTCAACATTTTCTACGTATGTCGAGTGTAGACTAAATCTCGTGATAAATATTTGACCGGTCTGGACGCGACTTAATCGCCGCGCGCACCTTGTGATAAATATACGGAAACAAAGTTCTGCGAACAGCTTATTATTATTGGCAAAAGTTTTGCGAAAAAAGACAAAAAAAAAAACATTCTAGTTTCATAAGAAATATAATTTCACGCGTTTGGCATCATGACGAATTTAACGACATATCGTCAAAACCTCTTATGCGATGTTTTTGTATCCATCCATTTACTTTTTTGTTTTTGATTTGATTTATTGAAAAACCCTCTCCTATACGTATGATAGCACAGCTCGTAGATTTTTTCTGAAAGGTACAATTAAAAACCTCCCGTGTGTAGAATATTTTAACATATTTTTGCGAAAATCAAGTAGGGGCTCAATGCAACGCCAATTCAAATAGTGCACTTGTAAAATTTTGTTTTTAAATTTACATTACACGAAGAAAATAGCATTGAAAAAACTCGTAAATATTATTATGTACCGTGAAAAAAAACGTATACTATTTTGTGCACTAATTATTTGATAACGATTTCACAAGTTGTCTGTTTTATTTTTTATACGTTTATACGTTCGAAGAATATATGTAAATTGGCGACGGGAATCATGTATATTTTATGCGAATACATTGACCTATACGTTGTTCACACGCCGTTGATTTTTATTACGATGTTTTGTTGTTGATCAAAGTACGGATTTTATGATTTAAAAATATTCTAACACGTATTTTATATATAAATATATATATTTTTATTCAGGTCGAAGAATATTTTTATGAAAACGTTAATATAATCGTATACGAATACTGTTATCTGATAAGTGAATAAATAATATTTCACTAGCAATCTAATCAATTGAACTGCACGGCGAAGAAATATAATTATATACGCATCCTCAGACGTAGGTATAGAAAACACTTCTATTCACCTCGTTTCAATTTTAAATGGCTATATTATATATTCTTAAAATTATATTTTTTCGATATCAGATGTTCAAACAATACTTTAGAAAAACATTCCGGGTTATACATTTTTTATATTGTTGTTTTGAAATCATAAATACCAAATCGATTATAGTTTTGGAGAACAGTGCAGGCAGGGATAATACGATAAACTTCGCGAAAAGTTGATAACTATCTAAAAAAATACACTGGATAAAAATCAGACTTGAGTATTTCAAAATGGCGAATTGCCCGTTGTTATTTGTATATCAAAAAGTGTTTTTCATAGTTTGCTTCTAAATTAAAATTATTCATGTTTTTGATTGCCATAAGTATCATATAATATATATATATAACACTATAAGTCATTTGAGAGTAGCGTGAAATGTATTTGGGGGTTTTTTACAGTGATGTGTTTTTTTTTTGCATGTAATCACTTTTCTTTTGGACATAGAAGTACCGCAAAAGTTTCTCGTATATCGTAAATTTGACACAGATGGTACATTGAGCAGGCCATATTTTAATTTTTAGAGTAGTTTAAAAACGCGTTTTAAACTACGTCGAACCGTACGTATAAAGACATACATGTTTTTGGCCACATTAACTGAAAAAAACTAATCGATTTTCGTTATTTGCGAGAGAAGAAAAAAAATAATCTTATCAGACCTCATACAATTGTCATCGACAAATTTCCTTTGGCTTGTAATGATACTGACGAGACGGAATCGTACTAAATATTTCAAGCGGTATTGCTTTTTATTAACTCTAAAAACATGAACGATTCGGCTGTTACGAGTTAAATTGGTCGATTTTCAAATATCTACTCGTTATTTTTCTTGTACGTTATCACATTCACGTATGATCGTTTTTATTATTATTTCTTTCTTTTGGGAAAGACGTTTGTGCAATGTTATTGTGTATGTTTCGTTACTTTTTTGATCGTATTATGTATACTTTGAAGATTGTACATGGTTTACTTTTACTTTAATATAACAGTTATTCTCGTATATATTAAGTAAATCAGAAAACGTAAGTCGTAACGTCACGCAATAGTGTTATTGTACATAATACTGTCTGTTTGTTGTATTTGTCTCAATCGACGTACACACACACACACACACACACACACGTACATATATATGTATATATGGTTAGGCATACACGACGTGACGTCGATGTACAAAGCTTTTAATAATGACGAACGTATTTTACTGGCAACGAATTATTTCGTGTTATTCAAAACTATATATATATATTATCGCAAAACGTGAAAATCAGTTAATGTCGATAACCATTAATCTGATTAGGTATATTGACGTCAGTAAGTAGACATTGTCATTAATCCGTAAAGAAAGAAGACAATGGATGTTAAAATCAGTATAAATAATATAGTATTGAGATTTAAGACTTTTTTTATTGTCGCGCGTTAGATTCCTCACATACGACATATTACATTTTCCATCAAACGAACGGCAAGTACGTCTATTGGGTCTTAAACACTGGTGTCGTATAAAATTACAAAACCACACGTGATCGTGATTTGTTATAAGAAGCACGGTTGTTTCGAGTCTTCCGATTTTTCTACGATCGTGAACAATTTTATGCGGTTTATTATAACAAATACGAAACAATCCGTATCAATCAGTAAAAATCGCAAGGCGCACGAAGCAACACTGTCTATGTGTAAATTGTAAGTCTACGATCAACTACGTTCAAGAGCGATCAAATGAAACGTGATTGTTTGCCTGTTCGGTAATAATAACGGCAAAACATGCCAATGTCCACGAATAACGTTAGATGCAAAATAAACAATACCGTATCAGTATATGTATTCTGTAGTATAACTACTCGTACGGGTTTATAGATTTTATAATGTGATTAATGGAGATGGCCCAAGTGTGTTTGCGGTCGCGTATATAAGTAAAATTCGCGAATTCGATAATGTATGACATCGCGGAAAATAATACGTTGATAAAATGATGCGATACTCGATATCGTCTGGTATTTCTATAGTGCCCATTTATCGACAACGGCTAGGAAATGTCATAATTTTCCTAAACTATCATATTTTCCGACGTGTGTGAAGTTAGCCCCCCACCCAAACCTAAATGCTCCAAATTTTTTTGTAACCTCATTATTTTAATTTGTAACTATTTGTAACCAACTTTTTAGAATTTGTAACCTCACCGTTTCCGAGTTATAGCGAGTTTCTCAATGGGGGGCTAACTTCACGTAGCCCCCCATATTGTCCAAATCGCTTCAAACAAATTTTGTTATATTCCTTTTGATTTGTAACTATTTGTAACCAACTTTTTATAATTTGTAACCTCACCGTTTTTGAGTTATGACCATTCCAAAATGAGGGGCCAGCCCCCCCCATATTGTCCAAATCGCTTCAAACAAATTTTGTTATATTCCTTTTGATTTGTAACTATTTGTAACCAACTTTTTATAATTTGTAACCTCACCGTTTTTGAGTTATGACCATTCCAAAATGAGGGGCCAGCCCCCCCATATTGTCCAAATCGCTTCAAACAAATTTTGTTATATTCCTTTTGATTTTTAACTATTTGTAACCAACTTTTTATAATTTGTAACCTCACCGTTTTTGAGTTATGACCATTCCAAATAAAGAGGCCAGCCCCTCACAAGTTGAAAATATTATTCAAAAATTTTTAGAAATTTACTTTAAATATTTTTATAATATAATATTATCATAAAATTTGATAGACAATTATTGTGGTAGTAATTATTATTATGTTTTGGTCAGAAAACTGAAAAGAAATGAAGAGTTATGACATTTTATATTTTATTGATATTTAAAATTGTTAAAAGTATCGTCATTTTAACTAGTAATGAATGTATAACGTAGTTATTATTAAAAAGTACCTTACTGAATACTATATACCTATTGCATATAACACTTTATATATAACACTAAATATATGAGTATATATGTAATTATGGGGACGAAATCTCAATGTTCTATAAGCTCACCCCCTCAAGGAGAAAATGAAACTACGCAACTGTATATATATTGTATTATAATATTGTGTTTGTATTATTTTTGGTATAATATATGTATATCGTATTTATAATAATATATACATAGATATTTTATTGTATATATGTTATGTGGTTATGTATATATTCTTATAATTAATGAATTATAATTATTATAATTTATGGAAAGTACATGAAATTCTTCATTCAATTTTTTATGATTAATTTTGGAAATATTTGGAAAATTATGTTTCAAGTTAGTAAAATATACAAAATAATATAATAATATACAAAGATAGTCATTCTATTTTTAGTGATTTAATCGCTGTAATTACTGTGATAAAATTCGAACACTGTGTAATAAACTCAATGGAAACCGGATGTAAGGTTTTTTTTTTCAATATATTGGTATTTTTAAGTTATTTTTAAATGTACCCTCACAGCGCACACTAAGGCCTAAATTATTATTGAGTATTATTAAAATATACTTTAGGAAAAACCGATTATTATACAGCCGTATGTCAACGAGTGAAGTAATATAGTTTGCATTATATCTATTTATTTTATATTATTTCGTTGATATTCAGTTTAGAATTCCCCTATTTCTCCACTGAGAAACTTGCTATAACTCGAAAACGGTGAGGTTACAAATTATACAAATTTGGTTACAAATAGTTACAAATCAAAAGGAATATAACAAAATTTGTTTGAAGCGATTTGGACAATATGGAGGGGGCTGGCCCCTCATTTTGGAATGGTCATAACTCAAAAACGGTGAGGTTACAAATTATAAAAAGTTGGTTACAAATAGTTACAAATCAAAAGGAATATAACAAAATTTGTTTGAAGCGATTTGGACAATATGGGGGGGCTACGTGAAGTTAGCCCCCCATTGAGAAACTCGCTATAACTCGGAAACGGTGAGGTTACAAATTCTAAAAAGTTGGTTACAAATAGTTACAAATTAAAATAATGAGGTTACAAAAAAATTTGGAGAATTTAGGTTTGGGTGGGGGGCTAACTTCACACACGTTATTTTCCGGTAACGTATACGCGTTGTATGTGCTTGTATTAAACAATTATTTATCATTGAAATCAAATTTAAATTTCGCGCTTGTTTATGGTGTGTAACTATGTAAAAATTGATTTTTTCCTTTTCATATAACGTTAGGTCCATTTCGCCAGCATCGCCATATTGGAAAATTAAAAATTTTCTTTTTTCATTCGTTTGTGCTACGTTTGTGCCGTTTGTGCTACCAGGTCCCACGTTTGTGCTATGCTCCTAACTGGAGAAAATCAAAATTTAAAACTGGCGATGCTGGAGAAATGGTAGCATCGCCATATTGGAAAATTAAAAATTTTCTTTTTTCATTCGTTTGTGCTACGTTTGTGCCGTTTGTGCTACTAGGTCCCACGTTTGTGCTATGCTCCTAACTGGAGAAAATCAAAATTTAAAACTGGCGATGCTGGAGAAATGGTAGCATCGCCATATTGGAAAATTAAAAATTTTCTTTTTTCATTCGTTTGTGCTACGTTTGTGCCGTTTGTGCTACCAGGTCCCACGTTTGTGCTATGCTCCTAACTGGAGAAAATCAAAATTTAAAACTGGCGATGCTGGAGAAATGGTAGCATCGCCATATTGGAAAATTAAAAATTTTCTTTTTTCATTCGTTTGTGCTACGTTTGTGCCGTTTGTGCTACCAGGTCCCACGTTTGTGCTATGCTCCTAACTGGAGAAAATCAAAATTTAAAACTGGCGATGCTGGAGAAATGGTAGCATCGCCATATTGGAAAATTAAAAATTTTCTTTTTTCATTCGTTTGTGCTACGTTTGTGCCGTTTGTGCTACCAGGTCCCACGTTTGTGCTATGCTCCTAACTGGAGAAAATCAAAATTTAAAACTGGCGATGCTGGAGAAATGGTAGCATCGCCATATTGGAAAATTAAAAATTTTCTTTTTTCATTCGTTTGTGCTACGTTTGTGCCGTTTGTGCTACCAGGTCTTCCGTTTGTGCTATGCTCCTAACTGGAGAAAATCAAAATTTAAAATTGGCGATGCTGGAGAAATGGTTCAAGTGATGTACAGTTTGAATATTATTACATTTACAAATTAGTTTGTGTGAATAAAAACCTGATATTGTTTACTAGGTTTTTACGTATTTTGTTAATATTGTATTCTATACTCAGATGTCATTATTGTTGAATATATCCTTTATACAACAATTGGAGAACGTTCGTTTTTAATAACACTTTGCGTGGTTACAAATGAAATAATTTATTGAAAATTAAAAAAAAATATTTTTAAATATTTTAAACTGAATAATAATAATAATAATAATAATAATATTAATAATAATAATAATAATAATTATGCAACGACCCTATAATTTCTATTTCCATTTTAAAACAATCCAACAATTTTAATACAGTTTTACATGATATAGGGTACGACCATTTTTTCGTCCATTATTGGTTTAGTGCTGAACTCAATATCTATAGGAAATATGTCAAACAAAATATGCCTTCAGTTATCAGTATTGACGCAACCGGAGGAGTCGTACGTCGTACGTCCTGTATTAATTTCTGGCAGAAAGACTGCAAATATTTTTCTGTACGAAGTTGTTGTTATGGATCATATTATAAAACGTCAATATTCAGTAGCTCATATGTTGTCTGAACGCCATGATACTAATAGTATAAATCATTGGTTACAAGAATGGGTAAAAGATGGTGCACCAATTCCGAAAATTGTAGTAATGGACCAATCATTAGCATTGATGTCAGCTGCAATAAAATCGTTTACGCAGTATGCTTCGTTGAATATGTATTTAGAGGTATGTTCATCATGGATTTGTGGTGATAAATATAAAACTCTCCCAAACACTATGATAAGAAATGATTTCAATCATATAATGAAATTATTGAGCATGTGGCCTGAGTTCAAAACATCCACATATAGAATTAAAAACTTTTATTTACGGTCTATTGCACTTCTCATTCAGTCAAAAGACTTTAAAAAAATAAAGTTATTATTGAAATCAATTTTTATTGTAGCTTTATTTGAGCTTTATTACAATTATTGGTTTTAAAGCTTGAAATGTTTTCTAAAATTCTCTACTATTAATATGCTTACATAAATTATTAATATAAATATCAATAACTTAACGTAAATTTATAATATTAACATAATATTATTTACAGATACGAAGACCATATTTTTATAATGACTACACCAAACATTGATTTTTCGAAGCTTCCTTCCAATGAAAAATCAAACAAAGTACAACTTGTGAACAACAGAAATGTTGTCTATATCCATATTTGATGGTATTATTAAATTAATTGCACCTCGAATTTTATATAACTGACGTTTTATTTTTAAATGGGTTGGTATATCTTTAAGTGTAATTTCAATCCCTGACATATAAGCATTTCTGTTGTTCACAAGTTGTACTTTGTTTGATTTTTCATTGGAAGGAAGCTTCGAAAAATCAATGTTTGGTGTAGTCATTATAAAAATATGGTTAAAAATATTACGTTAAGTTATTGATATTTATATTAATAATTTATGTAAGCATATTAATAGTAGAGAATTTTAGAAAACATTTCAAGCTTTAAAACCAATAATTGTAATAAAGCTCAAATAAAGCTACAATAAAAATTGATTTCAATAATAACTTTATTTTTTTAAAGTCTTTTGACTGAATGAGAAGTGCAATAGACCGTAAATAAAAGTTTTTAATTCTATATGTGGATGTTTTGAACTCAGGCCACATGCTCAATAATTTCATTATATGATTGAAATCATTTCTTATCATAGTGTTTGGGAGAGTTTTATATTTATCACCACAAATCCATGATGAACATACCTCTAAATACATATTCAACGAAGCATACTGCGTAAACGATTTTATTGCAGCTGACATCAATGCTAATGATTGGTCCATTACTACAATTTTCGGAATTGGTGCACCATCTTTTACCCATTCTTGTAACCAATGATTTATACTATTAGTATCATGGCGTTCAGACAACATATGAGCTACTGAATATTGACGTTTTATAATATGATCCATAACAACAACTTCGTACAGAAAAATATTTGCAGTCTTTCTGCCAGAAATTAATACAGGACGTACGACGTACGACTCCTCCGGTTGCGTCAATACTGATAACTGAAGGCATATTTTGTTTGACATATTTCCTATAGATATTGAGTTCAGCACTAAACCAATAATGGACGAAAAAATGGTCGTACCCTATATCATGTAAAACTGTATTAAAATTGTTGGATTGTTTTAAAATGGAAATAGAAATTATAGGGTCGTTGCATAATTATTATTATTATTATTATTAATATTATTATTATTATTATTATTATTATTCAGTTTAAAATATTTAAAAATATTTTTTTTTAATTTTCAATAAATTATTTCATTTGTAACCACGCAAAGTGTTATTAAAAACGAACGTTCTCCAATTGTTGTATAAAGGATATATTCAACAATAATGACATCTGAGTATAGAATACAATATTAACAAAATACGTAAAAACCTAGTAAACAATATCAGGTTTTTATTCACACAAACTAATTTGTAAATGTAATAATATTCAAACTGTACATCACTTGAACCATTTCTCCAGCATCGCCAATTTTAAATTTTGATTTTCTCCAGTTAGGAGCATAGCACAAACGGAAGACCTGGTAGCACAAACGGCACAAACGTAGCACAAACGAATGAAAAAAGAAAATTTTTAATTTTCCAATATGGCGATGCTACCATTTCTCCAGCATCGCCAGTTTTAAATTTTGATTTTCTCCAGTTAGGAGCATAGCACAAACGTGGGACCTGGTAGCACAAACGGCACAAACGTAGCACAAACGAATGAAAAAAGAAAATTTTTAATTTTCCAATATAGCGATGCTACCATTTCTCCAGCATCGCCAGTTTTAAATTTTGATTTTCTCCAGTTAGGAGCATAGCACAAACGTGGGACCTAGTAGCACAAACGGCACAAACGTAGCACAAACGAATGAAAAAAGAAAATTTTTAATTTTCCAATATGGCGATGCTGGCGAAATGGACCTTATAACGTTTACTAAATTTCAATTGACACTTGAAATATTACAATAAATACAAATGAAGTTTATACTTTGTAGTTTGATATATACAAGTATACCTTAATCGTAAATTAAAAAATTACAATTTTTACACGTTACACATAATATATGTTATATATATTATGTTAATAATTTATTATTATTATTATATATTAGTCAGTGCGCAACCAGGGTTTTTTCAAGGGAAAATTAAAAAAAATGAAAAACTAGAAAATCTCTTTCATCACAATATATGAACTATTTTACGGTATAAACTTTAAATCGTTATACACGATTCTGTGGTGGTCACCAAAATACCAAATCTTTATCAGAATTTTGATATATTTCGGATAAATTCGATACTCAGATACGTGCTATGGAGGGGTGGCCAGAATCCACCCTTTGGCCACGCCACTAACAGGAGTATTTGTTGTACCAGACGCGTTTAAAATAAACACGGGTCATAGATATTGTCATCGCTTCTATTATTTGGCTTGCAGTCCTGCATAATATAACGAACGAGAGTATCTCTCTCTAAACATATATATGTATACGTACGTAGCTATATATCTACCAATTGTCTACTAGGGTATTCGAACATTTGAATTCCGTGACATACCACTAGTGCTCCGGTCCGTTTATTGCACATCCGTTTCCTGTGTACATATACACGATGACCGTCTATATATATATAAATGTTTGAAATTGTGTTCGGTGTCAAATAAGAAAAAAAGAAATACAACTCACACGGAATAAACGCTATGATAGCGTTAATGACGCATTCTATTATAACGCACTATGAAAAAAAAGCAAAAAAACAAACCGAAATGGTTAGCTTCACTGTATAGGTAAATAATACGCAATAATCGTTATATTCACTAATATTCGTAATCAATATTCATTTCGATTCTCGGCGGTCAAACAGTTTATATATCTAAAACAAAAAATAACTGTCAGTTATGTGTTTGACGTACGCTTATACATAACGCATTTCCCCTCTATAAAAAAAATCCGGCACGAATTCCGGGCCGGTTGATTGATATAGTTTAAAATTATAAGATAAGCGTTATTTATCTAGTGGAAATCAGTTATTTATTTGATTTGAACGACTTTCCGCACGAAAATCCATAAATACATATATTTTTGTACTCTCACAATAAATTCCATTATTACTATCATAATTTATTTTTTACTTTTTACCTTTTTAATTGCAATCGCGCACATTACTAGAAACTATACGGTTTATACTAAAAATAAATAAATAATAGAAAAATTGAGTTGGGGTTTGTTTGCACGCGTGTCAGCAAATTAAATTTTAATTATTGTTCCGTGTTGAAATGGTCTAAATGGATGTTAAATTCCCTAGTTGCAGTTTATTATGCTGACGTCATTGAGTTTTGCTGTTGTCATTTTCGTTTAAATTAAAATGTTTGCCATTGAATAAAAAGTCAATGCTTCACAACACCGTGCAATAACAATACTATAAAATAACAAAATAAACGTCGTTGCAATTGAACATATTCTAAAATACAATCGATCTGATTAAACAATTCTGCTTGTTCGAATGTCGTTTTGCCCTTGCATAGGCAATTGTGTTTCACACACGATGAAAACTAAATCGATAAACGTTTCTAAGTAATTGCGACGAACGGTCTCTTTCGTTTTTATTCGTTCCACGTGAATTGGAAAGTCATTTTTATTTTGAATGCTGTGTTCGTACTTAGATATATACTCGTATATAGGCATGCTGTAAATGTGATTAATCATCAGTTTTAGCTAATGACGAGTATGACAAAATAATCGATTTACGCGTTTCAAATCGCGAACGGACGACAATGTACAAGGAGAATAGTGTTTGTCTATACTAAACAATCGGAACGCGAACAAACGTTTATTATTCTTAGAACGTTTTAAGCTATACATTTGTCGGTTTCTGTCGTGTTATTACGTGGGGTTGTACTCGAAACGCGTGTAAGCGATTACAACGAACCATACTAAATTATACAGATACTCGTACGTTGTGGTTGTCGGCGACTGAGGTCATATTATAATAACGAGGACTCTACGTGTAATTAGCATGTCAATCCTGTGCTGTACATACGTGCTCTGTTGTAGACGCCACTAGTTACGCATAAATTCGTTTTAAGATATCGCAGGAGCTTAAACGTATGCAGTTTTACGTTGCGTATTTGTAATATTTCAACGTTTTAGTGTAACGAAAAAAGTTGCAGACAATTTCTATTCGCTTTTATTACGTCCGGAATAAATCGACTCTGAGAATAGGAATTAAATATTTCTGTCGAGTTTGAAACAATGACCGACTTGACCTAACCTAACCTATTTCATATTTTGATATTATTGTTCAATATATATATTATTATTGATATACGAAGATTTAGTATTAAAATTAATATCATTATTTTGTCGCCAAACAAATTGCCTATAAATCAAGATAGTCAATTGTTTACGAATTTTATCTAAACGTATCCAAGCTGATTTTACACACATTTTTTACCGTCATATTCGCGCGTGTTCGTCGTGTACAGTTTTCAGATAACGTGTGGAAACTGTCAGTTCTCGCTTTGTGTCCCATTCGAATGACGTCCGTATATTCCACGCGCACGGCTTTGTTCTCCGATCGACTGATTTTCGGTATTGTTTTCGTACTTACTTGATACAGGCTCGAGGTTCGACTCATCACAACACGCACGTATGACAGTGTAAAACGCGTACAAGCTCTTACGACGGAGGAAATTCGCTATAGGAATGGCATGTGTATATAGTAGTTTTAGGTTCCGAGGATGTGTAACAGCGTTTACAATTTTCCACTCGAATTAAATATTTATCGCAAACATTTTGATTGCCGTTCGATTTTTAAAAACAATATAATATCATATAAAACGATCTGTATGTCGGTGGTAATTTGACAGTGTGATTTCTTTCATCTTCTGTGAACACGTTTGAAAGATAACTACAGTGAGATTTATTCGCGAATATTTGATCGAACGTGTTTCTCAACAGTTATCGAGAAAATCGGCCAAACCTTTTTTAATTTAATATGTTGTTCCCGTCGTCGCGCAACCGTAGCAGAATTGCCTATCCGGAGCGCCGCGTCAGCGTACAGTCTCGGGGATCCGGTCGCGGACAATTTTTAAACTCGACGCCGCCAAGTTCTATCTGAACGGCGATTATGTAGAAAATTCCATTACCCCCCGGAAAATACGAGAACACTTTTCCACGAGTCCTTTTGTTTGTACGCGCGTTGCTGCTTTCCGGCGGTACGCCTGTAACCCGGTGTACGTTGTGTGACGACACGTTCTCGGATTTTCTCGACGGTCGTCTCGAGAAACCCTCCCTCCCCCCCCCCGGTTTTCATCCGTCTCGGACCACGGTCACTCGCAGTTTTAGACGGTTCAAGAAGTGATACGTCGCGCGGGGCGCGGCGCGCAAAGCGCACGGGACGCGCGGGAATCGACGCCGCGCGCCGGCGCGCGCGTCTGCGCGCCCGCCGCCGCCGTTCGCCTATTGATTTTTGTCGCGCGGCCGTCCGGGCGAGAGCGGCGCCCGCGGCCGCGGCCACGGCGGCCAGCGTCTCGTCGCGCGTTATCCGCGTCACGCGCACGCGCCCCCGGGGCACGTAACGCGCGCGCTCCGCGCGGCCATTGTCGCGCGCGGCCGCGGGGCGTCGGGACGGTGCGGCGGACCGCGCGTCGCGAGCACTCGCCGAACGCGCTACGGTGTCCGCGCACGGCCGGCGGGATAAACGCACCATCGCGATCGGAACAGCCCGTGCCGACCGCGTTCGGGTTCCACGGCGTGTGTGTGTGTGCGGTCGTCGTTCCCGGTGCCCGTACGCGTTCGCCAGGCGCCGCATCCTGTCCCGGTATCACGCGATGGCCGCGGGCGGTTTCCGCGCCCGCCGACGCCGCCGTCGGATCGCCGACCGACAGACGAACGGCCGCGCGTCCAACAGTCACGTCGCCGGACGTTTCGCCGCCGTGCCCGGTGAGTAGACCGCGTCGCGTTACGCGAGAACGATCGTTTTCTCAAAACCCCGGTGACGGGGGGGACGGGACGGGACGGGACGGGACGGGGGGGACTTTGCCGTGGACCCCCTCCGTCCGAACGACGCGCGCTGTTTGTTATCCGTCGGGATCGGGGGAAATTCGCCGGGAAACGCTGACTTGTGTCCACTCGTTTTGGACGACGACGGTCGCGGCCGACTTTTGTGCCACGGGCAAAGCGAACGGACTGTTTTCTCGTCGCCAGTCCACGCGAGGACGCGACGACGTACTTAAACACGCGCAGCCGCGCATCCGAGAGCGGTTCGCGTGATCCTTTTTTTTTACAGACAAACACGCACATATTTGTTCGTTGTTTTTTAACCTACGGCTTTCGTTACTATACTGGATATTATAAACGATCTTTGTTCGTCCGAGTTGTTATGCACACTTCGAAACGCATATCCTCGCCACCGACAGACGGTCTAGTCGTCCGAATGGGCAATCGGTGTAAATCGTCCAAACGGGTCACTTCGCATCCCGATCCATTATACCGAACAGTAAACACGCGCAACCTCCCGAAATCAAGCGCACTGCGTTCTATTAAATATATATATGTGTGTGTGTGTGCGTGTATACGGTATAGTTGACGTTTTCGGATTCTTTAAATTACGATTTCTAAAAAGAAAAAACTTACATAAGGAAGGCTACGTTTTCGTTGCATTGATTTCCGTTTAAGGTCACGCGTGTGCGCCTCGGTTAACGTGGTTTTCCTCGAGAATGCTCATGTTTTCAAACATTCCAACTTTCTGTCAAATTGATAATAAATAACTGGACTTGCCCGTAGTCTAAAGTAGATTCAAAGTATTTGTATAAATCCACAAGCTCGCATGTCGTTACCTACTGTATTACACGGTGTTATAATTAAATAGTAAATCAACGTACGCGTACATACATAGTTTATTTAAAAAACGTTTGCATAACGCACATCGAATAAAAATATATTTTAATTCGTCTAATTGGGTTTTTTGATTTCTAAACGTCTCGATGGCGTAGGAATTACGATTTATCATGTATAATATAGTGGAATAAAAAACCCCATTTAATTTTCGAAAACTTATTAAATTATATTTATATGTTGTCCGTAGACATGTATAAACGTTTTATTCAGAATAATTACACCGTAAAACAATATTAAAAATAGATCGATACAAAGATAATAATTTCACAATGAAATTAATTCATGATTATATAATATTAGTTTTTTCTTCGTTTTTAAAAATTAAACACGTTTTAACACGAAATGTTTTTACGCAAGTACCTAAAATGTCTGTTATTACATTTTTAATTCATCTATTCTAACTATACAATATAATAATTTGTGGAAAATACTCTCTTAACCGTATAAAAGATATCATCGACATTCTTTATAGTAATGACGGGTGATTTTAAGCATGAATCTTAGTAAACTATAAATTTCAGACCGTAGTGTACAATATCTATATATATATATATCTGTCTGAATAATAAGTTTTACTACCAATTAGTGTATATAATTATTTAAGAAGGTATTTAAGTTTTTAACTTTGAATTATTGCCGGGCTGTATGGAGTGATGTGACAGTGAAACCAAAAGAGAAGATGAAGGGAAATTCAGTATAAAGTACAAAATTTTGTTATCTTTTTATACTAATTTTAATAATGTAAACTTTTGAAAGTTATACTTAGTTATACATTTTATTACACTATTACATTTTAATATTTTTTAATGATAAAGTTCAATATGTATAATACTTTACGTCAATAAAGGAAAATTATTAATATACTCCCAAAATATAGTCTATTTAGTGTTGAAATCTATCAAATATTATGTTAAAAAAAAAAAAATTTTTACGTATAGATATTGAGAACACATATACAATATAAACATGTTAAAAAAATTTTTATTTTAAAAAAATAAGTACTCACGGTTTAATAATTTTATTATAATAAAATTAGGTTTAAAACTCTAAACAACGTATAATAATTTTTTATTATTATTTTAGGACATTTATTATATTTTAAGTACATACATACACATACATCCTATCATTTTCCTTGCATCACAAATTAATGATATTATAATATAATCTGTGACATATAATTTATTATAAGACCTTTACACGATTATATTGTTCGAGTTCGTACCTTATATTTAATACTGCATATACGATTATTAAATATACTTAAAGCCGATTAAGTATATATTAAAAAAATATTTTGTATCGGTGCTATTCATAATAACTACGATTTGAAATTCGTATGCATATATTTTAAGAAATATATAGCAAAAAGTTGTTCTTTAAATTTTAATGCAATAACAAAAAATAGCGTCGATAAATAAACTCAATAATATACAACATTAATAATTTTTCGTTAGTAAAAATTTTATGATGAATTTCCTCCAGCATTTGAATGTGTTTTTTTTACATAAGTAGTCAATAAAATATATACGATAAATTATTAATCAGTGCGTAAAAATCTTTTATAATAAACGAAATATATTAAAAACCAATGTTTTTATTTTCAAAATAGCCGATGATAAATTATTTCTCAGCTTTATTATATTAACGAGCTCAAGTTATAATGATTTTAATATTAAATATTTAATAGAGTACACTAAAAATATATATATAAATAAAAAATTATGACTGATGCCACATGAAAAGTCATAAAAAATGCATTAAAAATTTACATTATAAATTGACTAAATAATATAAAATATATATATTTAAATTATAAAATAAAGTATTAAATACAATGCAAAAATATTATACATTTTAATATTATTTTAATTTAAACAACAATTGTTTTAAAAATTAATTAAGCATTTGAATTCCTCCTTCCAGATATTTAGGCAAAATTTAAAATGCAAATGCCATAAAATGCTTTTATAAACAACAAAACACAACAGAAAAGTTCTAAAAATATAAAATAAAATTACAATGAAAATAAAAAAAAATACTTTATGGTATTCACAGCATCGCCCGAATACATTTTTTTTTGTTTACAGGGCCACGTTTTATACATGTAAAAAAATATAATTGAAATTTCATCAAAAGCCTCAATTATTAATTATATTATATATATATCTAATGCGGTTTGGTTTCCAAAACTGTCAGAATAAATGAATTATTACTGTATCGGCCATCTTCATTACGAACCCTTGTTGATTATATTGACTATAAACTTATAAGTATACGCACGGTTAATTAAAAATTATTACGTGTTATTGTGTTTTGTTTGAAATGTAATTAAATATCATCTAATTTAATAATCGAACTTTATATTATTATATATTATACGCAGTGATACGCATTTTTTTCGAGTTGAATTGTTTATAACGTCATCGCGTATGAATTTATTATTGTTGTGCTAACATTCTTTATTTTATTTTATTTTGTACTATTTAATTACCACATAGTTAATCGTTCGAATTCAAATACAATAATATTGATGCACGTTTTTCATTAAAACCGCGTTTTTATTTATTTTAATTTTATTTCTCTTTTTTTATTATTATAAAAACGCGTTTCAGTATACATTTCAGTATACGATTTCAGTAAATTTTCCCACCATTTCGAACTATTAAAATAAGATATCAGATCGTGTATTGTGTAGAAATAATACCGCGGGTGTAAAAGTAAAATCATAATAAAATCCAATATAATATGCGCTTTACGTAAAGTTATGACAAAAATCGGCAGAACCCGAACAATAGGAATATTATAACTATATTTATATAATTATACAATATAATATTTTATATAGTACTCGCGATATTCTAGAATACACGATTGTACCTTGTCATTACAATATATAAGAACAGAACACGATCGGTATACATATGGAATTAAAAATATACTATTGAACTTTAATTTTGAATTTGTAATCTTGTATTCGGAATTAGCTTTTGGAAGGACGTGTTCTCGTATGATGTTTTTTACATTTGATTTACGTAATTACAATTTTCAAACGGTAATATTAAAGAAAAAGAGTAAGTAAATACAAATTCATAGCGGAATTCAAAACTATATTTAATATTGTACCTTGTGTGTATATATATATATATAATATTTCGTAACTATGTAAGTATATATACATATATATTTACGTATACTATAATATATAGCCATATAGATATGGTTGCAGACTAAGCATAATATATTAGACTCTCAAATGCGTGCTTATAGCATATTGGAGGTGATTAATTTTGTAAATTAAGTACGATAGTTATTTCGCTGTTATATGTATAATTTATTTTATACAGTGAACACGGAGATAATAATACTTCGCTAGGTTAAATTTAGGTTTGGTTAGATACTAATTACATACACGTATACCTATTTAAATGGATTAAATTTTTTCGTATAATCTTTAAAAGCATTAAAAATGTAATATACAAGTAACTGTAAAACATAAAAAAAAAAAGCATTAATATAAAATATATACTTGTGTATATATATATTACACGATTCTAAACTATTTAAGTTTTTGGAGTATTTTCGATCTTTATAAAACCAACAACATTTATTATTTCTTAGTCAATCTATAAACCGTACGAATTATTAATTACTATAATAATGACACTATAAAGTTTACTGTGAAATATTTAGAACAAATTTGATTTTATATTGTTTTTCTAGTCCGTTCGAATGTGTGAATATTATAATCCATTATTTAAGCGCGAAAATTGCACTTATAATATATTAATAATTAATATTGTGTTTACAGTGGTGACAGATTTTTAATCGATTTTAATAATGTGGAAATATACGAATAAATTATATGATCAACAGTAAATACGAATAATAATAAGTTTATGACTAACTTTAAATATGATTAATCAGCTTAAATTATTAAAGCGTATAATTTAAGGAAATACGGGTATAACTTTTTATCATCTATGTAAATAAATTATACAAAATTAAACAATATTTTCAGATTTTTAAAAGGAAAATATATCTATATTATTTTATGTAATTGTTACTAATAACTAATAACAATACTAAACTAATTGCTTTTTGTTGTTCGTAAAACTTTATATCAATATGAAATTGAATTACCTACGTACCTAATGAAGTCGACACAGTTTGGAATTTATAGATATATATATTTTTATTGAAATTATGAATAGTAAATAAGTCTTGCACGATAGATTTTTTTTTAAATTAAAAATACAAATACATAAAACTACGAATGATTTCGTTGGTAAACGTTTAAAATTTGTCTTATTCGTATTAATTGATTTAGTTCAATTGAATTATTTTTATAAACTATACAACACGGAATCGAACGTTTATATATTTAATTAGAAATACGCGTTTAGATTTTTAAAAAAATTTTATCGAGTTTAATCATATTACACATAATGTGCTATATACATATATTAATATATCTGTAAATTATATATTTAAAAATTGAATTTTCATATTTTAACACATAACGTGTAATTTTAATAGCATAAATATACCATCAGAAATAAATCGAAAATTATTTTTTTCTGCCTGTTTACTCGTATTGTCTCCTTCCGTATACACTTAATACTTATTCAAAATTTCGAATGAAATTCCACTTCCAGTCTTTGATATTATATTATATTAATTGAATCATCACAATTCTCTCTCCATTCTTACTTTAATTGTAAATTTATTTTTCTTTGACCATTTGTTTTTTCAAAAAATACTAATACAGCTTTGTTTATTGTTGTTACAATTTACAATAATTTGTACGTATAAAAATGTATGCGTAAATACAGATTATAATATTAAATATTAATACAAGTTTCGACAATATACATTATATTCGTTATTACCTACTCCATATTTTTCGTTATATATCCTGTACATATTATACTATTAAAATTTAAAAATGGAAATATCCTTAAATTATTTGAAACGTATCGAATATATATACTTACATATTTTTTTATTTTTATTTGAAAACATTATTATTTTGGGAAAATTCACCTTCATAAACGTTCTGTTATGTTTCGAAAACACATTTTATACACACTATTTTTCCATTTTTTTTTTTTTTTTTTTTTTTTTTTTAATAAATGGAAAATAATGATAAAAGCATCAAATTTAACGATTTATTTAATGTTGATAAAACAATTAATCAATTTATAAACTTTTGAGCGTATAAAATGTAAGACAATAGATAACTGTACAGAGGTTTAAGGGGATAATAGGAAGGGGAAGAATGCTATCTTCGAAAAACGTGTTATAATTTACTGTCGACCTGACCTTTCTTTAAATTTTAAATACATTCTAGTTCAGATTGGATTAACCTACTGAATACTTAAGCGGCGGTCTTAGGCTCTTGAAATTTCTGATTGTATACTAACTACGCCTATATAATATGATAAAATCACTGCTAGAATTCATTTTGTCCTTTTTTAATATGTACATAAATTCAGTATTTGATTTACGTATACGATTCGATTTAATTTAGCTGCTTAAATAAGTATATCGTAAATATGTTATCGTCCCAATTGTCTAATAAATTCTTTTTAATAAACACGACAGACATATTATATAAACTATTATTATTATGCTGTCTTTATAAATAATGAAGTCGAAAACATATTGATCGTATTTTCAGAAACAATTATTTTAAATACAGTTACACATTAATCGACTATATAGTTGTTGAGTTAAAATAAAATCCAAATAAATCATTATATTATTTATTTAAATGAAATTATAGTTGTTTCGATGTCAATTTAAATATACCATTAATAAAATCTAAGAATAAGTGTGCTAAAAAATGATTATTTTCAATAGTGTTATCATAGTTAAATCATATATGAACTCCTCATAATAATAATAAAAAAAAAAAAAAATATATAGTGATTTTGATAAAACGGAATCTCGTGGTAAACACACAAGTATGATGACCTACATTTAGGCGGTAGTGGTAGTGATGATGATGTCTGATATATTTATGCGTCGTGAGTGAACTTTATACAAAGTTTACGTTATTCACAACGCTGTTATCGAACGGAGAAAATCTCGGTATCATCACAAGATAAATCTTATGGAGTGACCGAACGTAAATTTCAAACCCATATCGTACGCGGCACAAAGAATTTTGTACGATACGGAATTAAAAAACTAAAACTACCAAAACGGGTTTGCTTTAAAACGGTTCGTTGATCCGTGCAGAAAAGCAATAACGGTTTTCGAAACGAATTCGTTGATATCCGTCGTTTTCTCGTTCCGCTGTCCTCGCGTGAATAAATTTACAAAAAAAAAAAAAAATAATCAAATCTCGAAACGCGACCGATCGATCACGGTTAGGTTTTAGGTTAGGTTAGAGAGGAGAAAAAAAAACCGAAAATTAAAAAAAAAAAATATTTACTAAAATTTATCACGTGTACCGTTACAAATCAACGTGTTTGATCGTGCGTGTAACATTGGCCAACAGCAATACCGTGACAACGAAAACGTACGTACTTACGTAGCTTATACGCACTAAACCGCTTCGTTCGTCTCGGCGTGCGTGCATGTATTCCGTTTAGGCGTGTCGAATAATTGTCTTGAAAGGCGATAATACGTTACGACGCGCGTTTTGTGTGTTCGCGTTCATCAGCCGCGCGCGATCGGCCAAACAATACGTCGATGACGGGGGGGACTGCTACAAAAATCAATCATACGCGCGTCACACGCACGCCGCGACCGCGAGTGTAGTTTCCGTGTCGAAAGCCGTCAGCATCACAGCAGCACTCGTCCGTCCCTTATCCGTATAACAGATGGTAAATCCATATCCGTCGGATTTTATCACTCTTGGTGCAGTGTACGCGACGTCGTGTTAACGATATCAATATCGTTCTTTTTGAGATTTAAAAAAAAAAAAAAAATCCCGAATAATACGACTATCAGCGATGATAAATATAAACACGTATGATATTGTAAACCGTTATTATTACTATTATATTAAGTATTATATAAGAAACGAGTAACACTGTGTGTCATAGTGTTTATTCACACGGAGATACGATGACATTTTGTCGGTTTATGCCGAGTGGCTATAGTTTGAGCGGATCGAAAAACGTCAATATAAAATATATATTTAATACTACTCGTGTTGTATTCGATAGTCGAAAATCGTATTTAAAATAATGTTTAACGGAAAGAAAAGTATTTAAATACTCGTACTCGAACGACGCTTTACACCGCTCGACGATGACTCATTAGAAGTAAAATCGACGTTGTTGACGATTCAATCTCCGTAAAAAAAACGATTTCGAAAAAAATGTAAATTTAATTCGTAAACTATACATCGAATAGTGTGTGTACTGCGCGGGATCTTCAAAAGCCTATCGTTAGTGTCTGTCTACGATGAAAATGTTGGAAAAAATCGGTTTTTTTGTTTGTTTTGCATATCCCTCGTAATACGAATTACAAAACGTTTCGAGAGGTTCGGTGTTTGCGCGCGCTCGTTTTCGAGTTTTTCGTACTTACGCACTAACGACGGACTTATACAGTATGCGGATCGGCTTATGTATATAACAGTTATGCGCGTATAATATAATATATAATTGAACTGTTAGAGGGATTGGAATGGAGTGACGGAGAGACGGAAATACAATCGGCTCGTATACATGTATATTGTGTATAGTTATCATATTTATGATATGGTATTGTTCCGCAGTCGATATATGTGTCACACGAACATTTATTCGAAATCCACAAATCGTCAACTATGTGTGAAACTACTTCCGCAAACCGTTTCGCCTGGCCGCGACTGTGCGAGCGGCAAAGGGGAAAAATCGGAAACGTAAAGAAAAAAAATAAGGTCTGCGGAGTAGGCTTCGAGCAGATATTTCGAATCGGGAAAACGTCTTATGCTCGTGGACGTGGACACTATTCCAAAACGTATTTATATGAATAGATTTATATCGAGAGGATGAGTTACAAATTGATGACTGATGACGTCATCAAGTGTTATACCAAAAGAAACGTTTATGTCGGGATCGAGCGTGCTTGCATTTCGATGTGTACACGACAATTTTTTCGGATTTTTATTTTGTATTTATTTTTGTTTGACCGTGCGACTTCGTTTCATATCCTCTATAATTCGCATGTACACGTCATGCATGTCGGACGGGTATTATATTGTTAGGAGATTTTGATTTTGACGAACGGAACTACTGGCGCGAACGCGGTTTTATTCGTTTGCCGTGATTTTCCGAGGAAATGGCGGAGCGACCGAGCGTGCAAACGGCTGAGAAGAAGTCTTGCCGAAACGGACGGGGCCGAAATGTACTGCTGCGTCGAATACCGTTGTGATCACGTTAACCGCGTGCGGTCCCAAGGAAATCGGTAATCATGTCTTCATAGTTACCGCGACCTGATGAGTGTACGACAACGCGCACTTCAAATAATTTAAACGTCTTTTCCGGAAACGAAAAATCGTACGACGCGATTTCGTACGCACGTGCCGCAATGCACTTCGTCCGTCGCGTGGTTACGTCGTGGTCGCGGGGATACCGCCCCGGATCGACAACTTGGGGCACGTCCGCGCGCTGCGGGTCAACGCACGCGACGTACTGTACGGATGTTGCACCGACGAGAGTGTATTATGCACGTACCGGCCCCGCGCAGTTGTGTTGTGGTAATAATAACACTAATAAAAACGATATCCAATTTTCTCGGGTGCCGCGTCGAGAATTTCGCGCTTTTGACATTTTATTTCGCCGAGGGCGAGATATACGTCTCCGAATCATTTTTATATTAACCCGAAACGTGTCGACGGAGGCGGGGAACTACGCGGCCATAAAAGCGATTCGTAAATATTTCATTACGACAAGTAAGAAGATAGGTAGCGGGGCGAAAAATAATACGAACGAGACGCGTGTAAAAATAAACTGGGTTTCACTTAACTTAGGCACCTATATATATATGTGTGTGTGTGTGTCTCGACGGCAGTTAGTTTATTTATTTGAAAACAACGGCGTAACGATCATAAAACAAACTCCAATAAAATATTACATATTTTGAAGTTGCAATTCATATATCCTTCTTCAAAAAAAAAAATAAATAAAAAATAATAATAATAAAAGGAGTGCGTAAAAACTCGCCTACGTTTTAGCCGTCAGAGCGATCTACTAACACGTACTACGCATATTATTATCGAGAATGTGATTTTGACGAGATTTCATGTGTACGTTTGAGTACAATAAAATCTATTTAAAAACAAAATTGATTTGAACGCAGGGACTTAAAAACAAAAAAATTCCAATAAAATTGAAATATTAATACAACTCCGTGTGTATAGTAAAATCTTTATTATATCTCGTAAAAATAATAACACCGAAATGGAAAATAAAATATTTTGTACAGTTTTTATTTATAGAACGTCGTGGTACGATGACGGATGGAGATTAAATCATAAAAGAAAGAAGTGTTATGTCGGCGAAATCTAGGGAAAACACGGGGTTTTGGTTCCGAAACGGGTTGTTCTCGGTTCCGGTCTCCGTTTTGAACAACTCATCGACGTCGAGCGAGAACCGAGTGCAATCAGATTCAAAATCGGTTTTAGAGAACGTAGAGACGATTCACTCTGTGTCGCGTTGGGCGACGCGACCGGGACGAAGCCGCGTGATCTCGCCGTCGACGAAAACGAATCGTAACCGTATTCCATCGTATGCGACCCGGTCGGTCGGTCGGCTTGGTGCCCTAAATCATATTTTCGTGTGGCGTGCGGTCGCGGACGGAAATATCCGGCGTAGCGGTGTTATGTGTAAGTGGGTCGCGCGCGTCGGGTAGGAGAGAAAAAAAATCGACCGGCGCGCGCGTCCGGAAAACGCCTACGCCCCCGCGGCCGATCGGACGGGCGGGCGGGCGGGCGCGTACGCACACCAACAACACCCCGAGTCGCACGCGTACAGGGTGGCTGCCTGACGACGGACGACGATGACTCCGAAAGCGACCCCCGTGCTCGCGATGAAATTGACTGACGTCGCGCACACACGTACGGCGGTGGTTGTGTGTCGTCTAAAACCCGACTTGACAAAACGACCACTGTTCCCGAAACCGTACGGAAAAACGAGACAAAACAATACCGCTACGTTGTAGCGCGGAACGCGTAGAGATCGTCGTCATTAATATTGTTGTCGAACAAAAAAGAATTAGAAAACGGTCCCCGTCAGTTCTGCTACGTCCCGTACAAAGCGCTCTTGGCCGCGTCGTCGGTCTATCGTCAGTTCGCGCCACAACGTTTGGGTCGCGGCGACATTTTCACCTCTCTGCTTCTTCTCCGTAACGTGAATGACATTATGCGCGATGTTTCGTATCGATTTCTTTCAAATTCTCGTTTCGCAGTTCATAATAAACCCGCGGTCGGGAATTTCGAATTCATAAGTTTTAACGTCATCAGCCGATTCAAATCGAATACGTACTGTGCGCGATGATATTTGTACGTCGTTTTCTACACGCGCGTTTTCAATTACGTCATACGTGTTTTATATTCGTTACAAAAAAAAAAAATAATAATAATAACTACAGTTTTTAACGATATAATAACCGTTAAATGTGAATATCGCTATATATATATGTATATTGTGTAGAATAGAAACGAAAAATTCGTTAATACGTTTGGTACGCACCGAAAAAATCGTACAGAGTTCAAACGACACGAGTGCATAATGTATTTCCGAAACCGAAAACTTTGCGTTGAAATATCGCCCTAAGCGCGTCCTTAACTGCTAACGAGAGATCGTGACGGATAGTTCGAAGAACAGACGAACCGAGAAAGGACGAGAGAGAAATAACGCGACAGAGCTCTGTATTGAGTATAATTTTGGTCCTCGACCGAGTGTGCGTTAATAACGCGTTGTGTGTTTTGGTGATGAATTTATCGAAGGATTTTATAAAAAGTTAACAAACGGAAATTACAATTTTGCAATATTTATTTATTTGTTTTTCCGGGGGGTTTTTTTTTATACTTCTCAAAACTCAATTTGGTATTCATATGTTTTATTATTATAATCATAACATTTTTCTTTGTTAATAAAATTTTAATTTTAAATCACTCGATTTCTGCTTATCAGTTTTTAAATCAATTATATTAATATAAATAATATCTAACACATTGTAATGCGTAGTTTATATGATTTTTATGTTCTACGAAATATCAAAATTGTTAGAATAGAAATATTCACACAAAATCACGTTTAGAAAATAAAACAGTTTTTAATATTTTTTTATTGTCAATTCCTCGTGTTGATGTATTCGACATACGCTTATTGTCAAGAAAATTGTATGTTTAAAAATTCATTTTAGAACAATTTCTATATACTATGACTCAGTTTACTTAGTTGTTGTTTTTTTTTTTTTTTTTTTTAATACAAACGTCTTAACAAAATATAAATCAAAAATAAATTTTAACGGATTATGCTGTGAAATTAATGAATACTTTTCGCCTTGAAGTAAGACTTTAATTATAAAATATATACATTTATTCCACATAATGAAAAGTTTAATTTTGCAAATTTTCAGTAGTACTTTACTGCTAATTAACAATTATCTGTCTCATGAAAATTTAAGACTCGCAAAATACAAAAACGACGCGCATACAAAACGAATAATATTAAACTCGTATTATTGCTCGTCCGTTTAAATAGAAAATGTCTAATTGATTCTAATTACGCAGGTTTAATGATATTCCGTTTTATAGTTGTATCGACACATTATTTCAAGTTTAAATTACTCATCTGCTGAATATGAATCGTACACTTTCGAAATTTCTACGTCGAATGAAATCAAAATGTGAAAATTCAAAACTTATGTATTATTCGTGTTATTCGTGTTTCTGGTGTTACGAAAACAATTTTATGTATTTATATTATTTATTATTTACGGTCGAGTGTTCGAAAAATTGTTCAAATATAATTTACAGATGTCATATAATATGATAGTAGAAGATATCGTACGTAAAGATGTATTATCGTCAGAACGTATCCGATTTCTTTGATTGTATCTAATCTAACGGTACGTTAAGTTATTATCGTTCGTGTTTTAAAAATAGACGTAATGATATTCTGTGGAGTTAAAAACAAAAATCCTTTTTTAAATATTTGATTTGTTTTTTTCGCGATTCAGCTCTATACATTGTATGTATTTCAAACCGCCACGCAAAAAAAAAATATTTGTTTAAAAAATACAACGTTTTATTTCGGTAAACAATTTTTTTTTTTGGAGTGTATGTATTGACCAACGTGTTTCAAAACTTCCACGAACCGTGTGCTATCGATCGCGCGGGGATTGGACTTCAAACATTATTACGTACGCAAGGCACAATAAAACGGTAAATATTTTTTGAAGAAATTCGTACAGTACGAGATAATACTAGCCAACGAGTTGAATTTTACTGTATTTTCGACGCGACGATTAATCGATTCTGAAATGTCGAAACACGCAACAAACACAACACATTTTAACTCCAGCAGGCCGTGTAGTATAATAATAGTCCGTCTAAAATACAATCCATTAATTGTATATAAATTCTGATGGAAACAGTGTTGAAAATTGAGATCACGCTATCGTTTGGGTTTCAATATTATAGGTTATTATTATAGGTGATGTTATTTTTTTCCATAAATGTTTATTCTTTGACAAATACATTACGGAATTTGATTGGATTCCGAAAAATATTCGTAATATAATATTACAGATATTCGTTTACGCTTTTAAGAACTCATAATTTTGTAGTTATGTTTTAATTACAACGAGATAAATGTTTTTACGATTATTTTATATTTAAAAGTGACTTCGAGATGCTTACAGCCTATTGAAATATTGTTGAAATTTAAAGACGTTTCAATAATAAATCCTTTAATAGTGATTTTTATTTTTGCATATAGCGTTTAATATCGTTTTATTTTTTATTATTTTTCACGATGTCACAAACTCATTATTATACAATATGTTTACACGTCTACATTGAAAACGATTTTATAAAAATAGACAAATTACGAAACCAACGCATGTTGGAGGATTTAAGATTTTTTTTTCTTTTAACTAATAGGACATAATTAGAGTTATCTAATAATTATTCCAACATTTTATTCATATTTAACTGATATAATTATTGTTAACTAACAATTGTTTCTAACAAATTATATTTTGGTCAAGTTTCAGAGATTCAAAACACATTAAATATTAAATTGTTGAAATATTCATTAAATTATCGCTTCGAACTATTTATATAAAAATTTAATAAAAAAAAAATTGTTCACACCCTAAACATTAATTTTTCGTCGTGAGTATAAAATTAGCACATCCTCGAATATATTTTCGATTGTAATGAAATAATACTATTTCTCAATAATAATTATATTGTGACCCGAGGACTGTTTATTTTTCACAAGACCCACCAATTCGAAATCCAAACATTTAGAATTTCTTGTGGTCGCGAATGATGATGAGAATTATGAAGAAGAAGTAGTGTAATGTCTTATCTTTTTTGATTGCATAGTTACACGTTGTATTAAAATATTTAGAATTAATTAAAAATACTTTTCCCCGAAAATAAAATGCGTATAATTTTGAAAACAATTATTTTTTTGCTGTGCACAGAAACTAAAACGACCCTGGCATAAAATTACATAATTTCTTCTAAAAGTTACGTTATTGTAATATAATAATACAGTACAATGAAAACAAAAATTTTGGTGTTTTTTTAAAATTATTATAATTAAATTGAATACATTAAATTGCACGTTTTATTAATATTGCATTTGTACGAAATAATATATATTATATTTCACTAATGGAGACGGTCTCAACACGATAGGTAGATGATATACAGTATAGATACTTACATACGTGTATTACGAACAAATATTCAACATGTTTTTCGGACAATAAAATTATTAAATAAACGAAAGTATTTTGATAATAATTTTAATCACATATTTCAATAATATAAATCACGTTATTTCAAAAGAAAAAGAATATGAACAGAAAATCACATTTTATGTTTAATGGTATTCTTATTACGATTAAAATACGCAATAAACATTACGCGAGTATGTATGTTTACAAAATTGATCATACATTAAACATGAGTATTATATGGTTCATAAGTATGAAATTGTGAGAGAAAAAAAATCGTCGAGACATTTATAGAAAAAAAAAATCATATTTCAAATACAAATTTTTATTGAATATACAAAATGCAAAATGGTCGACCAATATATTAAATCTCTTTGGTACGCAAGTATTGTCATAACAAAAACGTTATGTACGTGAAAATATTAAATTATAATCAATTATTACGATTTATGAATTATGAATATTCAATAAGACGAATGTATTTTATTTTGTTATTATCGAACAGGCCATACATATTTTTAACGCGATGAAACTCATAATTGGTTTTTTAATTTTCATAAATATTTACGAGCGAAATATTTTCTATATTTTCCATTCGTTTTTGATTTATTTCGTATTATTTCGAAAAACGTAGACATAATATTGTTACTGATAAAATATATATGACCGACAATTTATAGTAATATCCGACACACACGCATAACTTCAGATTCGATCTGTAACGCGTTATTGCTATTTTTATTTATTTATTTACTTTATTTTTAAACCGCTTCTGACAAAAACACAAATAGTGTACGATATAAAGTTATATTGTTGTTGGATAATAGTTTGACATATTGTTGAAAGAATTGTAATTACCAGTACAACAACAGTAGTACTTAAAACTTTGGAATACTTTATACTGCAGAAAGTTTCAAAATTATCGCTATAAAATTAACCCACGCGCGAGCTAATAATTTACCTAACCGTTTGAAAGTCTGACGCAAATCATTTATATGTGTGTATATATATATATATATTTCGATGATTCGTTCGCTTCATTTCGGTTTGAGATACGTTATATATAGGTTTTTTCCACGTAATATTTGCACGTGTAACGGAAGTGTTTTGAAATCGTCGGAAGACATAGTTATGTGTATTATAATTGAATTATTTGCATTGTTACGTACACGACGAGTAATTTTTTTCGAAAATATTCATTTAAATATTCACAATGAAGATTTTTAAAAATAGATGAATAATGTTTTGTGCGAAATATATTCGACATACATTATAAATCCATTACACTTGTTCGTTATTTTCCATTATAATACTATCGTATATCTACATATTATTTTCTGTTTTTGCAACGAAAATATGTGAACATAGTTTTTAATTCAGGACAGCAAAATATTCGATCGATTGAATTTATCGATACGTTCCGCGCGCAACGGTCAATAAAAAGCAACGGCCTTTCTGAAACCAAGAAAAATTCATTTAAAAATGTGTTTCGAGTATTATTTGTGTTCTAAGTATAACGTACGCAATTACGTAATACTTTCTTCACTTGTATATGGTATAGTTATATTATTGCAGTAGCAACACGAGAAACGAAATTAAAATATAATATATGTAAAAATTCGATAAACATATTATTATATATATATATATATATATATATATATATATATTTATGTGGGTTGAAATATCATCTACATTCAAAACTAGTATTTTATATACTCGTATATTATTTATAGGGATAAGATTTGGTTTGCATCTTTTTTTTTTTTACTGTTTGAATTTGTTGCTAAGCAAATTTTAAATTCGTTTTATGCAAGTGCGAGTTGAGATTTAAAGAATTTTAACGCGACTTGTTGATATTTCACATTTATAATACAATTTTTGCTGTTTTTCGATGTTTTCACGTCGTTTTAGATTTTTAATACTTACTGAACAGCTCTATTAAAATTAAAAATATTGATAAATGATAATTTTAAAATAATTGTATGAGAGTATGTAATGTATTTAATTTATTCAAGTACTTTTAAATTTTTAGTAAATAATACAAAATATTAAACCGCCATCAACTAGGTGGTTTTTTTTTTTAGTGCAATTTTCTGAATGCTTTATTACAATATTGCAACAGCATCCCATCCCTAATTATGTATATGTATAGGAGTATATAAGTATATATAAATCAATTTGTAATTGTTTTATCATTACAGATGACTTGAGAATTGAATTTACATGTTTATAAACGCGACCACGATTTCAATTCCGTAGAGCTGGCACTGTGCACCCAAACGTCACCAGTGATAACATCATTTCTTTTTCACATGGCGAATATCAGCTGAAAAATACGAGGTAAGTGATATATCTATATTAAAAAGGAATAGTTATATTTAAAATTACATCTATGAAACTACAAAATATTACCGTTTTATAAGTGGATTTTAAAAGTTTTCGTGTTTAAAACGAAATAATGCGTTATGTTAGGCAGTATATGTTTTTGTAAGAATCATAATTCTTATTACGCACTATGTTTTTATATTTATATCACATATTTTCTAATAAAAATTATTTGAATAAAACGTCAAAAAAATAATAATAAATAAGTGATAACGTCATAGGTAAATAAGTCATCGAAAATGTCAATAAATGATATAGTTAAATATTTTAAAACGACATCTATAGAAATAAAACAGCACGCATTCCTATAGATATCTGATTTATAATAAAACATTTTCCATGCATATCACAAATAAATAAATATTGTTTCACGGCAATTTTGCAGTATAATATAATGTTTAAAATGTATTGAAAAACCAATGCCAAATGAATATTTAAATCGAAACACTTTCTTAATAAGTATTTTTTTAAACGAAAATTGTTATTTGCGTAATAACGTTTTTTTAATATATCCGAGGGAACTTTAACGACAAAGAAAGAAAAAAAGTAGGTCAAGTTGTTTTTATGTTTGAACAATTTACCCAACTGAGTTACCTAATTATAATAGGTCACGGGGTTGAACTTGGATGTTTTAATATTTGAAATTGCAAAAAAAAAAAAAAATCAGACACAAATTAAAACGAAATAGTTTTGTATTTCTTATAAGTCAGTATTGTGTTGTGTCACTATCGAATTGTATCGGTGACGTTGGCACGCTTATAAAAGATTTATTATTATTATTAATGTACTCGTATTTGTATTCCGTGACTTTTTCTATTTTCGATGGATAAAGAATAACTAAGATGTTTTAATTCGCATTTAATGAAGTTAGTCTCATTTAAATAAGACGAAATTGTATATAAAATTAATAATACATAAAAAAAAACTAAATACAATATTACAAAAAATAACTCAAATAACGTTTATGATAATATTTATGCTTTAAATAAATATGTGTCGTTATCAATGAAATAAAAATAAAATACGTATTTTTTCTTATTAGTAGGTATACCTAGTTAAATAACAAAGAACAATGAAAACAGACAGAAAATATATTTATCTTTGTTTTTAAAGAATATTTTTCTTTATAGTTCGTTAGTTCGTTCATAAGTGATTTATCTCAGTTATAAATTTCACGATACTGTTGAAGTTACTTGTTAAATTGTTATATATATTTATGTGTATAAATACATTTCAAAAAAAAAGATAATAATAAAACCGTAAGCTTTTATATTCTGAGTGAAGTATGCTTTACAGCGATGTCGTTTTTTTTTTATTACGTTTTTACTTCACAGTTTCGAGTTGAAATACTACTCTAAAAGTTAAATATAGGTCTTCTATAGATTGGAAATTGAACAAGAAAGATACAGTATAAGTCGTTTTACCGATTTTTTAACGTTTTTCAAAAAATTGTAAACACTTATATTTTTAGTTTATAGAATGAGTACGGAAATAATTTTATGAATTTAAATTATGTTGATATTTTAATTTCAATCTCAGTATTATTAATAAATAATTTGTTATATTTAATTTTTTTTCGAATATTTAACATTTTAATATAAGATAAAATTTAATTTATCTCAAATATTTTAACTAACAATTTTTTTTATTTTATTGTATGATTGTAAAACATTTTTAATGTAGAAAAATGTATTAATTTCACAACAATTATTTTTAGATTTTATTTAATAACACAATAAATTGTATTGATTTTTTTTAATACTAACATTTTCATTACTATACATTAAATTCGATAAATTTCGACAATCTTATAAATTATTATAATCTTATAATACATACATACTTTCAAAATGTAATTTAATAATTAGTAATAGTTGCTTCGCTGAAAAGTTAGTAACGCATTCATCTGATTTTTTTTTAACTAAACGTAAATATAAATAATTCATTAATTATACAGATTCACAAATACAAATCAACTATTGAAATTAATTTAATTAAGTAATGAAAAAAAATTTATATTTTTTAAAAATTAAATTTTTTATTGTACTTTATTATGAGAATACAGTAATTGTAATACGTGAGGTTTAAAATCGTTATGATTATTTCATCGTATAACGCGTACAAATAATTCAGTATGAACTTTTACCTAAATTCTAACTTATGTACATGAGAAAAAGGTTATTGTTTTACGAACACACCAATTGGCTTCTTGTTAAAACATACTGTGTACACCGTGTACACGGGAAACTAACAATTTCCAATTTTATAATTTATATATATATATATATATATATATGCAGTTGTAAACTGGTAATTATAAACAAATAATTATTTATTATCCTGCTGTACTCGGGCGTACCCGTATTGTATACGAAAAGCAGATATTTCGAATTAACGTTCGTTATTGTTGTTTGTTTCTACGCAAACGCATAGTATATAATATAATATATATATATATAGGCATATAACACAAATAATAATAAACTTTTAATACAAATAAATAAACGAATATTTCGAAATAGGAATCTGATTAATATTTACTACTAATTATAATAATGACGTGAGATAATGGAGTTTACATTAACCTCGACTAACCAATGGCCGTCACGACCACTTTAAATTTCTGCCTTAATATTCTCGACGTCGCGTATATACAGTTATACTCGTATAATATTACGGTACAACTATACTACTAAACTAATGCGTAACCTGAAATTATACATCGACCAGACACGATGAGGAAAGTGTGCCGAAAATACACAATTAAATGATAACTTTAGCGAGGCTCCGAGTGCCTGTATCATTCACGTTCAGACCGGGACAGCAGATATATTTGGAAAGTTTGGATTTTTCAATTTCCACTGAAACAAAAATTGATTAATATGAAACGCATATGACTTTTGAAGTAATATTGCGCTAAAAACTTAAATCATTTGGATATAATACAAAGACGGAGTGAAGAGTTAAATGTCAGTCGGCAATCTTGTTTGAGGGGCCCCTGAATTTTTATTTTAATGAAATTAATATGCATATTTTATGCGAACACAATCACGTTAAAGTTGAAACAGAAGCGCAGAAGAGTTGAAACTTATTATGTAAATGATTTAAAAATTAACTAGAAAGTTGATTCTAATATATTGGTCTATAATTAGGTTCTTTTTCTTTCGATAAAACTTTTTATTTGGATTGTAAATTCAGTTAAAAATGTAAATAAAGTACTTAACTTTTTACATTAGAAATTAAACACGGGTTGACACTTCAACGAAGCTTTTTTTGAAAGAAAAGTTTACTTATTCGAGGAATGTCGTATTTTCTTATATTTCTCAAATTTAATAATTTTCCGGAACAACAAGTTTTTCGTACACGACGATTTATCATTACGGTATCAAACTTCTAAAAACAAATATTACAATTTTGATTTGCGCTGAGATGAGAGAAACGAGAGAATTATAAAACGGCACCTGCAGCAATCCTCCTGCATTATTCTGTTTTGTCCATTTACTCGTATACGACTTGTCATTTAATTTAACTTAACAGATATTTCAAATAATTTCTCAAATGCCATTTCTAAATGACATATAAAAAATGAAAAACAACATTATTTATGACAATAAAAGTAACGTATGTATAATAATATTGTGCTTATCTGTAAAAACGTGTACATTTATATATCTAACTAATGTGTCACACATCTTCTGCAATTTAATAACTAATGTATTTTCGATGTTTAGTTTTAATGTTTGCTCGAGATCGTACGAGTGTGGTAAAATCAAAAATTCAAAGTACAACATCGGAAATTATTGTTATTCAAATATAAAATATACTGTATACGTATACTTTCATGTTTGAGGTATATTTGAGATTAAAAGTGCGAAAAATTGTTGAATGTTTCATGCTATTTTATCACCTTGAGTACCTAATGTTTTTGTAAATAAATATTATTCATCGCGTGGAATAGGATCTATATCCTATAACATACAATAATATAATCTATGGGTTATGAAATATTAATTAGTTGATTAATTAATGATTTTAATTGTACATTTAGTTTCCAACGGCGTACAATAAATTTGTATTTAATATTAGTGTTTTTTATAATTAACTTGTAAAACAATTTCATATTTATTCGCTTATATATTCGAATTTGACCGAATTTCTATAAAACCCACGCGCACGTAAAAATTAATAATAATAATAATAATAATAATTTATAAACATAATTTGTATACACGCCCGAAATTAATATAGTTCATAAATGTTTTTTTCGCGTACAATTGACATACATACAAATGTAAAATTTCACTCGAGAATAGATTACATTTTTTAAAATCTGAAACAGTTCTTATAGTATGAAACCATAAAAGCATAAAATATACGAACAGAGAAAAGAAAGTAAAAAAAAAAAAAACCGTTACAGTATTACATTTCTCGTAATCCTCAACATGATGTAATATTATCGATTCGAAACATGTTATACTCTCGTGCACGTCGTGTTGTGTTTAAGTAAAGTTTTTCCAAAAATGTTTTCAAAGTAAAGTATATACCCCAGTTTCTTATTTATTTCAAATGAATTGTGTAACAATGTAATACGCGTTTTTACAATTACATAACAATATTGACATTCACATACAGTATTTACATTCGAAACGTTTAAAAAAAATCTTTTTTCTTCTAAACAATAATTACACAGTATTAAGTAATATATGGCACGAGCAATGTATTGCAATAAATATATATATGCGCGATAATAAAATATAAACTCGTAAAGCGTGTACATTATGGACTATTTACACGATTATTATAAATTAAATATTTCTCTATTACCGTTTAATTTAATTAATTCATGTTTATATTATCGTACGCTGTACATCAATTACTAGGGTTTATTTTTTGTATTTTTTTTTTTTTTTTGTAAATAAACTAAATCCAAGGTAAACATTTTTTTTACAAAAGTTATTGATTATTTACAAATCATTTGTGCTTTTTAACATTAGTCCTCGAAATGTGTGTTTGCTTAAGCGTACGTATTAAATGGTTTCAATAAATACGTTTTTAGGACGTGTGTTGAAAGTATAAAAGTGTTTTCAATAACCGCGCGGGTTCACATTTATTAAATAAACAATTGTCGTAATATATTTTGCGTGAAATCTGTTATCATGCGCTTTTACGACACGAATACGAACAAAACGAAAGGAGATCTATCGTGATATAACACAAGTAGAGTACTCAATATTTTCACTCGAGGACGCGAATAAATGTCCTTATTGTCACTTATTTTCTCGGTCGATGTATTATTATTTTTTTAAAAATTTAATTGCAAATAATACAGCAATATTACATTTTTACTAAAAAAACAAAATTGTTAAATATACATTTGATTATTTCATATTCCGACGAAGAACATTTGACCTATATAAATTCGTATAGGACCCGTTATGTTTTAAAGACGTAGCGTGAAATATCAACGCGTACAGAAACGGCTACACCGTAATTATTCAATTAATTCCCAGCGCGTCAAAACTATATATATATATACACACACAGAATAGGTTATGTAGCCAGCGTTTCTCGGAATTCTTACACCTAGTTATGGATTACATCAATATTTTGTGGAAATGCGAATATCGAAACGATAACATCGCGTTAAATCGATTAATTCTGTTTATTTACACGATTCTGTGCGATTTATGTAGACGATACTTGGAAATCCGCGTAGTTCATATTGCGTTTATCACGTTATTGTTTTCCGCCAAAGAGAGTGTGTGTGTGTGTGTGTGTGTGTGTGTATAAAACAGCGAGAGTGTTAAAATACGAAATGAATAATATTATTCTAATACTCCGTTCTACGCGTACAATAAAGTACAATATATATATATATTATTTTCCCTTTATATTTACAAAATACAAGTCCACTCGACCGAGTATTAATTGTATTGAGTACGGTGCAAATATTTATATTCAAAAGTGTTTTACGTGCGAACGAGGTTTCGTGTTAAAAACGAATACTGATCAAAATATAAATATGTGTATAGTCGTTTAAATCGTTGTACGTAGAAATTAAGAATAATCTAAAATTCTGTACGGCTGGTGCTATCTCGCGACGCGTAAAAAAGAATTTTGATTTTATTCGGGTCTGTTCCGTTTCTCCCAACTATACGTTTGAAAACAACCGACTTCCGTCGTGTATTTTTATTTTTTCAAAACTTTGTCGTAATGATGTTTTTTTTATCTGTTTGTTTCGTCTGGTTGTTTATATATAAACGAAAAAACAATAACATTACCATACAGTCCGTTATTTTTAAAAAAATAATTCATAACAACAAATACTCGAATCGAAATTTACGTCGTAATTGTTCGCTGCACGAGATGACCAATATATATTGTGTACTAGAAAATAGTTCGCCATAAAATTGCCAGTATTGTGCATAGATATTATTTTACGAAAATCATACGTATTATTTAATCAGAAACGGACAAGAAACACGTTTTCTACAGTTATAAACACAAATACACGTTCAAAATAACATGTATCTTTTTTTTAAATTTTGTATATATATATATCGTATCATACACAGTAAATAACAGATGGCCATCCGAAAAAAGGGAACGAAACGTTAAATAATAAATAATCTAAATCATAATGAATTATAAATAAACTTAGGTTATATAAAATGTCCATTCCAGCGGAGTATTGATTTTTCGATGAACAAACTGTATAACATTATGTAGGTAACTCATGTTTACGTTTGAGGCACTTGGTTTATCGCCAAAATGATATATTCGTGTCTTAGAAGAAAAAAAACACTGACGTTTATATATTTGTTACAAGAAGATAATATGTGCGTATATTTTTTAAAATCCGTATTTGCATGTATAATACTTTACATTTATTACTGAGTAGTACTGTGGTGATCAAGTTGTTTAACATATTTATATTGTTATATCGTGATTCGATAAATGTACCGAAATAAAAATACAATAATTTCGATTAGAAAAAACAAATCGGAATTTATATTAGTACTAAAATATTCTCAAGGTTTTGTATTTTGTCGAAAAACACAAATGTATTCCATAAATTGAAATAGTTTTTATTTATATGCATACGAGACAATAACTGCGATTACGTGATGATAGCGGAATATTAAACAATAAATTATAATATGCGCAGTGAAACCTAATTTTTTTTTTTTTATTCGAGCTATTTTTAATAGATGGGATTGCACGAAAACGTAATAATAAACGTTTTAAAAATAGCAATTACATAATTTCTTCGTCATTTAACGCATCAATATTGCAGTAGTTTCTAGAAATATCGTTCTGTGCATTCAACGATAATCTTGAATTAAAAAATGTATTCTAAACTAGACACATCTTGCAATAAATGCAGTTATTCGTAAATGACGCGTTTTTAACACGCGTCTATAGCATAACAAAACTGTCGGCGATAAGTATTTCTTTTCATTCCAATGTCTAAATTTGTTTAAAAATATGCGTAGGAAATTAGGTTTACCTCCGTGAACTCAATAGTTAACACTCGGTTTAAAAATTCTCAGATAGAACGACCCATGCGCATCAAGGCAATTTATAGTTCAAATTTTGCAATTGTATTTAGTCATTAAAATTAACGACACGTGTGTACAGTAGTGTTTTAAACTAAATGTTAACAAAATAATTTATAATTTACAATTTCAAAACAAACGCGTAAAATGTAAAGTAAATAATTTATACTTTGTATATTTTAAAATAAATAAAAAGAAAAGAAAAGAAAGAAGTATTTTACAACTGCGTTTAAAATACATTTGGGTAAAAGGAGTATTCGAAAAGAAAAGAATGCCAAACGTGTATTCAAACGCTGATATTTGAATACTTAACAAGGCTGTTTGTTTCGAAGTTGCCCATAGTTTCATAATTTTTGGGGGGTTTTTTTTTTATAAGACTTGTTCAAAATAAAAAATACATAACATTCGCGTACAATACGATATAAAATTAAACGAATACAGTTTTCGAACATGATACAATTGGACATTTTATTCGATAGCACTCGGCCATAAATTCTAGACGATATTAAGTTACTGCACATGACCTACGAGAGCTTACGGCGCGATCGGTTCTTCTAAAACAGCCATATTCAACCCGTTTCTTACTCGGGTCACATGTCACATTGTCACGAGACCGCGGGCCGCAACATAGTAATCAATGTAAAATACGTTGATGTGAATATGGTTAGCAATAGTTGGACACACATTTTTGCGTAAATTAATATTTTTCAGCCATTAAATCGCAAAATTCTATGTATGCTTTTTGTTCTCTATTTATTCAATTTTAAAAATAATTTCGTATCGGTCGCGACCAGTATTATTTTTGAATTTTAATTCGGCATAGGCGCCGACGATTATTCTCTTATTTGCAATCGTTGCAAACACGGCTCGTCATTGTAAACATTATACGAGTAGTAGTCATTATACTCGTATTCATTGTAATGCTTCTTTTTCAATTTTTTTTTTTTGGTCGAGTATGACTGTTCTAAATCAAACGACCGGTGCCGCCGAACTGCACGCATAGTGCAATCGGATCACACACACCGACGTTCTGTTCCAGATGTCCTGACGACGACGATGCCGATGGCGGCAACATGAGACCCTTACCGCCGGGTCAAGATGGAGTCGACTATTGTAAAATCCGCAGGGACCGAACCCACCACGGCACGCTGCGCCGGTCGTCCGCGTCGTCGGCCGCGTTGCTGGAACCGCCGTCACCCGCCGAACGGTACCACGGCACCGTCGAGGGCCATTACCGGGTGCACGACCTGGCGCTCGACCGGTACGTGCCGCCGCCGTCGCCCGAACGGTATTCCTCGGACGCCACCACGTCGGCCGGCCGTTCGTACAACCACCATCACCACCACCACCACCACCACCATCACCACCACCACAGTCACCAGCAGCAGCAGCAGCAGCAGCAGCAGCAGTTGTCGGACGACCGGTATGCCGGCGGTCCTGGTTCTGGCGGTCGCGGCCACTATCTGCCGGTGTCGCAGAGCGCGTCTGAAAGTTTCATGTCGCCGCCGTCGCCGGTGGCCGAACGGTTCGACTATGCCGCGCGTCACCACGACAGTTACGCCGCCGCCGCCGCCAAACGAGACGAACCCGTTTACTCGAGGTAATAATAAACAATACGCCGCACCCGAACCGATCGGAGTGAGCTGGTGGTGTTGTGACGTACGCTTTTCAAGTTCTGATATCGTAAACTTTAACGCTGCAGACGAATCCACCGTATTATACGCGTTTGAAGTGACGCGGGTTTTTAATCGTGTTGAATCGGGGCCGTGAGAATCGATAACGGAAAGTAGTAGTAGTAGTTTTTTTTTTGTTTTTTTGAAATCCTTGTGACAACATAACAAAAAACGAAAAAAAAACGTTCATAATGTTATAAAACAATCGATCAATCTTTCCGAAATCGCAACTCGAAAACAACGAATAAATAACGAATCCCTTGTTGTCAAATTCGGACACGTCGTTTATACGATTTTACCGTATTTAGTTTTGCAGTTTTGGGGGGAGCCCAAAAAAAAAAAAATTGAAAAAATCTAAAAACGCGATTTTCGGTCGCGTGCGCGCTCGGTCCGCGAACAATTCCAATCGCGTTACGCCGATAACGAAACCGTTTTCGAGATGATATTGCGGTGGACGCCGTAGTAAACGTACTTACGACGTTTCGGAGTCGGCGGCGTGCGTGTGCGCGCAATTATATATATTATAAGTTTATACGATTGTACGATTCGATAAGCGCGCTTGCCGTCGTACGATCATTTTCCGAAACTTTGGCGTGTGATGCACGCGTTCGCCATGAACATCGTCGAAACGGAAAAATACAGTCGAACTGCCGACCGTGAAAACCAACAACCGCGTCGCCGTCCGAACAACAATTGAAGTCCACCGTGGTTTATACTGGCGATCACATCTCGTCTCGCCGCGTTTCGTTAACGAACCCGGCGGAACGTAAGAGCACGTAAAACGCTCGGCATGCAAATGTTTTTTCATTGAAAAAGTCCATAGACTTTTCCGGGGTTTTCCATTAAAACGTTTTATTCTATTTTGATGACGGTCAATACATATTGACGCAAAAAAAAAAAAAAAATGTCAAATTAAATATTGCCGATCAAATGGTTTATGATTTGGACACCGAGAGAAACGCGTTCTACGTTCGTTGTAAGTATTTGATTTCGGAGAGGAGTTATGAAAAAACCACCCAAAGTCTTTCTGCTAAATATCGAAATATCGAAAAAACCGGTATCGATACACCGCGCTGTCTTGGTACACGAATCAATAACCATTATAACGGTATTTTCCAGATACCATATACCGGGCGAGCGGTTCGTGCCGATCGTTTCTCCGGACGACGGTTACGACGGCCACTACGATCGTTGCGACGACGCGTACAGCTCCAGAAAAGAAACGGCCGCGCTGTACTCGAGGGCGTCGGCGATCGTGGACGCAATGCCTTCCTCGGCGGCCGCGCTGTCCAGAGCGTACGCGACAACCACCATGAGGTCGTCGAACCGCTGCTGTACGGGCCCGTTGTACAGCGGCGGCGGCGTCGGCGTCGGCGTCGGCGTCGGCGGGTACCAGTACGGCACCGTGGGCCGGTCGCGGTCTCCCAGAGACCTGTCGCCGTCCGGACTGGTCCGGCAGCAAGCGGCCCACTTGTCTTCCACAGGGTCGCCGCCAAAGGGTCCGCCGAACAGCCATCACAACAACAACGCGTGTCTGCTGCAGTACGAGCCGCAGCCGGCCAACGCACTGCGCCGGTGCGGTAGCGCCAACGGCATTTGCTCCGGCCAAAACCATTACGGGCACGACGAACAGGCGACCGCCGCGGGTTACGGCGGCGGCGGCGGCGGCCAAGCGGCGCAGCGGCGCATATCGTCGTCGTGCATCAGGGAGAGCTCGGCGCTGGCGTGCTGTTCCGCCGCCGTTTATTCCAATCACGCCGCGTTGGCCGACGTCAAAAACGCTGCGGCCGCGAAGTCGTCCCCGACGATGGCGGCTGTGGCGACGGCGGCGGCGACGACGACGACGTCGACGTCGTCGTCGTCGTCGTCGTCGTCCGCCGCCGCCGCCGCCGCGTTGTCCGCCCCGCACACGTCTCCAGCCAACAACTACTCGTCCGGCCAAAACGCACACTGTCCTCCGGCTCAATCCAACAACGTCTCTCGGTAAGTCCGCCTTGTACCCGTTTATGTATAGCGTACCTTTGTCGCGCGCCTTATTATTGTCGTTGATTCGATAACTTTTTCGAAACGTCTATTTCCGAGCCGAGAAAGCCGCCCGCTATTCGGATCACGCCGTTTCCCGTCCGCCGGAGTGTCTCCCGAGTTAAGTAGTTCAGTTGGCAGTGGATTGGTGGAAACGGTTACGCGTGCCAAATATAGCGATTAAAACGTTTCGAAAAACGTACGAAATCGTGGGGATTTCGAAATATAGCGTTTGCTAACAACCGAACGCAAAAACGCCGCCGCGCGTCGAGAGTCGTCATCGTTTCATCTTAAACGTAACGAAGTCACTGGACGTGTGCACTGTTCGCGTTCAGATACACGTGTACGAGATGCGCCCCAGGTAGCACAGCGTCACATAATAATAATTATTATTTACGCCGTAGGTTCAGAAAACATTACGCGCGTTTTAATCCTTGCTCGTACGCGTAACGCACACTGCGGCGTTGTGCACGTCCTGATTCATAACCCGGCCGTGTAGTTATTTTCTGTTAAACGATATTTTCGTAGAATAGGATTGTCCGGAGAATGTTTGTTTTTGTTTTCCCGGACACAAAACGCGCGTGATTTCAGAAGACGAAAAAAAACCACGTAATGCACAACATTCGGCCCGGAAACGTAATGAATTTTTGAACGATTCGCCTTTTTTACTTCCTGAACGCACGCGCTCGCCCCCCGTACACATTTTCGTACGACAGACGTCGCGTTTCGACCTTAAACACGGTAATTTACTGAATATCGATCCGCGCGCGCAGACGTGTTTTCGCTACGGCACATGTGCGAGAAACAATACGGACGACAACGGCGTGGCGTCTCGAGGGCGAAGATCTCGCCGAGTTCCTCCACTCTCACCGCCTTCGGCCAATCTCCTCTCCCGTCTGATAAGAGACTCGTGGTAATCGATTTCACAAGGTCGAATCTCGCAACATTACTATACGCATACACTCCAAACGTACGTACCAACGCGTCGTGCATTTTCATATTCGGATTGTAAAAAAAATGCTTTTCCAAACGAAGTCCGGGACAGTTATGTTTTCGACGTGTCCTTTTCGTCGCCGGGATCGTGACGTCTAGCGACATAAACCCCGTAGGCAGTGCTCGAATTGGAAAATATAAGATAGTGGAGCTCAATTGGAAATTTAAAAATAACGTTCAAAACGAAATATTCTATATCCCCACATCTCCCATTTCACCAATAATATATAACTTAATTTCTAACCGTATTCTTTTTTTTCAATTAAACAAATTTCTCTATACAGTTCCTATAGTATTCTACGACGTTTTGTATAAATAAACCTTTGATAATAATTAGGAAAAGCATACCAAAACACCTATCCTAAACCAATGTTATAACGTCTAATATCATATCATGTAGAGTATCAGCCGTATTGTAAAACTCGTCACCGCCCGATACCAAAGTCCCAAAGTCAATAGAGCACACAAATAATCGTACAATATTCGTGGGAACGCCAACACAGAAGAACTTATGTGCCTGCCTTATGGGCAGATCTAAAAATAATTGTCAAATAACGTACGAATAATAATTCTGTGATAAGTGTTATAGAAGATAATAGATTGCCATCATCGAGTAGGTACTTGATTGTAGTAGCGATAACGTGTTAATAATAGCAACATCAAATGTATACATTTTGTTGGTGATTTTTTATCTATGGTCCCCCGCGACGTTAATTTTTTTTTTAAACGCCATTGAGCAGTTCCGTGGCCTCCCGATTCGAGCACTGCCCGAACTGTTTTAAACTTCAAACGTGAAACGGACGGGCGATCGGTGGTACACTTGGAATATCGTTTTTTTGATTTTTGAGCCCGTGTCCGAGTTGCGCACAGTGTGTTGTGTTGTTCTATGCCCGTCTCCGATCGCGGCCAGAAACACGAAAGAGTGATCGACCGACGTTACAGCTGAAGATGGCCGTCGATCCGACCGTTTTGCACACGGCCTTTCCTTGTTGACCTCATCAAGCATGTCGGAACGTATTTTCGCGTTTAATTTTTTACACGCTTCTCCAATATTCGTTTCTGTCGTTAACGATAGGATCGATTGTTGGCGATTAGTATGCATTATCCTCCAGTTCCGTTTCGTTCGTCGTTTTATGGAGTCGGTTAAGATTTCGGACGAGAACCGCGTTGGAGAAAAACATCACCATTCTCCCCTGCCGACAACTAGTGTTGAATACGTCGTTTATTCTTATACGGAAAAATATAATATGTATTTTTAATGAACTGTTATATTATACGCAATCCGTTATGACGTTATTATAATTATTATTATTATTATTTTTTTTTTTTTAGAGAAATGACGTGTATGTTTCACGCGTTCGATAATAACAGTTGCAGTTATAATAAAGTTTGGAAAAAAATGTTCATTTTTTTTTATTATCATTATTACAATGTCTCTACGACGTGTCACGCGAGCACACGAGTAAAGTCCGCGGTCGTGTTACGACGACGCACAAAAAATATCAAACTCCGCGTAGACACGTCCGTTATATAATAATAATAGTTAATCGAGTAAAACGAGTGTCGTATTCTATTAAAAACCGTGTCGCCGACGTTTTCGAAATTAAAGTAGCCCGTGTTTACGCGCGTCTTGTCGGCGGCGAGATTAAAAACGTCTTATTAACCGCAAATTATGCGCGCCAAGACGCCAGTTTTTAATTATCTCCTTCGGGAAAACAACAATAAGAACGCCGGCTCGAATCAGTTGCTCCGGGACAGAGATTTCGTGATCATTTGATTTGAGCGTATGATAAATCATTGTATCGGAAAAACCGATTCTGAGCTACGCTGCCGTCGAGTTATCATGATAAACGAGTACGATAAATACCGTTAGTGATCAACACGAATGGCGTCGATCGTCTCCAAGATAATAATTAATAATCCGTAGGATCATAGAACCTTTCGATAACACCGACGGTGTCCGTAATACTCGATCGGCCTTGTTACCAGTAGTTGGATATTTTCCGTAACGTCGGCCATTGTGTCCCGCCGATAATGCGACACGTTGCGATAAAACGTTGACTAATAATAAGAAAAACAAATATATATATACCTGATAACGGAAACGATGTAGAGATAGATAACGATGGTCGAACGTGTTATTTAGTGTTGCGTTTTTCGTCGTGTTCTCGTTCGTGACCATCGTGCGGTTTTATACTCGTAGCGTAGAAGTCTCCGCGCCCGCTTTTTACCGGTCCGATGTGTAACGTGTCGTAAACCGTGATGTCGTTTTTCGTTGTTGTTCCGACAGGAAACCCGGCTTCGCCAAAGGATTGACCATTCAAGCTCAAACGAACTCGAGATCGCCGCCGCTCTCCATAACTTCGAGCCCCGGATCCGTACAGTCGTCCGGCAGGTGCGTGCGTTCACCAGTAGCGGTTCAGTAGCTCGACGACGCGACGTGGTCCGTTTTTTATTCAATTTTTTCCCGCGCAGTTCGAGCAGTGGCGTCCATTCGGCCCCGCCCAACATGGAATCCGCGGTCGAACGCAAGTACGACCCGCCGTCGAGGTCGATGTCCGCGCCCGCGCCCAGCATTTCGCAACAGCCGTCGTCGTCGTCGACCGAAGTGACCACCGACAATTCGGAGGAAACGGCCAGTACGTGTACGGTACCTGCCAACAGCAGTGGGTCAGACCAGCCCAACAGCCCTCCGTCAGAAACTGTATACCAACCGAAACGCAATGTACACCATCAGGCGTCTTTGTTGAATTTGTCTGCAAACATGCCGAACAAACCGCGGACGTTTCAGAGGTCCACGTCGAAGACGGACGTTGTGAAAAAGTAATTGTCACCTTATCCTATTTTGGCGTGTCCCAATTATGTCCGTGTCTTATTCAAATCGTGCTTTGTTTTTCGTTCAGTTTCATTAAAAGAGAGACGGCCATGTTTTTCGGACTCGACGAGGAATTTGAAGAAACCGAAAAACTTAAATGGTTGGACAGAAGAAAACGTTTAGCGACTAGGAAGTACGGAGAACTAAAGAATGAATATATTAGTTCTGTAAACGAAACACCCATAACTCAAATCTCTCAGGTATTCGAATCGTCACGATCCGTTTGTTTGTTTTTGTTTTCAACAAACATGACATAATTATTGTTATTAACGTTAACACAATTTTTCAGCCGGATGTATTACAGTCTAGTCGGGATATCGATGAACGAGATAGTGCCAATCGTGTTCAATCTTTAGGAAGGAAACCGTCTGTTGCTAAGTTGACATTGAGTGGGCTGTCTTATGTGGTTTCGGTACTGTTAAATGTGTAAAGCTTTTATTATGATGTATAATCTGATTATATTTATTTTTAATTTATGCGTATAGAAAACCTTAAGCCGTAAGAAAAGATCAATGTCAACATCAAGCGAATGGTCTCGAAGTTTTATTCCATCCACCACGTCCGACTCTCCTCCAACAATTGTGTCACAAATGACTGATGATGTAAATATTACTTATGCTCCTAATTATATTGATTCAATATTTATGTACGTGTATATTTTTTTTGGAATTTGTAGGTGTTTTTTGATCGGCTCTCATCAGACAATGGCGACCAAGGAATAGAACAAGAAGTCGTAGATTTCGGCGGAAATTATGACAATTCAACTAGACTTCATTACAAGAAAACGCATCCAAATTTTAGAAGGTATTCTAGTTGGCAAAGGAATCCATCACGGAGAGTTGAAGACGACCGTATGCCAAACATTGGCATGAGCAGGATTTGGGGCAGAGTATTGGATAGAGCATTTGATAATTCCGATAGAAGACAATATGGGATGGGGTTTATTGGACGGCTCTGCAGGTATATTTGTAAAACAATTCAAATTATTTGAAAACAAAAATAAAAATGTACCCATTTTATCAATGTTTTTAGACGTTCTTTAAACAAATCGGTTGTGGACAGAAAGGACGTGAAACAACAACTTGACGATTTAGAAGATCACCGGCCGTTTTTTACTTACTGGGTGACTGTGGTTCAAATTTTGGTGCTATTTCTATCAATATTTTCTTATGGTCTTGGACCTTTCGGGATTGATCTAAGTCATCAATCCGGGGCTGTAAGTATAACCATTTTTAAATATTCATACACAATTCGTAACGTATGTGTAAATGCATTGTTTAGGTTATGGTCACTAGTCTATCAGTTCAAATCATTGAATACATAGAACCTTCGAATTTTTGGATTGGACCTAGAGCAGTAAGTCACTTGTTCATTCATTATTTTATGTTCATTGACATGTATTTTTTAAAATTTTAATTTTAATGAATTTTTATATTTGTATAATGCTTAGGCTGACCTAATACATCTGGGTGCTAAATTTGCTCCTTGTATGCGCAAAGATAAAAACATTATGAAAGAAATTGAAAAATGGCGAGAAAAGGAAAGAGAAACGGCCTGTTGTATTAGAAATGATGACTCTGGATGTATTCAAGCGTCGAAAGATCAGTGCACAGTAAGATACAGCGTATTTTATTTCTTATAATTTTCAATCAAAATTAAGTAGGCATATTTATTTATATCTTATGTCTAATAATTATCTATGTATTACACACTTTATAGTATATCATTTAATTGAAGATACATTTTCAATATTTTATCAGATTAAATTACGAACGTAATTTGTATAAGTTGGTTAATTTCTTAATATCTGAAATTGCATAGCCTCTTGTTGATCATGATTATTTTCCCAAAGTTAAATAATTTTGGTGGACAAATGTTAATAAATAAATAAATATAGATTATACTACTGAAACTAAAATTTGTATTCTAGAAAAAGAAAAATACTTTAAATTGTAAAAATGTAAATTTCAGATCTGCTTGAATGTGACTATTCCAAAACTTATATTTGTAATTCTTCAATACATAATTATTTTATTTTATCGATTCTCTCATTTTATATTTGTTTTACTATTGTACCATTGATTATAAAATATATATAATCAATGTTTGTACTAATATTTAACAGAAAGACAATATTAATTGGAAATTAAATTTTTCTGGCTTAAGATTACTGAAAATAAATAGGAATAAAATGTTAACTGTATGGTACAATCATTATTAAGAATTTAAAATATTAATTTTAATCATAAATATATATATATATATATAATTTATTTTTACAAAATACTAATAAGTTGCGCCTTGCAAATTGTTCAACATCTTATTCTTATCGAGTGTTTGTCTGTTTTTACTGTTTCTAATACCATCCCATAAACGTCTGACGGACTGGGGTGGAGGAGGAGCTGAAGGAGATGGTGATAAACCACCTTCGGTAAGAGCGTAGACAGAAAAATAAATTGGCTTCAATTTAGTAATTATTGTTGTTTATTGTTTGCAAGTTTTAAAACGTTCACAATGTTTATTTGTGTTTTAGGCATTTAAATTGTATTTGTATTTTAGCGTTATTATGTATTGTTGATAAATAGATGCAGTTTTAGCTTTATGATTACAATGGAAATTGTTTATAATGGTATTGAGCTATAGCACCAAGATGCTCACTGGCACTACCATGCTGTTTGCTTATTTAAGGGTTTAATAGGCATTGTGAGGATTTGCATATTTATTGACAATATAATGTTATCAGCTACTTATCAGCAATATTGTTGTAAATGATTCCTATAGTATTTTTGTATATATTTGTTTTGTTTTGATGCTACTACATTGAATAAACGTATAGAATTGCATTTGCTTAAACAGCTGTATTGGACAAATTTTGTACGTTGAACGTCATAATAATTAAAATTTTACTGTATTTTTTAAATTAAAGACATCGATATCCAAGTGGAAAAAATGGTCAGAAATCGATTCAGGGCCTGGTGGAAGAATATCTGGTTCTGTGTGTGGACTCGATCCTAAGTATGTAATTTTTACCGTCAACTAATAATCACAGCGTGATCATTTATTGTTATTAACCATATATGATTTCAATGTAAAAGGTATTGCGAAGCGCCTGCATCCATCGCACCATATGAATGGCCCGACGACATAACCAAGTGGCCAATTTGTCGTAAAATGAGCGGCAGAGGTAGCGCACGGCATAGTAGTTTGAGGAATAATCCGTTGATAACCCAGAAACTGACGTCTGCGGAACACATGATATGCGAAGTGATTGGGCATCCGTGCTGTATCGGAATACATGGTACTTGTCGTATAACGACTCGGGAGTATTGCGATTTTGTACATGGTTATTTTCATGATGATGCTTCGTTATGCTCTCAAGTATGTAATTTATGTATTGATATTATAATGTATTAGTTGATATAATTTGGTATAGAAATTTAAATTAAATTTTGATTTTTTTTTTTTTGCAGGTTTCATGCCTAAATGATGTATGTGGTCTCATACCTTTCTTTTCTCCGGAAATTCCTGATCAGTTTTATAGATTATGGATATCGCTTTTCATACATGCTGGGTAATTCAGAACAAATAAATTTATATAACATACTTCACATAATTTTCAACAAAATTATATAATAATTTATTTTTATTCATATTCTTATTGCTAACATGTTTTGATAATTTTCAAATGCGTGTTAAACAATTTCTTATTGAAACCTGTTTTTTTCCGTTAGTATTCTTCATTTAGCAACAACAATCGTAATACAGTATTTTCTGATGAGAGATCTAGAAAAACTGACCGGTTCTTTAAGAATAGCATTAATTTATTTGGGTTCTGGAGTGGCCGGCAATCTCGGCAGTGCAATATTCGTGCCTTATAGAGCCGATGTAAGTAAATCGGTTTTAAATTAAATGATCTACAAACGTTAAACTGGTTTGGATTTATTTCAGGTGGGTCCAGCCGGTTCGCAATTTGGCTTATTGGCATGTCTCATCGTCGAAGTATTGAACTGTTGGCCTATGTTAAAAAGGCCCGAGCAGGCGCTTTCGAAGCTGTTAGCCATCACGTTCCTGCTGTTTCTGCTCGGGCTACTGCCTTGGGTGGACAACTTTGCACATTTGTTCGGCTTCATTTTTGGATTCCTATTGTCTTATGCACTGTTGCCGTTTGTCTCGTTTGGCTTATACGACCGCCAGAAGAAAATCTTCCTGATCTGGGTGTGCCTGTTGTCCGCGTTGTTCCTGTTTTTGTTACTGTTGCTGCTGTTCTACCTGATACCGATGTATGATTGTGAATCGTGTAGCTATTTCAATTGCATACCCATCACCAAAGACTTTTGCGCCAATCAGAATATTAATTTTAAAAAGGACGATTATACGGTATGACAAATGTGGTGGCGACGGTGCAAGACCGCGCATACGTTAGTGACGACATTTGCGAATCGTTTTGTGACTTTAGCCACCTCCTGTAAAATGCTTGAGGTATTCATTGATATTTATGCTTCCTTCACAACGGTAAAAAGGAAGTAAAACGAACAAAATAATATTATTATAATCATTGGACAAATTTACTTACTCGTTTCTGTGTTATTGTGCTATTGAACCATTTGGAAAAATCAAATTAATTTTATTGTTTCATTCAATGTTATTTACATTATTAATGTGTATTACATAAATAGTATCGACTGAATTATACTTTATTTAGTATTTTATCGTTGTGTCGGTCGAGTGAGAGGAATATCCGTTAAGACTGGAGATGTGTTCGGTTTTTAGTATTTAACATTCAAAATAATACACGGAAATCAATTACAAGTTAACGGTTTGGTGAACTTAACGATATCGATTGAACAAAATTGTAATATGAACTCTATGTGGATAATCCTCTTAATTTATACAACATTGTGTATGTTTTAACAACGAATAAAACTTTTTTCGATAGTCACAGAAAATATAAGTTAACTTTTTGAATAGGTACAATGTTCAACTTGATAAGCAAATGCTATTAATATTGTATATTGTTAACAAAAAAAACAAACAGATTAATTATATAGACTTATTAGAATATTAATATTTCAATTTCTAAAATACATATTATTTTCTTAAGGGTATTCGGCTGTTCGATTTTCAGAATTTATTCCACCGCATTACGTGACGGTTTATAAAACATTTAGACGTAATAATTTGTGATGACAAACATTTTGTTTTACTCGGCGCGTACATAACAAATTTGATGCCGTCGACAAACGATTTCAATTTGTGTGCACTTGGATAACTTTCAAAACTGTGTGCGCGCGTGTATTGTGTCTGTCGTCGGTCTCGTCGTTCCGAAGACCGCTCGTGTTAACTGTATGGAGTCGAGACGTTGTGATGTTTCGACGACGTTCGAGAAGGGTTACGACAAAAAATAACGCGCACCCAACCACTGGAGTATGGCGATATCCGACGCGTAAAACGTCCGAATAGGGTCCTAACCTAACCTAGGTGATCGATGTGATCGATTCAAACTCTCCGTTGAAATCGTTCGTTAAACGTTTCGGCTTACCGGTTGTTGTTATTATTATTGATTTTTTTTTTAGTTGCCGTGTTGGATCAAACGTTTCACGTGTACGTTATTCACAACTGTGTGTGTTAGTCACGGCCCGTTCGTTGAAATTCAATACAACGATAGAGAGCACGTTGTTCAGAATCTCGTAATAACGTTTACGGTGCCATGGGGGAAAAGAAAAAAAACGATCGTCGTTGCCCTTCGAATATTTCCCCGGGTTCAAACGTGAACGCGGATTTTCTTTTGAATTTTGTTCTCCGTTTTGCGTCTTCGACGTTTTTTCCGTTCAGTGCCGGATTTAACAACCGTAGTCGTCCGGTGGCGATTCGTTTAAAAAAATTTTCCTCCCCCGGTCAAAAGTCATTATTTCTGTGGTAAACGGTGCGATTTTGTGTCTTGCCGGAGAAAACGTGTGTTTAAAGTCAATACGCACCGGCGAATTTACAAAACAACAATCCGAGAGTCGTATCGTGCGCAATGTTTGAAAATCGTCATCTCGTTAAACCCGAAGGACCAAAAGACGATGATGACGCGTGGCTTCGAAAACATTATTCTCGCCCGCTCGCGTGTTGATAGCGATTCGAGTTCACCGATAAGTTTATTGTCTTCGCCGGCGTTTGGGTTCGCCAGACCGTTTTATATGTCCGCCACGGTACGTCGTCGTCGTCGTCGTTTTTACACGCGCACGAGTGTATACGATTTATTAAGACCGTGGTAACGATAAGAAAAAAAGAAGCAATAATCGTGTACACGAGGTTTCGCCAACGAGTTAGCTTATCAACACCCGGAAACCGACAACGCTTCGAAAAGTGAATTCGCGCACGAGTGGACGGATAATCAACGTGCCCCCGCTTATCGTTGTTATTATTTGTGCGCACAAGTGTGATGTAGACGGGCAACGTTAACGCGACCGCGTGATGATTAATCATTCTTCGGACGCGTTTCGAGTGGATCCCGCACAACTCGTAGAGCTAGATCGGTGGAAGTGACCCAGTATTGCGTTCGGCACGCGAATCACAATCTTACGTCTTACGGCCGTGGCCTCGCCGAGCTGATAACAATAACAATAATAATTATTGTTATTATATAAATTTGTTTTTCGAACGGGCCGCCTTCGTAATATGTTCCCCGGGGGTCCCGACTCGACGCGCAGAGTCGTCGCTTTCGCGCGTGTATTTGGAAACGGATTCCGGGACTCGTTACGACCACGACGCGTTTCGTTTTTCGCGCGGACATTTGCGAACGACTTGGACGGACTGTCGTGTCGAATCGGTTTTTTTTTTTTGGGGGTGGGCGCGAACGAAACCGGAAACCGCGTGTCGGATCAAACCTGTGACGACGTCTCGATCACGCCCGTGAAACAATATTTGTACCGATCCGCGTGTCATGATGCACGATGACGTCGAACCGATCGATCGCAAAACGAGTAAAAAAAAATAAAATAAATTTATAATAACGACACGACAACAGTAACGACGAAACAATTCGATTTTTACCGGTGACGCGAGCTACGGAATCTGTACGAGGGACGATGTACGATAGTCTAGATTTGCTCCCCCCCGCCCCCCCGTGGACAAAATTAAAATCCGTTCTCTATACAATACATAGTTTGCAGCCGACGGACGATTTAACGTGACTTTTCAGAACACATCTCTAGTACGTAACCGTACGCGAGAAACGAAACAAAAACCGTTGTCGGCTATCAGATTTTCATATACGTATGATATCCGATCGTACTGTTCTTATAACACGTCATTGGACAAAATAATAATAATAGACGTTTTGTAAAATTATTTAATATCTATATATTTATATATATATATATTTTTTTTTCGTTTTCGATAATTATATTTAACACGTACTTATTATAATTATTATTACAAGCCAATAATAATAATAAATATATTATATATATAGGAATTAAGATATTTTTTTGAAGATGTATATTAATAAATTGATATTTATTCGGTTTTTACACGTATTGGTTTATACGAGTACATATATATATACTTACGTTTGACAATGTTATAAGTATAAAAAAAAAAAACAGATTGTTTAGACGAAACGTACGTTGTAACAAATTGCCGTTATATAATACGTGCACACGATAAAATATATACGATATAGCGTAATATAATGAATAACGCGACGATATTATAATGAGTTTATTATGAATGGTATATTGTTGTGGCGCGCGTGTTATTATTATTATTGTGTAACGATGAAATATTGTGTACATATTTTTATATTGTGTAAATCTTCCGTATCCCTAACATATTATATATTATTATATAACGACGAGATATAATATTGTTTGCGACCAAAACGAAATGGCGAATTGTATATTGTCCGATATTATTATTATTATTATTATTATTATTATTATTATTATTATTATTATTGAATTATAGTATTTTGAAAATCGACGTCGCGGACCGTGTTCTTCACTGTGTAGCATAGAAACTTCCAGTACACGCCCAACGCGGCCAGCGACACTCCCGTCAAGTGCGAGTCGCGACAGTATCTGGAAAAAAAAAACGTCTTACGAAAACAACGTGATCTCGTAATGAGTAGTTTTATTTATAAAAAAAATTAATAAAAACGAACAAAAAAAAAAATCCACCGCGGTCTAAAAATTGTTACGCACAGTCTTCGGAATTTGATTTTCAACCGAGTACGAAATATCATATTTTGCGAACGGATTGATTTTTTTTTTTTATAAGTGTTACAAAAAATAAATTATTAATAAAAACGCGGAGAAGACGATCCATAAGGATATTCGTCAAGTCACGCATTACGCACGTACATATCTCTAATGATAACTAGTGACGTTACGAATCTAGGAAAATCACATTCATGCCACGAAAAAAAAAACGAAAATTTTAAATGTTTAAAAAATAAAATCGTACACCAGAACCCAGTTGGCTTCTTGGGTTAGCCACAATTATGCACGTGCATATCTCATTATCATAACTGTCTTGCGGCGTCCGATTTTTTTTTGTTATAATTCAAAAATAAATGATTTTAAATACGAAATACTTACGTTATTTATATAATAATAAGTCAACCAACTTTCAAATCGAACGAGTTGCTTAAAAAATGTCTTGGATTCGTAACGTCACTACTGCCAACAACGTACGGTAACGGTTATTTATCGGTATAAACCCGGATAACCGAATGTAATTTCTGTGGTCTTAATGTCGGCAAAGTATCAAACGAAAAAAAACCCCCCCAATACGATAGCCAACCGTGTATTACACGTGCACGCGGCGCGATTGAATACGTTTGATTTGCGAGGCCGTGGGCACGCCTCGTAAGACCTTATCCACAGCGATCGGATTTAAGTCCGTACGACGTCGTCGGTATCGTGTATACTCACGGGTTGTTCGGATATTGGAAACAGTCGAAATGTCTTTTCGAAGTAACGATCGACAACCATTCGGGCTTGACGAGTTCGGCAACGTTTTCCATCCCACAGACTGCAACTGAGAACGGAAATCTCCGGTTATCGACGGTGCACATCCGTGCGCGAGCTTACTTCGCGAGAACGCGTGATGAACGCTACGCACACACGTCGTTATTGCAATCAAACACGACCGGTTCATTCTTTACGTGCAATACCGGGTCGTGGGTATTTTACGTTTTTCGTTGGACAGAAAAACATACTGGTACTTGATCCTTTTTTTGGGGAACACGGATCGTAATTCCAAATAATAATAGAAAAACGTTAAAAATACAAGCCATGCGTCGAATGAGTCTTTCGCGGACATTCCGAATGCGAAACGAAGTAACAAATAACAAGCGATGCACAACATCGAGGTCAGAAATCATAAATCAACCGTATGGACCGGACTTAATAAATAACGTTCAAGTACCGGGGCGGCGAGGTAAGCGAGAACACCGGACCCACAAAACGGTTATTTTGTTTAACGTTTGTTTTTCGGGGTGGGTTTTTTTGTTGTTGTGTTGACGTACTCGGCGAATGCCGTCGGCCGACTATAAGTCCAAAATCGGCGCGAGCGAGAGTCCTCGGCCGCCGCGTATCGATCGCAACGACGGACGTCGTTTCAACGTGAACCATCATCAAGTTGGACGGCTTCTTTCGAGGACACACGCCAAGTAAGACCGGGACACGTACGAACGCTTACAAAACGAAAAACGAAAAATCGCGGGCCAGCATGCGGAACACGGTTATCATATCGACAACGAACGAGCGTTCGATACTTTGTTCGAGAAACAGGTCTCTGTACGTTTCCAGCGCGTCCGGATCGTCGGCGATGCGCACCGCTTCGTCGTGGATCTTGCCGCATTTATCGCGGATTATTTTCCCGGCGATCTGGCCCAGAACCGGATCGTCTCGGTTCGTCTATACGTACGTACACACACACACACACACATATATATATATACACACACACATGGGCGCCCATTGGAGGGGGGCAAGGGGGGGACATGCCCCTCCCTGGAAAATAAGTATAGTTGCTGAAATCGGTACTTTCACATTGCCATTGTAAAGGTCGACGTTTTATTTCTGATTTATTTTTTTAACATAAATAAAAATATTTTAAGTAATTTTATATATAAGTATTATTAATATATTTGTTTATTGAACGAATTTCCCTTCTGTTTCTTCTGTGATAATACAACAGTGAAGATACAACAGTTAAATATAAATGGTTTAATTTGGTATGATTATTGGAAATTAAAATCGATATCATACGTTGATGAAATAACACAAGACTACATTAAATTATTGAACCTAACCTTTTTTTTTTTTTGCTTATCAAAAATAATAAATTATTTTGTCCCCCCCCCCTAAATATTATCCTATGGGCGCCCATGCACACACATATGCATTGCGTCGGCTTCTGTCATGTTATTATTACCCGTCGAAACACGTGCAAGTACAGCACTTGATGCGTGAGCGCGTAGCCGGCAAACCCTTCCGTGCCCCGTTTTTCTTGTCCGACGCATTCGGCCGTCAGGCGGCCGGTGACGATCACCCGGCGGATGCATTCGTCCGACGCGACGCGAAAGCGCGGGTCGTCGCCGTTGACGGTCGGCGAACGCGTGTCGTGACGCCGCGGCGTGACGTGCGCGATCCGTTCGGGCGACGTCCACAGCTCGCCGTCCAGAATCGATTTGGCTGCGCGTCCGCGGAAAAATATTTACGATTGTGCACCATAGTTTTTTAATTTTTTTTTTTTTTTGAACGTACTCTCAGTGTAAAAGCTGCAAGTTATAAGCCACAGATCACGGAGTCGCGAGTACGGATTATCATCACGCGTTACGACATAGCCGTCGCCGTTTCGGGCGGGTTTAGTAGAAATAACAATCGATTATTTTATCGCACGTAACCCCCCCCCCTAACTAACTATGGGCCTAGGGGGGAGGGCATTCGAATCTTTTTAATAGCTATAATTAGTTGAATATATTTAAGGTGGAGACACACTATTTACACGTGTCAACCCGCATTTAGACACGATTTTATCGTGCACAACATAAGCAGGTGTTTAAATCTAGTAGTTTAAAATATATGATTCGGTGAACATAAAAGTAATGGAACTCGATTGGAAATTTAAAAATAGCGTTCCAAACAAAATATTCCATATCACAACACTGTGGGTATCCAAAGTAATCTAAAAGAATAGTATTCGACAACATTTTTTATATAAACAAACAACTAATAAACCCATTTAAATTGAAGTAAGAATAATAATATGTAAAAATCAATTATATGATAATATACAACTTATAAAAAAGATTATAACGTATTCACGCCATACAGGGATACGTCGGACGAACATGATGATCACTAATAAATATATATAGATTTAGTTAATGTATGCGGTAATTTACGTCTACGAGCGTCCGTCGGCCTCGCACACAGCCGAGGCTCAACATGTATTTTTACAATAATTTAATCGGGTTGTTCACAAAAATCCTAATATTTCCGTCACCGGTACGGTTACGTCCGGATATTGAGGTTGGCGGCCGTCGATAGAAAGCGTCAGTAACGGTTACGTTACAACGTTTCCGTCTAGTTTGTAAAGTGAAGGAAATTGGACATTTTCTGCGCATACTTATTGTATTTAAACGTCGAGCCGACTTTTTCAGACGTCAATCGATGTTTTTTCACTTAAAATATCATTATAAACATAAATGAATTGCGAAAAGTCAGTATGGCTCGATAATATCCAACGCATTCACTAAATGGTTTATTAGCTGTATTCGTTTAAAGTGTAGTGGGTCGAAGTAAAAGGCGCATATTTTATCACACCGTGCACGCATTTTTGTCACATCGCGCCGATCTTCCGAACCTTAACCGTCTATAGATTTATATTGGCAATAAACTATTCGCGTTTATATCAGTATAAGTTTTATAAAACTATACGAACAACTGTATTATACGTACAGTAATGACCCGTACAAATTTTTTTGCCGCGATAACGTTCTTGTACAGTATATAGTTTTGAGTGGGGAAACATCGACTGTGATTTACAATTTATGATCGATTTATGTGGTCTTCTCTTATGGACGAAGAAAAAGATCGAACGAAAAACGACGGTAATAAAAATATCAATGTTCCTCACTTGTTTCGATGTCTGTTGAATTGTTTTCGTAAAATTTCGAATAAAGCGCATCGATCATTGCAGTCAACCGGTCCGTCCGATCAAAACCGCCATAATCATTTCCAGAACATGACTTGAATTGGCCTGTAAACGAGTGAGTAAATATCGAATAAAAGAGTTAATAACTAACGTTTGAAATCCGTCACATGTAAAACCTATGAAATTAATGGTTTTTGCAAGAAATTTTAAACGTTTACCGATCTCGCGCGGTTTTAGTTAACGTCGTAACCGATTTTCCGTCCTTAAATATAAAAACCGCCAAGAACTACCAAACAAACAAACGGACATAGTCGTTTCGCGCGTACCCAATTTAAAATGATTTTGTACGAACGTGCACTACACACACACATACATATATATGTAATATAACATATTATACGTATTTATACTTTACGGTACGATTACCTTTCATTATGGAAACGCCGAGCATTAGATTTATGTCCGCGTCGACGTCCGAGCTGAGGTAATATCGTACCGACGATTCGACCAAATCGGTTATTTCGTCGGCCAGTTTCCGAAACGCGTTCGGATCGACGACGTCCGCGCCGAGGACAAACGCCAGCAAAGGCCCGAAGCAGCAGAAGGCGTACAGCGACATGGTCGCGCGACGACACGATGAAGGATAAAGGCGAAAATCGCGTACTTCGGGTGTTTTTACGCGAAAGAAAGAACAAAAAACGAATAACAAAAAACAAAAAAAAAGAAAAAAAGAAAAAAAGAGGTTGATTGAAACTTATTGTCGTGTCGAGAGCGAGCGCCGCCGAGATTGTTGGGCGTCCGACCCCGGGAAACAAATCTGTCAGTGGAGCTTAATTTTTGTTCAATTTCGCCATCTACGCGCGTAGAGTGCCAAGGGGACGGGATAAGCCGTTCGCGTTTCAAACAATAACAGAGGGTTCTTTCTCTTTTTTAATTTAGACGGAATACGGCGACTGCCCACGCGGAGTGTCGCGCGGTCTCCGTTTGGTTCTTTTTTATCTATCCATTCTTGACGGTCCGTTGCTCTGAGCTGTTTCCATAACTGTATCGCGTTTTTCCACGTAAAACCTCGGCGCCCACGACAATCAACCTCTACTGTACGTCGGTACCAAACGGAGACAAAACGAGAGAGCTGTTCGTATCGAGAATCCCTCTCATCGTTCCACGTACACACGCTCATTTCGAAATTGGATTTACAATTTTTTACAATTTGCCCGCACCCGATCGGACAAAACGTGCTGACCCGAATTCACGTACGTCGCATACTCCAGGTACACGATATAAACGTATAAATACGATCTCGCAATTTTATTTCGTACGAATTAGAGTAAACATAGATTACATGATTTAAATTGTTTGTAAACTATACATAAGAAAATAGATTTCATATTTAAAGTAAAATAATAAACATTATATAAATGTTAATGCGATAATTAGAGTTCGAATTTTTATGATTTCACATATGTCTTTCTAGTCTATTGTATTTAAACGGGAGTAAGATAACTTTACGAATCACGAAACATCGAATTCATAGAAAAAAATGTACTTTACACAAAAAAAAATATATTTTAGGGGCTAATAAATATTCAATACGTTTGAGCATATTTGAACAATGTTGAAATGCATGCAAAATACTTTTTCGGAGAAAATAATTATTTTACCTTAATTATATTTATTTAAAAATATTCACTAGTCGAGTTATTTTTATATCCTTCTGGGTTCTTTTTATACATAAAAATCAATGACTAGATATCATAGAACTGCTTATCGCTGACAATAAATAGCGCGTGCGTCGTTTATACCAAGTTATAAAAGAATTTAACAAAATAAATAATGACATAGTGATGTCTAGTGATGACTATTGTGTACCACCCATTGTTTTTTCATTCGTATTATTTACAGATATGCCGAAAACTTCAAGCGGGTTAAAAAGCTTATTTTCTCAATTGATTTTATTGTATAATAATAACCAACAAACGATTTTCATGACAGATGAAACAACAGATTTTTCGTCAAACATATTCATTCCGTGCACCAAAAAATTGCAGGTAACACAACATGTACTTACGATTGCACACAAAAATGGTTTAAAACGTAAATTAAATACTACATGAAAACAATTGTTTTTATTAGAAGCTACTTTCAATGAAAATAAACGCTAATGATTTTAACAAAGATTTGTGTTAGAAAGAAAAGATTGGTCAGAGAAATGTATCCGAATGTAAACAAATTAGTCGATGATATGAAAAAAGTATTTTTAAAAGCTCCGTATCATGTTCAGGTGTATAAAGAAATAATGCCCAATGTTTTATTTCTGTTTAGCATTATACTTTTGAAATAGTTTAGATAGAAATCTCGTTCGAACTCTATCGGTTTCTATCGACAATACCGCATAGTTTTTTTTAAGCCGATAAAAATATGGTTTACTTGGAATATATAATTATTCGCGTTTATCGGATTTCTCGTATTTTTTTTTGTTTTTTTTTTTTTTTTTTGTTAACGTCGACTCTATTGGAATCGTTTTATTCCGTGAAATATTTCTGATCACCTATACAGTTACGTAACGTAAAACAAAACTTGGATATCACCACGAAACAATACGGTTTTTATCTCGTATTCTGAATTCCATTGACTTACGCGCGTGTTGATTGACATTCGTATTTTTGTATATTATTTGTATAATTTTTGTTTACGCGACTTCGCCGACGCTGTATATTTATATTCACACGCTACACTGTACGTGTATAAAACAAAGACCGTACACCGAAAACGTATTATATCCCTACGCCGGTCGCGTGCGGGCAAACGTGTTTTATTTTATCGGATGCGAAAAATTAATACGCTCGTGCCGCGTGAAATATCGACGAGACGAATGTCGAGTAATTTCCGTGACAAAAATGATGGAGAACATCCCAAGGGCGCCGTTGGAAAAAACCGCGGAGAGACGCGCGGACGGCGAAACCTAATACGCGCAACGAGATTACGCGTAATGCGCGTATGATATCGGCGTTCATCGATCATTTGTTATTCGTTCGTTAACGCGTCGAACGAATGCGTGTGCGTGCGCGCAATATGCCCACACGCAGCTGATACACTTTCGACGTCGCGCCGAAACGCGCAGTTCGTGTTTCGGACGGAATCCGTGGATCGCGATTATTTTCTTGAGGCTCTGTCCGTTTGAAAACGTCGCGAAAAATTGTGTTTCGATAGTCCGCGTCGGTCGTCGGTCAACCGATTATTCGGACATCTGTGTTCACCGTCCGCGTCGGCCTAATCGCGTTGGCTACCAGTGGCGTGTCCAGGAATTTTTAATGGGGGGGGGATGTAATAAGTAAATAGTAATAATACATTTTAATGAATTGTCATGGTAATACCAAAAACTCAAATGTTTATGTTTCAAGCTGTCCAAAATCGTTTCTAGCTCATAATTGTGTACATTTCTATATATTGTTCTGTAATCAAAATGAATTTAAATTATAACACACTAATACCAAGTTGTTCAATTAACATAACACCATTAAATTGAAAAAAATGTATTGCATGTTTAAAAATAAAATCAAAATACATGGAAAGTAGATTGCTTATCCCAAACGGAATTTCAACCGCCTAGCTTTTGTACTTTTTTACCATTAACTATTACAAAGTATTAAGTAATGACTCTAAAACAGCTCTTATAACTAATAAGTTGTTTTCTGTAGATAAGCGAAATAGACAATGGAGGGGGGGATATAACCCCTAACCACCCCCCCTGAGCACGCCACAGTTGGCTACCGTTGGGTTACCGTTACATTCAAGTCGCTTTCGATTCGGCCAATTTATTGCCTGCTGTTACGAGCTGTTTGATCGTTGACAATACGTACCGGACACACATTGAATGATCCGTGCGAGATATTCACCGATGGTATGCGTTGAATACGTACGCGGTTCAATAATGTTGTAATCATTCGATCAAAATCGATCGTTGTATTTCAGTTGCATTTTTACATTGTTCCGGGTTCTCATCGATCGACAATGCGTTTGGCATTTTTTTTTTTTTTTTTTTTTTTGTCTTTGAATTACGTTATAACATAATTTTTTTTTCGCGCGTGTTCTCTGATACAACAGGTGATTGACGATAAGCGGCACCTTGGATTCATTGAAGTCACGTGGCTTCCAGGTTCGTCTCCACGTGGCCTGAAACGGATTTTTCGCCGTACCCTCCAAAAAGATCGGTAGCGCACGTTCCTGTCCAACACGTACATTTCAATACTCACATCGTCTCGACCAAAGTATGTTATCCAGACTCGCCGATGACGCGCAACAGTCATGTCGGCGGGGTGTGCGACCTCGTGGATGACGAGGATGGACGCACGCCGAACGATCGCTGAGAACACGAGTGCACGACGATGATACTGTCCGAAAACAGAAACCTACAACGACTGTTCGCGGATCTCCAAAACAATATTCTAAATGCTCGTTGAGCTCGGTTAATGCACGGGTTTAAATTAACTCGGGTCTTTTTTCACGGTTACAATTGACATACAATAAAATCTATATAATTTTACTAAAACAAACTGAAAATTCTATATATATATAAATTTATAAATATTTTAAACAATTGAAAATTTGATTACACAGAATCAATCCTCTTTGAGGCGGAATAATTATAGCGGGGGGAAGAGGGGGGTTTCGGCTAAAACAATTCAAATAACATGTACAGTGATGACCGAGTACTTTGGTGATTTGTACGGTGAACGAAATGATGATACGCGTTCGAAATGCCAAATGGACTATTCAAATTATGATATACAAAATTAACACAAATCAATACATTGATATCATAATTGATATTGTACGTAAAATGTATATGTTACGGGTAACATTAACATTGGCCAAGGGTATCAACAATATGTTAAACGGTTATTTTCAAAAACTAAAATACTGTTTGTACGAGAACACGTTGGAGATATAGCTTAACATTTTCAAATAAATATCTACTACTGACTTAGACGAGAGCTTCGACCAGAGATCGGTAAATAGCGTGGCCATTCATTCGATTACAACGAAATTAAAACGTACGATTAAATCCTTTTGGAACACAACAAGAATCGGCACCTGTTGGCTTCCACTGGACACCGTTAAATGATTCTCGACAATAAAATACGTCGTTCCGACACACGCGTACACTCGATTCAAATATCCGACACCACTATGTGCATATCAGTTTCCTGGCTAACTGGAAAATCAGGGCTGGGCCTACGAGCACGCCGGTTCGGTCGGCCTTGCGGTCGGCTGGGAACAAGTCCACGTAAATAAACGTATGATGTCGCGCGCACACGTATTCGTTCGCTGATTGATATCAATTACAATTATTATATTCGTCGTCGACGAAACAAAACAAACATAATTATGCGCACATTCGTAATCGGCAATATAATAACACCGAACACACAACGATGCTAATCAAATATTACGTTGTATTTGTTGGTTTTTTTTATTTTATTTTTATTTTTTTAATAATTGTTTCCAATTTGAACACGATCAATTATGATCACGAAAATCTACCATACGTCGGCGTAAATACTACGCAGACGTACGTTATTTTCCCAGTAAATCTGTCGTTTACTAAAAAACTTTTTTGTGAACTTTGTATACTTGAAGTAGAAAAAAATGAATTATCGTTATTCTATACTGATAACTGGATTACTGTCTCTTCTTGTTTCTGGAGCTAATGTCTATAATTTTTTTCCAAATTTACCGGCTGTAAGTGAATGTTGTTCAATAGTTTATATACGGGTAATACGTATTGTTAATAAATTTAAGCAAATTACTTTCTATTCAGTTTAATGACTCAAAATCGAAAACCTGGATTATAAGGCAATATTAATCAATCAAGTGTAATATTTTAAAATTTACTAATTAATTTCACACGTTACTAATAACTATATGATATTATATTTTCTAAAAAATCCTTGTCAGTTTTGATTAAAAATTAAATTTCGTTTTTATTTTAGTTACTTTGTCAATTCGTGAACTAGAGAATTTGTTTTATTTTCTTCTGAATCGTTGTGTATAAACGCATGTTTCAATTAAGTTCTCAACACAAGTCAGAGGAAAAATATTGTGTTGCATTAATAGTCATTTTTACGCTCACACGATTATGTACGTTTACAATGTAAAAAATTATTCTATAGATATATTATGAAATGAATAATGTTGATTTAGCTTTTGGAAAACGTTTTTTTTTAATCATTTAAATGCGCTTTACTTTATTAGCTATACTATAGATTCTGTAGAATACACATAACGACTTTATCTACATACTTTTTTTTAGTATCACCAAATTATGATAATTAATTTTTATTACTGTACTCACTACTTGGTTTTAAATGATAATTGTTTTATATTTATCTGAACATTACCTTTTCAAGTATGTTCCTATAAAGAAACTTGATTCACAAACATGTATAAATACTAAAAAAACATACGTAAATAGTATCAAATTCGTTTATAACTATCACAAATGGTGTCTTATGTTTGTAAAATGAATACGATCATCGAAACTCATCGTATAGGATTTCTTAGACTCAACTTATAAATCGACAGACATTTGTACCTAATAATTACATAAACATTTTTACTTATTTTAGGGAAAATTCAAAATAAACTTTGTAGCCATTATTAAATGTAATGATCAACAAGATTCTACTTTGGAGTTCAATTATTTTTTAAGTAAAACATCCAGAAATACAACTGAAATGCGAGGAAATTCAACGATTAGGAGACAACTTGATGATTCATTTACAGTAGGTTCATATCATGAGTATAAATATAATGACTGTATTATTGAAAATGACAATGACTAATCATTTATAAGTCATTTATTTAATTATTATAATTATTAAACTTTTAAAAAAAAGAAAAAAATTGTATAAATTTGTTCCAATAAACAAAATAATTTCGATTACTATAAAAAATTAAGAAAAACATTTTTACTTCTACATTTAAAAAAAAGCTTTGATTATGAGAGTAATTAAAAAATAAAATGTACTTAATATTTTTTTATTTATTTTAATATAATATTATATATTAGTATTATATAGTCTAGTTTTTATTAGTTTAATTACTCCGATATTTTAAACATCATATTCTACCTTAAAATATTTTTTGAGCATGATTAAATTATCTTATTTAACTATCGAAAATCGATCTAAAAAATCAAAAATAAAAAAAGCGAAAAAATTTAATATATATTTATATATTTTTTTTTTTGCAAGAATTTTAATATTATAATTATTTAAAATTTAATTTAAAAAAATATTTTTAAACAAATTTATATCTATATGTAGTTAGAATACATATTTACACAATGATTATATAATTTTTGTTTTCAAGGATTAATGATTAATAATGTGTCATATTGAAAAGTTCTAATATTTAAGCAATGCTATAATTATTAATTTTTTTAGATTCATATTAATATGGCTGTCAAAGATTCAATTGGCGGATGGAAAGATAATGCATTTATTTTTAAGTTTCCTAATGCTTGCACAATTTTACAGAAAAATTCGATGTCAGAGTTCCTAGTATATAAGGAAAGAATGGGATATAATACCACACGCATTTGTCCAATACCCGCCGTAAATATTTAAATATTCTATATATTTATTTATTGTGTCGTTGGAATAATACAATGATATTAACATGATACAATTATTTTTAGGGTCTGTACATCTCAAAAGGTTATGATCTATCAAGGATGCAATTAATAACAAATTTTCCAAAAATATTTTTTTACGGTACTTACAAAATTCGTTTTTATTTCACAGATAAAAATAATATAGAAACTGGGTGTCAAATTTACGTTGTAGACATTTTACGTCCATGGGAATATACATAAGTTGCTTAAATTAAATATAAATGTATACGTTATACATATTCTAAATACATTATTTTTTTTCTAAATGTTTGTGCATAAATGATTGTTTCACTTAAGTTCTCAAGATAAGGCAAAGAAAAGATTGTGTTGAATTAACAGTAAATATTTTTTTTGTTCACGATTTTGTACTAGCATACCAGTGTATAATCATGTCCTATAGATCTAGTCATATACTGGTTCTAATATAAGTGATATATTAATAAATAACAATATTGATTTAGAATTTTAAAAACGTTTCTTGTTGCAATTTAAATTAGTTATTTAAGAATAATAATGTGTTGTGGCTGCAAACTTAAATTTGGATACATTTATTTAAATGTATTTATTCGAGAGAAATGTGAAAAATGTTTGTAGGTATTACATTTTCAATACATTTTAAACGTCTTCTCAAATATTAATTAAATATGCAATTGATATGCATTTTCAATCAAATATCCAAAAATATTGCTTAAGAATAGAATGGAATCATGAAACATCAACATTTTAATTCAAGCATACAAACAAACATATGTAATTACATAAAATTCCGGGTCCTAATAATAATAATAATACATTTAAAATGATATAACACGCGTTATTATAAATCAATAGGTCATATGATAAAACAAACAAAGTTTGAAATACTATGGATTTCCGCGATTGGTGTACGTCATGACATTAAAAGCGTGTATAACATCAACACCATTGTCGAATTCGCTAATTGAACAAACAAGATTGACGAAACAATTTATTGATATTTTATGTCTTTGCTTTGGCACACAACCGAAAAAAA
>CM032348.1:4226958-4398745 GCA_019022885.1 Schlechtendalia chinensis | reverse complement strand
AAATCAAAGATCATTAGAAATAAATATATATATATATACACAGACGTGGTCCAGTGACCGACTGTTAAGCGCTTGGTAATTGTGTAATAATTAGAATATACTGTGAATAATTTCATCGTTCGTTGGTTGAGCCATTCAAAAGAAATGTCCGATATACGTAAAAAACCCATACAAAAGATTAAAAATCAAAATACATTAATGCTATTCAGATACGACATGTATAATGTATATGTGAACGCTGATTTTAACATTACCTATGAGCATCTACATATGAGTAGAGAGTGGTTACTCTCAAAATTCATAAACTAAAAAAAAAAAAAAATTATTTGAATTCACACTTTAAAATAACCGAAATAATGAAATACTATTATCGATAAATGGGTTGAATAAATGGCTAGATATTTTAAAATAAAAATCGACTACTCGACCGTACGACGTTTTGTTGGCCTTGTTCGACCGGAAACAAGTTCACATATGTATAAGGTCGCGCGGACCAATTCATTCGCCGATGGATATCGATTACAATTATTTTATTCTTCATCGACAAAACATCATACACGATTTCGCGCACATTCGTTATCGGCAATATAATAATAGCATTGATCACACAAGGTTGGTAATCGGATATTACAATGTATATGCTCATAAGTTATTTTATTTTAAAATTTTTCAAAATTAAATACGATCCAATATAAATACGGAAAACTACAATACGTTGGTAGAAATGTTACGCAGACGTGAGTGACTTTCCTAGTAGGTCTGCCGTTTATATAAAAGTTTTTTGTGAATATTACAGTTAAAGAATAAAAAAAAAAAAAAAAAAAAATGAAATATTTTTGTTCCATATTGGTGAATCAATTACTGTTTGTTGTTGTTTCTGGAGCTAATGACTATAACTTTTTTCCGAATTTACCGGCTGTAAGTGAAATTTGTTCAGTATATTATAAATGGGTAATACGTAATATTAACACAAATAAATACATTATTTTTCTTACAATAAAAATATTTAAAAATAAATATATTTTAGTCTTGCGTTGTTGCTTACTTAATATACATAATATTGTACAAGTCCGATAAACGTAAATTTATAATTTACTAGTTGCACACGGTATTAATGATTGTAGTTATATATTTGGCGAAAACCTTTGTTAGTTTTACTTACAAATTATATTTCGCTCTTATGTAAATAATTGTTTTGTAACTTTACCAAGTCGAGAATTAGTTTTATTTGTATCTGAATGTTTGTGTATAAATAGTTGTTTCAATTATGTTCACGATACAGGGCAGAGAGAAAATATTATAATGAATTAACAGTAAATACATTTTTTTTTTTACTATTATACCAGAGTAAAATAATGTATATATCTAGTCAGATAGTGTTTCTTATATTTGTGGTTAGGTACTGATTTAGCATTTTTAGAACTTTTTCGTTGCATTTTAAATTAACCATTCAAGTTTTTGTGGAATAGACAAAATATTTATGAAAATTGATTTTAATTATTTTATACGCCATTTGATTTTCAATATTAAATGTTTTATATGTATCTGAACATTATTTACGAAATCACGTTCCTACAACGAAATCTGAATTTATCAACATGGTATAAACGTGGTAGTAAAACATACAGGGGTAATTTAGAATACGTTTGTGGCGGCCGTCTTACGCTACGTCCTAACCGAATCCGTGCGTTACGGACAATACGTTCACGGGGAACGCACGGAGAATATCGCATTATTGGCGAAATTGACGTTCATCTGATACGTGCGATAGGTCGAGAAATTTTTATAAAACATTCGTCATGGTTGACGGTACGTTGCGTCGGCTAATAATGGAACACGGTCTAAATCGTGCGGCATTACACGGGGACTGAAACGCACCGCACGCAGAACAAGACCAGCGAGGACCTGTCCGTACTTGGTCGCAGTGTGTTTTGTCCCGCAGTACACGTGATTGGGTTAGGACATAGCGTTAAATGATAATGTTATGTTTCTTAAATGAATACGATCGTTGAAACCGATTGGAACGTTCACTAGTATCGGCTTACAAATATACATTTGTACCTAATAATCGTGCTGATAATGTTTTTACTGGTTTTAGGGGAAATTCAAAGTAAACTACGTTGCTATGTTTAGGTGTAATAAATCACAAGATTATACGATGCAATTTGATTATTATTTTCATAAAACATCCAGAAATACGTCTGAAATACGAGGAAATACTACGTTTAAGGAAACACTTGATGATTCATATTCAGTAAATTCATAAAATCAATAAAATAAGATTAGTGTATTAATTAAAATAAACATTCAATAATTTTTCTTTTTGTCATTTTTATAATTAGTTACATTTTTTATTATATTTGATAATAGTTGGAACATTAATAAATTTATGATTATCAATTATTATAGAAAAGTTAAGAAAGAAATTTGTACTTTTATGTTTATAAAAGAAAGTTATTGATAATCAAGAAACGAAACCTTTTAAATATTTTTTTACTATATGTTAATTATTAATCATGATTTACAGTAACGTAAAAGTAAAAGACAACTGGTGTTCAATTAAATATAAAAGACTAATTTTTTCACCAAATATTGTATTTATTAACAAATTTGCATTGTTATTAAATTTATAATTCTGTTAAAAAAAATTTAATAGAAAACTATATAAAAAGACAATAATTTTAATAACAAATAATTAGAGTTTAATATAGTTCTAGCTAATTTTTGTTTACTATCTTCTAAATTTTAATTTAAAATACTTTCTGAATAAATGTAAATTATTTTGTTTAATTATCAAAAAAAAAAAAATGTAATGTATTATGAAATTTAGTTTAATTTTATTTGTAATTATGTAGTATTAGAATTATTTAAAATTAAAATTAAAATTATTTCGCTAAATTCAAATTATTCAACACAATATATATGATTTATGTATATAGTTAAAATATATTGATAATATTATGATTCATATAAAAAATTAAAACGATTAGCATTTTGTCGTTTGCAATAGTTCTTATACATTTTAAAAATTGTATAGTTATCAAATTTTGTAGCTTATGGTAAATATGGCTGTCAAAGATTCAATTGGTGGCTGGAAGGATAATGCATTTGTTTTTCGTATCCGTAATGCTTGCAAATTTTTCCAGAATAGTGCGGGCCCAGAGTTCAGTGTGTATTTAGAAAGAATGGGAATTAATACCACAAACAAATGTCCAATACCCGCTGTAAATATTATGTTTTATATATTTTTTTATTCTGTCATTTAAATTAACGCGATACGATTGTTTTTAGGGTCATTACATCTCAAAAGGTTATGATGAATCAAGGTTTTTATCATTACCGAATTTCCCAAAAACATTTTTCTACGGAACTTACAAAGTCCGTTTTTATTTCACAGATAAAAATAATAAACTATGTGGCTGTGTGATTTGCATTGTAGAAATTTTACGGCCATGGGAGATTGCTTAAATTGTTTAAATTAATTGTTACATAAAAATATACACTGTACCGTAGTAAATAAATTACATATCGTAGAGTTGTCAGATTATTTATATAGTTTGTTAAAATTTCGCAAAAGTGATAAAAATTTGTTTATAATATATTAAAATAAATAATATTTTTATTTTTATTTAAAAAAATATATTTATAAAAACACATATTTTTTTTATTTCCTTTTCATAATATTATTATATTACTATATTGTGTTAATTATAATAAAAAAAAAATGAGAAATTGTGTATATGGTTATTAAAAATATATTTGTAGCTGTTATAAATGATAATCTTATGTTCGTGTAATGAATACAATCACTGAAATCGTGAGTGTCTTAGATACAATATTAAAATCAATTGATATTTTTCCTTCATCATTTTGTAAATATTTTCACTTAATTTAGGGAAATTATAAAATACACTTTATTACTAGTGTTAATAAATATAACGCAGATGTACGTTGTTTTCCTAACAAATCTGTCGATCATTAACACTTTTTTGTGAACATTATACTTCAAGTAGAAAAAAAAAAATATTTTTATTCTACATTAGTAACTGAACTACTATTACTTGTTGTTTCTGGAAATAAACTTTTTCCAAATTTATAGACGGTAAGTGAATGTTATAATAGTTTATAAATGGATAAGACGTAATATTAATAAATATAACCAAATAACTATTTATTCAATTTAAAATTTCACAACCAATAACCGGGAATATAGTCGTTTTTTACTTATTCAATATTGTATATTAGTCAATCAAAATAACATGTTGAAAATTATATCAGTGTGATTTTTGCAATTTTATGAAATTTTTTTTAAATTACGACGCAGTAGTTGAGAAAATAGATTGAAAACTGTCAAATAAAGTACCAGCCTGATATAATTTGCTACCGAAAAGTTGTAAAGATTTTAATTTAAATATGGACATTTTCAACCGGATTTGAGCTAAACATATAATTTTGTAAATAATAAATATCGAATATCTAATTTTTTAAAGTGTCTTAATCCGCAGTTGAAGATAATAACTAAATCTATATGTAAAAATTACGTTCTATCGAATTCAACGGATGAAATCATTCGCAATCACATATATTCCTAGCCTGATAACGCAAAATAACCCCGTCGAATATGTGCGAAAAACGATTTGAATTTGGAAATCGTAGAGACGATAATGGCACTAGTCTAAATATCACGTGATCAATGCGAAGAGAACGTTTGCTCTGCCTGCGTTTCGTCGGTCTTGACCAGTCGTCGATAACCGTACCAAAGACGCCGTGCCACGTCCATCGACGACTCTTTTCCGCTGTTCGTTTCCCGTGCCCGTTATCTGTTTCGATTGTCACTCACACTAGGCGAACGTTTTGTCTTCGTGAGGACAGAATCTGGTGGCCGACAGGAACAGAAAAATTTAATGAAATCCCGGCGATTTCGTGGCGCGTTCAACACGAGTCTACCTGTGGTTTTCGAGTTGCCTCTCCAACGTTTTCCATTGTTCTGTTTCCGAAGCCAACGCATTCTACAAATCCGCCAATTTCCTTTTGCAATCGTTCCTGTTTTTTCTTGTTGTTCGGCGATCTCAACTCGTTCCGCAAGCCGATCTTCGTATCCAATTTTGCACACGTTCGTGTTTTCGTCAGTTCCGCGTTCGAATCGCATGTGTTCGTGGATGTTGTGCGGTGGTCGACCTGACAGATTTCATTGTCGTCAGTTGCATAACACTTGCAAATTTCATCGCCTATGTACGTCGTAGATCGACACGAATCGTAATCTGCCGACGTGGTGTTCTGTTCTGTGACCACTTGGTTCAATAATGTAGATTGCAATTTTTCTTGCGCATCATCTAAGTCCATCTGAAGTCGCTCGTATTCTTTTTTCAGCGTTTCAAGTTTATTCTTCATGTTGACATTAGTCGAATATTCGTTGTCTAAATGGAACTTACAAATTTTCTAACCTATCTTCCATATACATTAGTTCTGTCAACTTCTGTTCTAACACCTCGTCGGCATCCGTTTTTATACGGTTTAATATTTCCACCATTAACTCGGCGACTAATAACTTTTTTTTCGTATACGCCAATTGACTGTTCATATTCCGATCGAGTGGTTTCGACTCGGAGTCGTTTTTAGACATAAAACCTTCGTGTTCCATTTCCATATTTTTAACAATTTCATCCATCCGAAAAACATATTGATCCTTTTCACGAAGTTGGGTTTCCAACAATTCGTTCTGCTTAGTCGTTTCTGAGAGTTTCATTTGACTTACTAAGAATTTAATAAAAAAAATGACCGCCGGTAAATCTTATAATTGATTTGTACTGTGTGAATGAAAACTATAATACGAATTCGCAATCGCAATTCGCTTTGTATTCATTTGAACAAAGTATCATGCGATATCTTTGTATACGTTAAATGGCGATCAAAACAACAAAATCAATATACTTTGGCCATAATGAAATATGGTTATCTGAAAATGTTTGTTTCATATCGAATGGTTACACTGAACAATATTATAAATGATTGAAAACTTCGTAACACATAATTTCAAATTCATTACAATAAATCATAGTGAAAATTTTTTTTATTGAAATAATATGTACAGTAATAAACGCGTACTTATTGGTAATTGGTATGAAGATCAAAATGATGTAACGTTTCGTCAAAATGGTAATACGCGTTCGACGTACCAAAACGACTTCTCAAAATACGACGTACCCGTGCGAGACGATAAAGTTCTGTGGAGAATAAAGCAAAGATCATTGGTAATAATCGAAACGAATGTGATCCAGTAACCGAGCTTTTGCTTTTAACAGCGTAACAATTTCACTAAATGTTTTGTCGCGTTCACATCCATCGGTCGGGTCTTTCAATTGAATTAGCCAGTTTACGTAAAAAGTACGAGTATATGGTTCGAAAAATTACACAAACTAATATTTACGTCAACATCGATATTATTACGTACATTTCACTGGCAGTTTTAACATTAGCCAAGAGCTTAACGATATGCGTGTCGGTCAATGCTAACGTTATCCAATTGTTGACAATGCCCACAACATATATAAGTGTGATATACAAAAATTGTTTCTTACTTGTCGGGAGAAGCCGAGTGGGACGGCACACGTGTTAGACATTTAAAAACAACGAAAAATTCGCAAAAACATTACGTTAACGTTATTTTTAATAGCGGTCGCCAATCGAATTTTTCGGCGAACACGGTGTCCACAGTGCCTACGATGAAAACACGAGCACGCTGTACGATCTGAATTGCGCGCTGGCTCACAGCAAACCGCCGGCCAGACGTTACGACATGCGAGCTGGATGTTGGAAACCGGAACAAAACTTTACAGCCAACTATGGTCCAGGGCGTAGTGAACTAGTGAAGAAAAAACGAGAGTTCTGGAACAGTGTTTATCACGACGTCAAACCCAGTTCTGAATATCGATGTAGTTATACGATGGAATAAACAATTTTAATGGTAAAATTGGTTTTTTTTTTCTACAATCTAAATAATATTGTTATTTACTACAGTTAACATTATTGAGATAATATTATGATAAACTGTATATTTCTGTCGTCAGTTACATATTTTTGTAGATATAATAATAATAATAATAATAATAATAATATATAGTGTCGATAATGCGAATGTTGTCCTTCAACCGATATTTATAATTATTAAAAATAAAATTTCGTCTTTGCCAGAAAGAAATTACAGATTTCAAAAAAATAATAAATGTTCGCGAAACGTTCAGTATCGAGACCACTGCTTTACCGGGCGATTGTATTCGTTCAACCCGAGTGTGATTCGGATAGACCACAGCGTCTTATTTATAGTACTAAAAACAAAATAAAACGCAACGTTTAGTATTGTGCATAACATTCTATAATAAATATACACGACAAAAACCACACAGCCGGTAAAAAAAAATGTGTAATGTCAATCAATATAAAAATGATGCGAAACTGTTCTGTTTGTTGTGATGTTGCATTTGACTAAATCGAGACTAGTGCGAATTCACACGACCATGACACGTTTTGACGGTCGGCGCGATAAGGCGCAACGAGTATAGCAAACAAATAGGAGCCAAACGTCTATTCGTCTTCCCACGGACGTTTGATTTCGATTACGAAAATACCGCAGCCGCATATGGTCTCATTTCTGTTCGTGAAATAAATGCGGAGTTTGTAGACTCCGTAAAAGAACGACTTTGGAATATTCAGCTTCGATCCGAGATCGGACAGATCGTAACCCCTCGATACGTAAGTGCCCTGAAAATCGACCGAAACAGTCACAAATCGCCAAATATAACGTGAAATTATCGTATTTACGTATATATATATTATGTCGGGATTACCGGCGGTATAGGACAGTCGGTGGTGTTGACTCCAAAAGCTTTCATCATCAGTGGCCAATCGTTGCCTAAAAATCGCTTGGACGTGGAACAAGATTTGGGCGCTCTGTACACGATCGCGTTGTCTTTCCATCCGCCAATCGAGTCCTTGATCGCGAAGTTCACGTTGAACTGGAAACGTTTTCATTTACGTTACGGCGAAAGTCAAATCGAACGCGCGAATATGCTCGTATATCTAAGCGAAACAAATAAGACAATCCGAAACAATTTCGTATCCCGTCAGAGCTCTAGACCAGTGATGGGCAAAGTACGGCCCGCGAAAGTATTTAATCCGGCCCGCCGAGGGTCCATCGTCATGGATAGTATTAATTACGTTTTGACGGTCGAGAAGTATACTATAATTCTGGCCTTCCCGCTAGAATTTCTTAAACTTTGTGGCCCCCCCATTAAAAAAGTATGCCCACCACTGCTCTAGACCATCGGTTATCAACGTACACACGTATGCGTGCGTGTCGTAACGCAACGACAATCACGAACAACATCGACAACAGCAACAACAGTACATAATATATAACAGCAAATTGAAATGTAGGGATCGAGTGTAACGAAAAAGCTTCCGTCTTTGCGAAGTCTACTCGGAAATTCACCACTCGATCAGCGACCTTCTTCAGACACGGTTCCCCATTTTTTATAAAGTTTGCACGATGGTGTCGCATACTCCGACGGCCGGATCATATAAATCAGTTTGTCCCGTCATCGCTCGATTTCCTCGGTTTCTCAATCCTAACCTTCACGGGTCTTACATTTCCGCTTTTTTCAGGCTTAGGTCTTAGATCACGATCGCCTTCCCGCACACGCGTATGAACGAATTGCAGTACGTGATTTCAATCGCATGTTTTTTTCACGTTCCCGCTTTCTCCGTTCAGACCATTCACGTATTCAAGTCCTTCTCTTCTTCTCTTCCTGCTACAATCATAATTTCTTCTCTCCTCCGTTTATTAGACAATTGGTTTTCTTTTCGTACAGATCGTTTTTAATTTAGTCGATTCAAATGTATTATTTTTGTAACTGTTCATATTGAATGCATTTTAGCGCGCGTATTTCAAATAAAAATTTAAAAAATGATAATAACAGCAAACCGAAATTCGGACTATTGTGTATTTTTCATTTAAATAATTGAAAAGTCGGGATGGAGTCGGAACACGAACTGTTCTCCGCCGACGCCGCTACGCAGCTGCGGGATCGCGGTTCCTGACGTCGACTCACTGTCAACGAGTCGTCGAACGGTATCTCGTTCGTGACGGACCCTCTGAGCTCGATCGTGCTCCTAGACGTCTTGTTGACGAACAGCGAATGACGGAACTTCAACGCGTCCCGCGCCCCGGCGTTCGGCGAGCTGCAAGCGACCATCGACTTGAAAAACCACCGGAACTCGCCCTGGAACGACGGGACGTTTGAAATGGACGAAACGGACGCGGTCGTCGCGCGCGGCCACGCTTACCGCCGGCAAGTTCGGAAAGAAATTGTAGTCCTTGCGGGCCGGTTCCGCGCCAGTCGCCAGCAACGCCACGAGCGCGTACGCAACGCAGCACGGCGACGGTCGGGCCATCGCGACGAAAGAGAGTTGTGCGAAAACGGTTTGGCCGCAGTGCAGTGGCGTGTGTTGTTGTTGTCCATGGATCCGATCGTCGCACGCAGATTGTCGGAATGTTTGTTCGATTTCCTTTTGCGTCTATGACGTCTATCTCTTTTGCCGATCGTCCTCGTAATTACGAGCGATCACGTTGATGGTGGCGGATAAACGGAGTGTGAATGATAAACACGTTACTGTGCGCAACACTGGAAATCCCTACGTTGTATTGTTATAATTTTTTTTTTTTTTTTTAATAAAGTCATCCGTTTTGTAAATATAATTTTTAGAACTATTTCGGTTTTATTAGGGTAGGTCATTAAACGATTTACCTAATCTTTGTTCAAATTCAAACGAATTAACAATGTTAGGTGATAAAAATCAACCTTAAATGAACATTTCTGTTACTAAAATTAAAAAATAAATTTATAGAATGGCTTATGATTTTTAATTTTTAGTTATTTAAACAAAAAATAACCTCATAAATACAATAATTGTATTAATTATTACAAAAAAAAATATGTATATATATATATATTCAATAGAACAGATCAACATCATCAATTCGTGCGCTCATAATGACGTCACCGATAAAGTTGTTAAAAAAAACTTTAGATATACATTTGAAGACGCGTTAGGTAATCCCTAATTTATCAAGTCCTTGTTCTACTCATAACATATCTCTCCCACGGATCATATTGTTCAGACGAATAACTGAGCGTTTTCTATTCACTCGTTTGCCGAATACGCAACGAACAAAATCTAAGTCGACAAATACTAGTTGCAATGACATTTCCGCGCCGTGATATCACGTTGTTATCACGCGATCGCTACTCGCGATACAATAGAACGGACCGTGTTGATTATATATTACGCTAAAAATATAATGTCATCTATTATGCTGTACGGGGGGGGGGGGGGAGGAAACGACCGGAATTCGATAGTTATATTAATTAGACAATTTATTTTGTCCGTTTTGATGTGATACACGCTCCGATTAATAAACACGTGTAACCCGTATCGAAACTTTAACTTACATCAACTATAATCGTCTGGCAAACATATGTCGATTTATCTCCTGAGCGTGTACAACTTATTCGAGTTCCCGTTCACATTTGCCGTTTCGAAAAAAGAAAAAAAATGAATGCGGGTTCCAAAACGAATAAAGGCGTTAACTCTGTTCCGATAACGTGTTAACGGTCCGCGGTCACGTCGACCGACGTTATTTTCACACTGCAGTAATGCAATTTTAAACCGTCGGTGTAGACATTATAAGTTGATTGAAAGACGAGAGAAACCCACGAAAAAACATTCGGACGCGTTTCAAAACCATACCGGTTTCTATAAAGTAAACGAATTTCCTTTTCTTTTTTTTTTTGTGCACGACGCGTGTCGTACTTACCCGTACCACTTCGGAAACCGTTTCTCGAAATCCACGAAGACGTGTTACGTTTTACCGAGTTTTTTTCAACCGGTCGTCTAGAATCGTACACGTTTAGAAATACCGATCCGCAAGTTTTTTTTTTTTGATGTTATGATCCCTGTCGTTGTGTTCGCGTATAATAGACACCGTACGGCCTCGGAGAGTAATTACGTTGATTACATTTGTACTTGTAAAACGTTTTCGATTGATTTTTCACCGCAAACGGTCATCCGGTCGTTAAGTCGATTAATGACGATCTCGCTAAACGCGGAAAATCACTGTGCTCGGACGCGGCCGTTTCGACGCCGGAGACGATTGTCCGTCGCGTAGGCCGTCTGTGGTGCGTTGACGTTTCATATTTTTTTCAGACGTTCGTTAAAAACAACGCATTACGCGCCGTCGAACTTGACGTCGTCCATATTACTTCGCGACAAGTTATATCGTCATTTTTTTTTTTCTGAAAATTCTGACTCATATTTTTGTTCTTAACGTTTTACGTTTTTTTCCCCCACCATTACCCGTGACACTAAAACAATAATTGCCAAATGACTGCCATAATACTTTGTTACGTGACAGCTATATGTACGATATATGTATATATATGTGTGTGTGTGTGCACACGTAAACGTTGAAATAAAAACTCATACAAACACGATTCGAACATAACGTACGTGAACGGGACGTTTATAATAATCATTTTTTACCAACTATGTTTAAAAATATCCAGTTGAACGATTCGTTATCCAAGTTCGTAAAAACACAAAAATATAAGTTGGAATTTCAGCCGTTTCATAAACAAAATGAAAAAGGCTCGTCTTTGAGTGTTGTTCGTTGAGAAGGATTAGGGGACAGAGTTTTTTTTTTTTACATAAATATGTACATATCTTTTTATTCTATGAAATGAAAAAATAAATGTTTTCATATGACATTTCCTTTATACTTATTTATATAAAATATTAAACGAACGTCGACATACAACATAATCGACTATGTAAAATGATATCGTGCGAGAAAATACATTATCAAACGGTATCGTAGTAATTGTTATGTACTCGTATATTTCTATTCCTTTTTATCAAAATTGTTAAATTTTTTTTTTCAAATTTAAATTTAAATATAAGGATTGCTTTAAATGTGTACGTACAGTACAGAATCGCTATAACATTGCATACTGTTATGCATTTCGTTTGATATGAAAAGAAAATATAGGCTCTATGTTTAAGTTATTATCAACGTAAAGTATACATTCATAATACACGATTGTAGTTACAACATTTTCAAATCACGTTTATTATTAATAAATTCATTTGTATATTAAACGCAATTTTCAAAATAGAAAATCATAAAGTCGTAAATAATCGTATTAAACGAACGTTTGGGGAACGAAATCAATTATCATATTATTGTACATCAAATTATCGTAGTTTTTTTTATAAGTTTGTTGACTTTTCGTATTCAAATTACCCGTGTATGTGTAACGTATCGATAATCATTTCATTCGAGTAACCGAATACTATTATATAGTCATAATAAATTTCAATTTTTCGAATATTCTTTGTTGTTACATTATAATACTTACAGATCGATTGCATTTAAAATTAGTCGTCGACTATTATGATATTCAAGATGAGTCGCAGAGGTTGCGTGCGGGTTTGGCTTCGCTCCCGCGAACGTGTCTGACTTAGATCAAGTCCAGCACTCCTCTCCTCCAAAGACACATAAACGGTAATGGCGGTTACGCGTAAAAGCGTAACGGGTATAAGACACGACGCTTTTTGACGTGTTAGATGAATTTGGAGACGAAATATTAGTAGTAACGCGGACGGTTGCGACGATATTGAAAAAACTTCACGTACAAATAACACGTGCACAAATAATTTTAAGTCCGATCGAATGTTATTTGGAGCTGGCCGGACTCGACGATGAATTCTCGACCACGCGTTGATTCGTCGTTCGAATCCCAGACAACGATTATCAGCGGTGATTTTATCTCTCAAAGGTTTGGTCGGGAGGTCGCAGGTGTTTCCGCGAACATTTACTTGTTCGTAATACACAACAGACCGACTAAAATATCATGATAAATCCGTTTCCACTTATCCGTAACGGTCGTGGACGGTTTTTTTTTTTTTTGATTTTTCGTTTTCGTCATTGAAAAGGTTTTAAAAGGAAGATATAATAATATCTGACCGTGGCTTTAGAGTAATTGAGTTTTTTTTTCAAATGCAGTCCGTGGTGAACGGATTCTTTTGAACTATTGTTCTCTTCTTGAAATTTTAGCATGCTTTTTATCGGCTGAATGTCCGTGTTTATTTGAGAACATTTCCGTCATTAGTACATAAAAAAAACCACTAAGACAAATTGAAAAGCGTATACTGTGTGTCATTCTCGTGTTTCTTTGTTGTCACTGTTGCATTAAGAAAATAATCCTAGATCCACGCACGAGATGAAAGTTTCGTGAACTTACAGATATCGTTCGTCTTGCGAAAAGAAAATCGGCCGCACTATTAACGGTGTCAAAATCTACATTCTTTTTTTTTTTTAATGACTAAAAATAAATAAAACGTTATTATTAAATACGTATTCTCGTTAACGACTCCAGAGGTTTTTCAACGCATTTTACGTTCTCATTAACATAATAAAAACGTCTGAAGCCGTCCTGGAAACTAGATGTTTCGCATTTCGCGGAAAATATTTCGTCAAAACTGTAGTGCAGCGGTTTTTTTTTTTACAAAAAACCGTGAAAACATCGAATACGTTAATTGAACTAGTCGCGTTCGTCACATGTCCGGAGTACGGCAATACGTACGTCGTCGTCACGTCGGTTGTCGAGTAAAAAAAAAACTCGAGTTTTTCGCCGAACCGTGAGCGTCGTCTAAAGGACGGACGCACTCGAAGGAAACGTAGTCGTGATAACACGCACGGCGTTCTAACGACATATCGGTCACTTGAAACGCGCGCCTGACGTTCGACCACGCGAGATGTCGTCACGAGATTTCAGCGAACGTTTGAAGTGGATAATAATGATAATAATAATGATAAAACCGAGCTAGGGAAATCGTTATCCGGTCTAATGTCGTCGAGAGCAAGACTACAGTGTACCTCTTCTCAGTGGCGTATTCAGAAATTTTTTCGGGGGAGGGGGGTGATTTACAACCCCTTACCTCACCCCTCCCTCTGGATACGCCAATGCCTCTTTTGCCTATTGGCCGTATTCGTGTCCGCACGACTAAAGTTACTCGTACGCGTTGCTTCGATCGCGACTACGTCAAAACTAACAAACGGAGGAAAATATATATATGTACAATGTCGTCGTCGTCCGATACGAATCATAAAAACATGTTTAACACGTATTAACGCGATAGTATGTCTTTGTTACCGGAAATGTACGCTCGTAACAAACAAGGATTCGATCGGATGTACTTGATGGGCGTTCCGTGCGAAAAACCCAACGAACGGGAATGAACATCCAAACAGAAATCTATCGGGTTACGATAGCGTGATGATTACCCGGCGACAAATTTGGAAAACGTCGTCACGGACGAAACGAGCGGGGAAACCGAAAAACAGTACCTCTACAATTCCCCCGCACGCCGGCTCCGACCATCGATTTCGGTTTGATAACAGTCGAATCTGTCGTGTGCCGACAACACGGCTTCAGACAACCGCGTTTCCTCGACGGGAACGTGATACGCATCGAACGTTCCCGAACGTCGCGCGACCAAGGCTGTCCTCCTAATAATGGACAATTCAAACAGATATTCGGTCGCCTGAAATGTTTTCAGCACGGCAAAAAATACACAACGAAATCGACTCTGGTGTACGATTAATAACGCGGCCATTACCACAAATTTGTTTTTTCCTTTTTTCTCTCTCTTTCGACCAATTCAACTTTCGCATTGCAAAACCGTTTTAAACGTTAATCGCTGCCCGTTTCTTCGTGACAACAACGCAGAACACTATTGCATCGTCGTAAGAAAATCTTAAACAAGCGAGCGTTTGAAAAACGTTCAAGTACGTAAGAAAAATCACTTTTAGTTGACGATACGCTTTACACAATTATTGCACGTTCCTCGCCACGCGCTTCGTTATTTTGCGTTCATCTCAGTGAACATCTCAACTACTGTAGCGACGTACAATTTTTCGCATAGCAAAACAATTCTGTCTCGTAGCGGCTGGTATTTTTTTATAACCCGGCGACGGGTTTTATTGTAACATTTTCGTTAGACACGTCGTTAAACCGTCGGAGAATTAAAATAATTTCTCAAAATAAAAGTAAGCAAATAATTGTAGAAATATAATAATAATAATAATAATAACGGTGACGTTGTAATTGTGTTCAAAATGTATTTTTGCGTTCTCGCGTACACCGTCAAAACGATTTAGATTGTTGTTCTATTTCAATATAGAACGTCAAAACGTATAGTCCGATCAACCGTTCGAATGAACGACCATTTAGTTTTCTTTCGCCTGAATTGCACTGCCTTTACTTATTTGAATGTTTTACATTTATTTGGTTACAAAACCAATGTATAATATTCGTTATATGTAAACGTCATTGAATCACGAACCTAAATTGTCCGTAAGAACCGCGACGAATTAATATCCTGCTATTCGTGTCGTCACGTGTTTATATAAAAACGGTCGACGAAATAATATGTAATAAACATTATTTTCGACGGGTTTCTACGCACCGGCAAAAAAACAAAAACGAGAGTAACAAATGTGATTATTATTTTCTTTCGGAAATATCCTATCATTTTCCCGGTAAAAAAAAAAAAAACGCAGTCATAAAACGTGTACGAAAAAAAGCCCCTCCTGAATGAATTGATAAAGTGTATAAAACTCGAAGGTTTTTCTCATTTATTTTTAGAGAATTGAACAATACTTTTATCTGATCCGTCCGGTAATATTTTATCTCTCGTTTTCTCCGTTCCGTGCAACGGCACCTAACATGAACATCGCGCACGTTATTAAAAACGGTGTGCCGCCAACGTAGTGTTTAACATACTATCACCGTGTTAACGAAGTTTATCTATAAAATGTATCGTACGCCATATTCGTATTAGTATTCATTACAACGTTATGAATGTGTGCTTTTTTGCGATAAAAATAAATTAGTATAGGATTTATCATTATATATATATATATATATACAATATGCGTAAACAGCGAGTGTTATATGTAAAAAAAAAAAAAAAAATTAATGTATATTCGAACGTTTTCACACGAATTATACGACGCCGCGTAAACACTTTGCACGAATCGTGCATTATGATTTTTACAAAATGAATGTTGTTAATGGAAAAAAAAAGAAACAACCGTATTTATACACTCTAGTCGATGCGACTTTCAGAAATATAATACGATATAAAGACGATTTAATAAAATTAAGTATGTAATTTACATCGCGTCGGTCTCGTGTTTACGGTCGACGCGGTCAACGGCCTTTGGGAATTAATCGGGACTTACGTGTCTCACCTGAAAACAAAATAAACAAATAACGCCTCGATCGCTGCGCTCGGCATATTCAATTGTTAGACGGTCAGGTTATTACCTAATGAACTCGAACGGTGAACTCTGCCCCGTCCGGTGTGCGCGGTGAAGTTCGATCGGAGCAAATACATTTTATTTGAATAGTCTCTATAAAAACAGCGGTGGCGTGACATTCGAACACCCGAAACCGTTCTTAGACGTGCATGCATCGGACGTCGGACGCTTGGATTATACATTACTCGCTTGAAAATAGGACTCGCAGGTGCAAGTGTAGTTGGTTTTCGAGTGAAACTGTACGTTGATTTCGTTTAAAAAAAAAATACCACTTTTACATACGACGCGATAAATTTAAATTCAAGTTACATTATTGTTATTCCCGCGCGTCCGCGGCGCTGGAAAAATAATTCGTTTCGCGGTCGAATAATTGATCACATAAGCGTACATTAATTGAACGTAGTAACGCAAGCTCCGCAGAGACGTGACACGCTTTCGTTGGTATACGTTATCGTTACGATTGCACGAGATCACTATCCCACTGCCGGTAAACATGTAAAACGGGTATTTTGCAACGACTTAACACTCTAGGAATGTCAAATCGTCAAAGAGCGTACTATCGTCGGCGTGTCAACGAATTCCGTACGTTCGGCAGTTCGACTACGGGCCGAACACAGTCTCTTTCTGCGACCATATGAATCGTCTCTCTACCGACGTCACGTCACGGACACCCAAACGTATAACGCGAACCACGGCGGTTATCGTTTGCCGTTCGGGTTCGAGTGTCCGCAGAGATTATGAACCGCGTTCGAACGTACCGAGCATGACGACGACATCCGTGTCGCGGATTGATTTAAATCGCGCAGGGTTTCGTCGCGCACCGCGGTAGACACAATAGTTAGGCGGCTTCGTCCGGATAAACCGGACATAAACTAAATCACCGAGCGGTTACTTTCGCCTTGGGCATAGGCAGGCAACGTGTTTTGAGTTCGGAATTGGACGTGCTGAAAAAGCATCAACTGAGCCGGCGAGTCAGAGAATAAGTCCAACGTGTCTCAAAGTTTACTCGGTAGGATGCTGAAAAGTCGACGAGCAATCGAAGACGCATCGCTGGCAAACGCGAGTTCGGATGGCGAAAGAAAAAGAGCCGGTACAGACGAAGAGGCTTAGTTCACAATAGTGAGAGCAAAAGATGCCCCAGTTACAAGGACCACTGTCGCGTCTTATATATATATATATGCATCTTTTTTAGTTCATGGGCCTTTCGCCTTGTCGACGCGAGTCCAGTGGTCTACCGTGTGAATGTCCGTCGGATCGTCACGGTAATCGGTGACCAGACAATTTTTGGACGAACGCGCATGCGAACCGAACAGTGCGATTCGGTCGAAATAACGACGCGTACATCGATCCCGTCCCCGTTTGTCGTCGGCCGGACGACGAAATGAAATGCAAATATCTCCCGTCCTCGCCTCGTCGTTTTCGAACGCGGCCCGCGAGACCCGTTTGCGGGGACGCCGCCGCGCGGTTAAAAAAAAAGACCCGCGGTATTCCCGACGGGCCGGCCCCGTAATGATTGCGACGGGACCGGCCGCCACGGTTGATCGTGGTAGCCACGTGGTTCGCGGACGCCGAACGACAACACGCGTCCGGACGAAACGGACGACTACGCGGGTCCGCGCGATATTAACACCGCGTCAGGTTCGCGTACGTTTTCGGACTCGCGATCGATCGACCGCTCCGGAGCGGAAGACGAACGAGTCGGGGCCGCGCTGACATCTACCCCGGTCTCGTCGGGACGGATGCGCACGGCGCGGCTTCGAGGTTCGGCGCTCGAGTTCTCCGGCTAGTACGCGGGCCCGCGCAGATAGATCGCGGTCCTTTTTAAACGGAACGTCTCCGTCGCGCACAACGTTCAAAAATAAGCGACCGCGGACCAAGGGTCTCCCGCGACGGCTATTCCGGAACTGGCTGTCCGAGCAATCGCCTCCTCCCGGGTGCGACGTCCGCCGGAAGACCTATCCAACACGCCCGGGTGGGGTAATCCAGCCAGTGGGATCGTCCTAGCCTAGAACGATGAACGAAACTACGGATCCGCCACTCGGGTATTACAACGTCTAATCGTTAGTATAACGTATGAACACCGTAAGTACTAAGTGGATAGATAATCAGTACGAGAACTGCATTTGGATAATACATCGAAACCCATTTACGTAAGTAATTTTAAACATTTCTTTTATAATATATATGTTATTAAATAATTTATCACGCGCTATTTTTAAATGTGCACTTTTACCTCAATCGCGAAACAAAAGAGCGCATTAGTTAATTATTTTTAATTTTCGATTAATATCGTTGGTGAAATCGAACTCCGACTGAAAAATTGAAATTCAATTTAGAATTATAATGGATGCATTTATAAAATATCTATGATACTAAGTGTGTATGACATCCGTTACATATGTTAAAAGTGCATCATTTTACCACAAGTTTATAAGTACATATATAAAACATTTATGTCCTATAAAACAGAGCTTTTATTCTTTCGTCGAGATTCCGTTGAAGAAAAGATTAATTGTTGTACAAGTTTTTTTAAATTTTATTCGTGTAAGTTGATCCTTGTAAATTTAACAATAAAATATATTTATTTAAAAAAAAAATTAAAAATTTAATCTACATGGAAATATCCAAATATTGAACAAGATTCCAGTCACAATTTATTTCAAAGTAATTTGTTTAGTATACAACATGCAATTTCATTAAACTATATTAATATTTTACGTTCGATCTACAAATCGACAAACGAGATAGATTAAAATATTGGTTTGCAACACGTGTCAGACAATCCGAAAATACTGGTCAAAAGATTTAGACCGCATTTTAAAATATACGTCATGATGTCGTAATTGCATTGTGGCTCACCAATATTACCGTAGTCTTCCGTAGTAGTCTCGATTATTTCTACATTGGACGGTGCGGTCGTGAAATCGTTTGTCGCTGGTGTGTCTATTTGTTTCGGATCCAATGAAGGTATTGTAGGTGGCTGAGATATTGAAGGCATTGAAGGCACAGAAGGTATTGAAGGCATCGAAGGTATAGAAGGCATAGACGGCATAGAAGGCATTGAAGGCATTGAAGGAATTGAAGGCATTGAAGGCATTGAAGGAATAGAAGGAATAGAAGGCATTGATGGTATTGGACGAGAGGTTCGAGTTTCATCTTCGTCGGGCGGAGTGCGATAAGTTGCTTCAGGAGGATGTTCTTCGACTAATTCTAGCGGCGACCTTTTTTCTCTGGCCGTGAGATATTTTACTCGAAGCCCTTTAAAATCGTAATTATTTACATGCAACACGTCTTCGTTTTGTGTCTCATTGTCTACGCCATACACATCAGTGCTATTCTCGATTGAGTTGTTTTCGTCTTCGTAGTTTGCAACGATATCGGTATAACTGCCAGAATACTCTGAAATTGGCGAATCATCAGTACTTTTATTTTCAAAACAAAACAAATCAGTTGGTGAACATTTTGATGAATCTGCTAACAAATAAATGATTTAACGATGAAAATTTTAATTCATGTTGAGTAAAAAAAAAAACACTCAAATAAAAAAATGTGGTCGATTCGATCTTAGGAATTTTTAGCAATCTTTTAGCATCTAATTGCAACATTAATGAACAATTTATTATGAATCGTCAAAATAAATAAAAAATACTATCGGTCGTTTGAAAATGTTTTCATTATTTTTAAAATTCGCATGTCACTCCTCTATCCATCAAACTCAACCTTACCGGCACTGACGAATAAAAACCAACGAAATCGTGCCAAATTATGCACATAAATATGTGTGATATTGCTAAAATATTTGAAAGCTGGAATAGGGATCGATTCTTCATCAATGTTGTAATTAATTGCTTAATAATGGCGCGGGTTTGAAGTTTCAAAGTGATGAAGTCGGGCGGGTCAACTTCACAGACGATACCATTAAATAAAATATCAAAGAAATAAATATCAAGAGTCTTGTCAGAGTGTATTTCTTGTGTGTAATATTTTCGTATAGATTCATACGTTAAACAGCGAATACAATATTTGTATTCATTTAGATAAAATAACAAATAAATTTGTTTATTCACACGAAATCATTCAGACAAGTCACAACATTTCGAGTAGAATTCGGTTTCTCAAAACCGTAATTGCTTAGCGTTCCGGATTCCTGCCCTCGTAAAAAGATTCCGTTTGTTTATTTCGATGAAAATAACGGGGTGTGTGACGTCCTCATAATATTTGGAAAAAAGACGTTCGTAATAACACGGTAAATGTTTGTCTTTTCGTCATTTCGAATAATAATAATGAAAAATAATGTTGCGAACATTCCATTTTCGTAACATTCTAAAACGTCATTGGAATATCTAATTAACCGTCGTTATGTTTTCGGAACGAATTACTTTTTATGACTTCTGATATAATTGAGCGGTTTTATATTATCTACTCTCGAATTGCAGTTAACTGATGTGCAAAAAGTAATTTGAGTGTAATAGGCTCAAACGGCCGACAACGAGAGGTGGTTAAGAATATCGTAAATAACGACAAACGTCCCCGTAGAGAAATATTAAAACGCGAACGTTTTATTTTTTTAGTATTATTATTATTATTTTTTTAAATTGTACCGCGCAGCCACACTCATAGCTATAATAATTTGTCAAATACTCACCCACGTTTAAACTTTGTCTAGGGGTTCCGGTTACTTTGGAACGGGCAAACGTCGACATCTGACACGTCTGTAAGAAAAATAAGTACAATGTATTTTATATTTTTTTCCAAACGGTAAATTCAAGGACGAATATAATGGCAGTAACACGTGGACTGACGGCGAATAAAAGTCGTACGAATAATAGTTTAAATCTAAATCAATCACTACGGTTTACTACGGTCGTCTATGAATTAGTTCGGGCTTCATCCGAGGACCGACAAGAACACAAGAAAACCAAAACGGTAAGTCGTGGATTTCGTACGAACCTAATGAAATATACGCGGGGCGTTTCGTGACTCGTATTGTTTTATTTCCGTAATTACGGTAGACATTAAAAAATATTACGTTATTGACGGATCGTCTCGATGAAAATCGCGGTAATCATCACCTGGCATCAAAAGACGTGTTTCGTTTTGAATTAAACCGCACACGGACAACTGCCCGTCGTAGATTTTTCCCCGCGGAACTGAATATGGTTTTCACGACTCGGATGTGGCCGGTCGGAACATTCCGCGTTTTAAAAGACGACACTACTCTCGAGTGATAATTACTTTTTGATGAGCAAACAACAACAAACGCATAAACAAATTGAAAACGCACAATGCAAATGAATTCGAACGATTTATTCAATTGGCGGTTTACGCGCGCGTACTTGAACTTGACGCGTACGTCAAAAAGCTGATAAATCGCCATAAATAAAAATCCGTACCGTCATTTATAATGTAAGTTGGTGAATGATAACCGTCTTTTAAGACACGTCGCTTCTCGTATCTGTATTGACCGATCGTGCGAATTTTTCGATTCACTCCGAAACGAGTAATGTGGTTTGGTAACGCGTGGTTTGTTTTAGTAAAACCCGGTGTACGACGAGAACATTCAACGATTTATTTATTTATTAGATTGCGGTCGAAAACGTTTTCCGAAGAAAGAAAAATTCCACGCAGTTTCATTCAAATCATATTCATATGCATATGTACTGTCGGCGTGGCCGATTAGATTATACCTATACGATTTAATAACTCCTCTGTTGTAAATATTTTTTCACAACAACATAACGTTCTAATAACGTCTTGAAGCTTTGTCCGAAATCGTCTTTTTACCGTAGCGATTTATCATTGCTTTCAAATTAAAAATAACAATAATACAAGAGCTATGTGGCTGGCTAGAAACGAGAAAAGAAAAATGAGTGCTCACGGTTCAGCCGTTGTCCGTTATTTTTATTTTATTTCTAAAATACTCGTTCCCCTCAGATATATTTTTCTTTATTCTGACGGATTAAAACTCTGGACTTATAAACGACAATATTTATGTTTCATGTTAAACACAAATAATTAATTTTCGATCGAATTTCTTAGTTGCGTGTTTTTTTTTTTTTAATACGAATCGTTCTTTAATAACTAATTAATATAATGTACGTGTAATATTTCAAAAAGAATTTTTTTTTATTATTATTAATAAACATAATAATACAAATATAAAATTTGAATTACTTAGTCCAAAAATGAAAAATCACTTGTATTATGTTATTTCGAACTTAACAAGAACTCCGCCTGGAACGAATTGAGTATTTAATTTTGTTGATTACTGTAAAAGTGTATTCTACAAAGCAGTGAATTTCATAAGTAAAGACCAGTGGTAACGGGAAAAATACGACGAGTCACGTCTTACATTTTTCCCCTACAAAAAAAAAAAGAAAGAGAAAAAAGAAAAAAATTCCTAATCCCAATCGGCATTCAAATCTAATTAATAGTCAAAACGTATATTATTATATACATTGCACATAATGGAATAATTGCCGATCGGATTTAAGCAAACGAACAATTGTCCTAAAATCGTGAACAGGAACGACGGCGTACGATGTTATTAATCCACAAGTCAATTGTGAAATATGAGAAACCGTGCCCACTCGAACTCGCCGAGAAGACCCTTGACACGTAATTCCGAACTTAAAAGACTCGCCAATCACGTGTCTCGAGGGAATTCATGACGAATTGCGGACGGTATATGTGTTTGAACAGCGATTTGGAGTGCAATCGAAACGACGGTAGTAGCAGAGTCGACAAAACGATGTTACGACGGTCGGCAATTTCGTACGGCCTCGCAGATGGCTACAATTAAAATCTAAAGTCTTGTACATTTGACGCGCGGGACATAATTTCGTTGGAGAAGAGGGAAAACAAAAAGGGATGGTTTGTTCGGGCGGGAAGCGGAAACCCGTACAGCGAGAAAATGCGTTGTATACGCCCCGTTAGGAGTTTCTTCCTGAGAAGCGAGAGATACGTTGACAGACCGTGTAGGGAAACTGGATAATAATATTACTGAGATTCTCGTACTCACGATCCGAACAATTCCAACGAAAACGGTCTCGTATTGCAATCGACTAAAATCGTATTCGCGCGAGTATCGATCCGGACAAGTTCAGATATCTCGGTAAAATTACTGTTGAACCGCTTGAACATTACTGCGAACACGTAGTCGTAACCGATTTAGGTGTTGGATAAATAAGGTAGATGACTATTTTTTTTTAATTTTTATTTTTGTAGAAAATTCGGTTAAATATAGTTTCGTTACGGTAAATTATTGTTATTTCGTCGACCGTTCTGATATGTATGAGACGACAACGACCTATACGTCTTATACGTCCCACTTGTATCGGTCGGGTTTCTGTTGAATTCGAATTGATTGTACTCGAAAGACGATTCCGAGCAACGTTATTTTGTTATATTATAATGAAAATGACGTAACGCTGGAATTAAGATTAATGGCTCGATCTTATAATAATATGTATCGATGTGAATAACACGTGGGATAAATGCCATAAATGAAATTTTAAACGCTTATAATATGATTTCGATTTGATGAGTTCTTAAATATATATATATATATATACCTCGATTTAACATTAATCTTGTTTTTCAGCTCTTAATTGTTTTACGCGAAAAGCGTCCAGTTCGCACACGATTTGAAACCAACGATATCGGTCGTAAAATTGAAAATTTGATTGGTCTTCAAACATGAGCGCCGCGGAATCTCCTTAAACGTTCGAAACGTTTAACGCGCAAATCTGTTGGGATATTTTCGAAAAATTCCTTATGCGCGTATATAAACATTTTGAACAACCGGTAAACGTTTCGGGCGTTTCGAACTATTGTCTTATCGAATCATGACGAGAGAAACGGAATCCGGTCTGTTAGGAGAATCGTATTTCCGCCCGTAGTGTTTCCGCTCAAACGAAACCGTCGGGAAAATCGAATCGACTCTGGTCGAACAGACCAGACGCGACTTTGCACCGGGACGTCACGCGTGTCCCGATCGTCTTTCGAGCACCGTTTTGTACACGAAACGGTTCTCGGACAACGAAACGCAACGGCGCAAATCACCGTCGTTCGCCCCGCTCGGAAACCAACCACGTTACGTATCCGTCACGACGGAAAACTTTATACTTATACTTTATACGCATACTTACGCAGAGCAAAACGCAAGCGTACTCGTACCGCGATCATCGTCGCGATTTCTGGTGGCGGCGCGTACACGCGAACGGACGGCGTGGCTTCCGACACGGGACGCGCCAAACGAATTCGTCGGCAGACGCGTGTCGCGTAGTCGAGTTATTGTTATATTTCCCGTCGGTCCGGGCAGGCCACTAGGTCCGCAGACGGCACCTGTTCACGCGTTGTTTTTTTATATATATATTTTTTTAGTTTTTTTAGTTTTTATTTTGTCCGTTATCGTTTCGCGATCGACATTTCCGCCCGTCGCTCTACCCCGCGACACTTATCCGGTCGTCACGCATCCGCCATATACGTTTTACGAACAGATTACAAATAAAATTTTGTGGAAAACGCGCGTCATTGAATACGTAAATTATATGACGTGGATTTTTTTTTTTTTTTAAACAACATTTTCGTCGAAAAATGTGTCTCCGACCTTCCCGCCGTTGCACAACATTTTTTATCCACCGCGGAGATATTATTCTGGCGGCCAGACGGATATCATACCTGTATATTATTATTATTATTATTATTAGGGTGAGAGAGAGAAAAACCTCCGTATTAATTACAAACGTTTTGATTTAATATCGTCGCATCCAACACGACTAAACCATTAAGGCGTGTATAATAAATAATAAATACGTTTGCCGCATATATATATATACGTATCAATTAAATATAATGAATCATTATTTATGATTATAGAATCGGCTGTATCGTATTCGTAATCATTAAACAAATAGTACGATATCATCGTGTACGGTTTTACAAATAACTTGAAATAACGTTCATTTGGTTAGGGGCCGAAACGCGCGTGTTATAACCATTAACGCAAATAGTGGGGGGGGGAGGCTAAGCCTCCTTACATTTTTTTTTTAGCCCCTCCAAAAATCGATGTCTGTCAATTGTCAGTCAATATTGTTATGTATTATAATTTTTTTTTTTTGAGGTTTTTGATTTGGTATAAAAATCGCATAAGAGTGTTTGGAACGGATTTGGACTTGAGCCCTTCCCCCTCCCCCCAATAAAAAAACACTATTTGCGCCTATGGTCGTAACAACAGTGCGGCGCGCAACGACAACGACTTCGCGCTTATAGATCTTACACGTTACAAAACGCGTTTTAAATAGACGCATGGCAAACGCGTTGAATGCACAGGATCGTGCAAGTGTTATCGGTTCGACGCGGATTCAAATGAAAAGTACGGCGTTGCAATGAAACGAGAATTTTGGTTTCCGCGTGCGGGTCGTACAGAGTCGTAGGATATTAATAACAACGACGGAACGTTTGGAATTAAAATAAAAAACTCGTTTTACGTTTGTTTTTGTTTTTTTGTCGATTTTTTATGGACAAAGTTTGTTTTTTCGTTCTATAAGCAAATTGTTCGTGATATTTGTTCGTGCCCCCGGCGCGTTGAACTTCCGAGAGATACGCGAAAAAATTCCGACGATACATTTTCCCGGCACCCAAATTGCACTACATAACGAAACACACGCGTGTGACAGCCGTCGTACGTCTGAAATGAGCGCGAAGTGCAGGGAACGACCCGCGTGTTTATAGACGTGCGTAATGACTGATGGGCAACAAACGTCTGACGCGCGACGGGTATTGTGACCGATAAAACGCGACGCCGTATGATAAATGCATATTTGAAACGTACGGCGTTCCGGGGGAAATGCATCAATCAGGATATAAAAACCGTGGCGCGCGTACACGCGTTCAAACCGACAAATCCGTTTTGCTTTGCCCGCGTTCAAAGGGCGCAAGTGTGATATAAAACGATATTATAAACGGGCCCGAGGAGTTCGATTACGATTATGATATATTTCCTTTCGCGCCCGGTTCATATCCCGAGCGCGGTTCGAGTCCACGGAAACGACGCGGCGCCTATTTATTTTGTTTATTTATTTATTAAATTTTTTTTTTTTTGCGTTCGTTCAAAAGGTTAGGAACGGATCACGAGACGTAGTTTGTACTCGAAGATATTGGATAAAACGTCATTGGACTCCTAGCATTAAGGTAATTCGTTTTGAAACGATTTGAAGATAACATTTCGAGACGGGCGTTGGCGTCTAATAAAAGTCAATACAGAAACTTCGATAGTAAAAGAAGACGGCGGTCACTGAGCGGTGTAAGATTTGAACGATTTAAGAACATCGTCACGCGACCCGCGGGGAGATCTACGAAGACGAGATTCAAACGAAATAAGACGTAAAAAATTATTGCGCACCGATTCTCACACATTATTCTGTTTCGGAGTAGTATTTATTCATCCAGATTAGGGGCCGACATTCTACGTCGGAACGGACGAGAGAGAGAGAGAGCAATAAATGATTATTTAAGAAAAGTATGTATGTGTATCCCCTCGATACGCACGTTTTGATGGCCGGCGCGGCAGTTCAAAACGAACGAACAAATTGAATTGCAATCCCAGAGAACTGTGAAGGTTGTCCGCTGACGGCTATAATTAATGATCGGAACGTCACGGGCCAGGTGAACCCGGTCGACGTGGGATTTGTCGGTTTCCCCTTCGCCGCCCGTAATGTGTTTTTAATATTTCTCGGTCAAGGTTTAAACACGCGTTTTTCGAATCCAGCGCCGTTTCGCTTAACACCGTCCACAGGTACTCGATCGTAATATCTCATTGAAAACAAAAACGAAAAATAGTGGAGATTAGCGTCGCAACCGAACGGAAAAGTTTCTCCGGCGAGAAAAACGGAATCGAAACGGTACCGTTGGAACCGAAATCGCACGAGCTATTTTAGAAATACGTGTTGAACGTTTCGTCCGATTATGGACGACTAGTTGTTACGTTGAATATTATTTTCTATTTAGATATTTGATCTTTGTGAATCACAAACGACGTGAAACCGATGCGCTTTATCGGGTTCAAATCGAAACACTTTTGGCGGCCACGCGTTTTCATTTCCAGTGTAAATCTAATTTTCGCCGATTCTCTTTCGTAGACAATTTGGTACGTCGTTAGTAATGAATACGATTATAAATTTCGAGTGACTTTTTAACGAGTAATTAACGTCGTTGATTTATTTTACACCTTCAGAAATTTGATACGCAGAACGTCATTGATATACATGTCCCTTCGACCATTAGAGAAAGCTGAGCACGGCGCTGCACGACAGACGGATACCAAATCCGTTTCAAATGAAATTATAATCACTAAAGTTGTTAAATAAGAATAAGACTTGCAAAGAAAAAACACTAAAATCGAATCGAAAGTATTTTTTAAACTATTTGTAAATTATGAACACGTGGTTTTTCGGGAAAATATTTTGACACCGACATCTTTTGCCGAATCGTAATTTAAACACGTGTATACGCCGTTCGAAATGTATTTTCTAAACCGAAACTTTATTTCCCGACGTTGAATCTTATGACTATAGAAACAATACGCGCGTTTGTTAACTGTCTGCTACAATATATTTATAAAATGTGAACGTCGAGTAAACGATGTTGACATCTTGTTATTTTTGGTTTTGTACACTTGTTAAAAATTCATGTTTCGGTCTAAACATAACTATTATATTTTTTTTCCTAAACCGCGACAGCGCGCATTGTTATTTCGAATAAATACGTGAATCTAAATGGTAAATCAACTGTATATTACGACATAATAACAGGAAACAGTTATATAATTGATATATATCGCTCGGTCCGGATCAGCAACGTTGCAGGTTCTGCCGAGTCGGGTAATGACAGTCTGGACTTGTATAACATGACGATAGTACGTATTGTTAGTGCTTTTGTCCCTCGTTAGTGACGACAATTCAGATAACGGTGAAAATGAATAATAATGTCGCGAATTGAACACGACGACGGAAAAATAGTAACATTTATTTAGACGCTAACGAACGTTGAAATCAAAGACGAATCATGGATTCGGAAAAACCGGCGAGAAACGAAAAATTATTACTCGTCGCGGACGTTTTCGCGTGTGCGAAATTTAGCCGGTTTTCACGCGCCGATGTCATCGCGGTCGTTCGTAAGACGAATCTAAAACCGAACGGATAGCCTGACGAGTAAAAACGTTTTTTACATACGCACAATCGATTGTGTGTGTGTGCGCGCGCGCTAGAATCACTGTAGGGTTCGAGTAGAGAACGCGTAATGCCGAAACAGGAGTACGAAAACCGTTTCCGGCGGACGATCGTCACGCAAACAAAACGCGTTCGAACCGCACAATCAATCGCGAGACCGACCAAGAGTGAATGATTTTGTTTGCGTTGCGTCGGAAACGACGTCGTCGTCGTCGTCGTTGTTGACGTTTCGTTTCTTCCGCTCCGTCTACGGCGTCCGTACAGGCGGCGCGCTACTCCCCGGTTAAATCGCAAACAACGTTTATCGAGTGGCGAAAGGTTCGTCCGGTGCGCTGGGAACGGCGGCGGCGAACAGGCGCGCGCGTACTCGTCCGGACCCGCGGCGGGTGTCCGACGGTTCTGTGGCCGAGGCCTGCCGACCCGTGCGCCTCTTACACGTTAGCGCCGTTCAAGAGAGGCGCGGCAGAAGACGTCTCGGTCGAGACGCCAATCGATATGGCACCGGGCACGGCCGAGAGCTCGGTACCGCGTTTCCACGTCGCACAGCGCCGACGGGCTCAACGGCTTAACCGTCGTAACGTGACCCAGCCCGCGCGAACCCGGGTCGGCTCGATCCACGTCGTTTTCGGTGCCTGTTTTAGCTGCACCAGCCTGGGTGCTGCTGCTGTTCACGCACCAGTCGTCGTCGGCAGGACATGCCCCGAAGCGACATTCGCCTCTGCTGCTCTGCCGTCACGTCACGTCTTTCAGGCGAGACCAACCATCGGCTGCCCGTGCTCTTAGACGCCGTGCTGTCCACGGCCGAATCCCGTTCGGTGTCGGTAAACCGGCCGTTCGCCCGTCGCTCCGTCCAGCGTCCGTTAGGAATTTATATATTCTCAACTCCACCCTCCCTCACCGGCTAGCAGATGACGTGTTCCGCGGAAGGTCCTCGGTTCACGGTCGCTGGTTCAATATGTTCGCAACTGTATTCCGTAACTGTAAGACGTCCCGTCTTCCACCACCTACGGCACCGGCGACTTGTTACGCGGAGAAACCCGAGCAGCCCCTAGCGCCGCGCCGCGTCAAGGTCCGTACTAGGAGCCGGCTAGTCCGTCCGAAACCGCTGTCGAAAACGCGAGAAACGACCGAGCGCGCCTCTCATGACGAAAAACGGTTTAACGTACTCGTTTGTTAGCTATGGCTACACGATCTTCTGGTTTTTCGTTCTGGAAACCTGCGAATAATCTCGTCGGTCGATCGTAACAATGTGGAACAACTTTTTTCTGCCGAGGACACGTTGACCGGGAGTATCAATAGTTATATTATTATAATATAATGGTTACATAGAATCTTATGTAGTCCAATGATGTCGATCAATCGTATATTTCTTCCATTCATTAGTATTTTAAACAAATTAACATAAATAATAATAATAAATTACATATTTATCGTATTTTTGGTTTATGAACACGAAGAAAATACCATAGAAATAATAATATGTTAGCTCGCTTTTGTTGCCTCGTAGTTATTATATTGTTATTTGATGAACGATAGATGTTTTTCCGTTTTCTATTTTGTCAACATTTCCAATGTAATACAGAAGGTTAATTATTGTTTAATTATGTTTAAAAATGATTGCTATTATTATTATTAAATTAGCTGCTGCGAAGGCAAAATATCGTATTAATTCGTGCGAAATGTTTTTCGATAATATGTTTTACTCACAAAAACACACAAACACACACACACTAAAGAAAGAAAAAGTAATATTCGTCGCGTGTAGAAAACGGGCGAAAAACGTAATATCGGCTGGTGAATACGCGGCCGCGTCTTTGACGACTCGTAAAACATAATACGACTCTCGGTCTGACGATATTCCGGTTAAGCCGAACGACTATAAATATTGCTCGAGTAAAATACGGCGGAACGTGATACACGTCGTTTTGTAAACGTGAATTACGGAAAGACATTATCGAAATTTTCCGGTCGGTTTCGCCCGTTCGAAGAGTACACAGTGTGAACCGTACGTGTACGTACCATACGATTCACTCGAGTTAAGATATAATAAACGTATAAATTATTCACGAGTTTCGGATGCAAACGTCTACCGCGTTCATGAAAAAAGAACGGTGAACACGATTTGTCATTGGTATGACGACGACGAGAACGCCGCCGTCACAGCAGAGGTGACTTTATTATTATTATTATATTATTATGAAAACCCTGTAAAAAGTCGTCATCGAAACGTCAATAACAGCAATTTTTCTTTGACGTTACACGTAATAATATTTTGAATTTCCTTGAGCGCGGCCGACGTTGAAAAAGATCAATCGACTGCAGCGTACACGGTTTCTGTAAATATTTGATTTTCCGACGTGGGCACGTCGGCGAACGCGTATAATGCATTCCGCCAACTCGCGTTTCGGAACGCGAACGTTTAAAAACGCTAATTGTTTATCCGAATATTTCGTTCCCGAGAAGTTTCACGAACGCGGAAATATTAAAAATGTCCCCGTCCTTTGATAGTTAAAAAAAAAAAAAAAAGTAACATCGTCTTTTTTCGGAGGGTTTTTTTTTCTCGAAAACGAACAAAATATATATAAAAAAAAAAATGTAATCGAATATACATGTGTACGAGCCCGTTTCGGGAATAAAATACGAGTATAATACGTGTACGCATATCAATTGATATCCGACCGTCGGCATTTATGGAAATGTAAACCCGATATCACTCTCGTTCTATCGATCACTTGCGGCGTACGAGCGTACGCACAGTCGCGACAGTCGCCGTCACCACCACACGTTAGACATGCTAATTTTTTTCCCCCGGAAAAAAAAAATAAATATAAAATAAAACACCTCACGACGTATCGTTCTCGTATTGTTTCCGCCTCATCGGAGTTTCCACTCGTGCAGAAATTAACGTTTTCGCGTGCGATTTCCGTTCGGCGCGGTCGTTCGTAATATAGACATGGGGATACGGCCCGAGTCGTTCTCTCTCGGTACGTTGCGCATCGATAACGCGAAAGCGTTTAAAAAATGAACCGTTTCTACTAATTGAATACAACGAACTCGTTTCCCGCCGCGAACGTTCGATAACGTTTCGTTATTTCCCCAATGACGTTTCATCAGTTCGCCGTTCAACAGGTATTTCTGAAATCTTCCGGTGAACGTCTACGCAATTATAGAAGCGAACCGCGTCGCGCATAATATTATCACGACGGAGCGCGTCGTAATCGAGTGGAAAATTGGAAACTTTCGGAAATTGTCCGTCCGCGTTGAACGTTCGTTACACATCCTGCGCGCGCCAATTAGTCTCGATAATCCGATCGCGCGCCCAAACCCGACCCGAAGACTGTTCGACGCGTCGTCGATCGCGAACACCAAAAACACTCGCCGTCCCGCCGTCTCGCGTCCGTTCAACTTGTTTCCAGACGTTCGCGGTTCTTTCGAAACGCACACGCCGGCCGTGCACAAACGAGAGCCCGCGTACGTTTCCAAAAAAAACGCGTTTCGAAAGCACCCCGCGTCGGCGCTCGAAAGCTTAGCTCGAGCGAGTTTTAATCGACGGACGACCGCGCGGGTGTCAGTTGTGAGAGTGGGCGCGGAAACTGGTCAAACACCCGTTGTTGTCCGTTCCCTGTCGACCCGGATTTTCCTGGTCGTCCCGCCGTCTCGCGTCCGTTCAACTTGTTTCCTGACGTTCGCGGTTCTTTTCACGCGGTGTGTTGGCGGTTCGCACGGAGCCGCGAAACGCACACGCCGACCGTGTAGGTTTCCAAAAAAAACGCGTTTCGAAAGCACCCCGTACGGGCTCCAGCGCCGACGGCCGTCGCGGTGTTCGCGCAAACGGACCCCGCGTCGGCGCTCGAAAACTTTGCTCGAGCGAGTTTTAATCGACGGACGACCGCGCGGGGATCAGTTGTGAGAGTGGGATTTTCCTGGCCGTCCCGCACACCCGCGCGTTCGCGATTTCGCCCGTCTCCGTTAATCGTACCCAAAGACGGACGGTTGGACCGTTATCAAAAATCCGAACGCGTCCCGTCGACCGGACCACGCGACAACTCGTACCGTCGAACCTGACCGTGGGGTCGCGGACGTTACGCGTTCTCGTAGTTATCGCCCGATGAATCGTGAATCATAACTCGCGCGGAATCCGCGAAGATACCGGCGAATATATTACCCGTGTTTCCCTCCCCGCCCCCGGCACGTTTATTCGTTGGACGCTTTCAAAAACCGTTTCAGAAACGTTTTCGATTTTCCCGGCGAAACGGCGGTGTTTTTTTACTTTGGCTCGTGATATTTCCAAATAGGGTTATATAACATTTACCCCGTTCGGTTGAAAAAAACGGGGTCGCGGTTAGTACCTGCACGCGTTGGATTTCATTTCCCGACGACATCTCCCGCGTCATAATAATAACAATAATTATGTAGAGACGATAAAATGTTTGGCAATAAAACGCATAAATACTACGTAAAAAGTCGGATCAACTGTTAACGATGACAAAAAGGAATACGTAATTGATAGCCGAGGAAACAGAAATGATGGATTACAACAACATATTGAGCTGCAAGGACATGCTTTCAAAAGCGTATCGTAATTTAAATATCTTGGGTCGATTATAACGCAGACTAATGACGTTAAGGTAGAGGTCTCTTCGAGAATACAACTAGCAAATAATGGATACTATATGATTAGAAAAAGTCCTTAAATCTAGGACTCTTCCCGAAAATCTAAAAATAAAGATGTACATGACGTTATTACGACCAATTGTTCTATACGGAACGTGGAACGTGGACGTAGACGACCCTGTAGGGAAAAGACCTTTAGGAAGGCCGAGGTTAAGGCGCGAAGACTGCGTGAAAAAAGATATCAGAACGATAGGATCGGAAATCAGTCGGAGCAGAGACAGACGGCAAGATTTGTATTTGGCGGTGTGGCCTGAATGGCCGAAGCCAAAGAATAATAATAATAATAATAATAATAATAATAATCGGTTTTCAATGACCGGCGAAAACACTCGCGCGCGCTCGCCGGTCATTATTCATCCGGGAAAACGGCGTCTATTCATGTTGCACGGGCGTACTCGACGCTTATGATGACGGCCATACACGGATTACAACACGCGTTCAATTAAAAGCGACGTTGTCGACGACGTTCTCTGTAAGAACCGAAACGCGCGACGCGAGGGGTGCGATGCCGCGCACTCGTCTGTGCACTTTACTGCGACGCACAACAAACCCGGCGCGGTATTGACGTTCCTCCCGAATGCATTAGCGCGCACGGTTTTTGCCGTCGTGCCGCCGTCGTAGTTTTTAACGTTTTCGATTTTACATATCTCGTTTTCTGGAAACGAAACCGACATTTGAAAATTTACCGTAATCCGGCTACGTTCGCTTTTATTCCGTGAACCTCGCGTGCGAACACGTCGCATTTACATAATATTCAGGTGATACCTATGCGCAATAACGATCAAACCACGAGACGTTCACTACTCCGATATTATCCGAAGCGAAGAAACCATTCCGATCCCCGGAACGTATTAAAAGCGAAAAATGTAACAGTCGAAATAAAAACAAATATACATATATTCGAGTATATTAAAAAATGTTTGAATGTTTTGTACAATTTTAAATCAACGTTTTTCTTTCCCGCCCATTTCATTCTATAAAATGTGTTTACGATTATACGACACTGAACACAAACCATCAACGTTTTTGTTGGAAATATCGATTTTTTTTACCTATCTTACCAAGTATATATATCCCATGCGACACTCTGTAACAAGAGTAAATTTGGACGACAAAAGTATTTTCGAAAATTGTAAACGATCGATTTATGTTTTCATTGTGCGCATTTTCTCACTTGTGTAATACTCTTTATTTATTAAACGTTATACAGTTATTCTTTTTGTTGTACTCCGTAACGCATCTCTCTGTATATCCTTTGAAGCATCCATAAATAATAATGATATATACATATATATTTATTTGGGTGTGCTTCATAAAACGTACTGTGAAATTTCAAACGCGAAGATTCGCAGTCATTGGTAATTTTTGCAGATGCACTTGAAGAAAGACTCAACCAAATCGGAGAGGGAAACATTGGATCGGAAGTAAATTACCTATAATATTATATATATTTATATATCATATTTGCGATTAAGGCGGTTGCATAATTTATGATAATTTATTACACGAAATCCATTTTGAAACGTTCGAATCACAATAACGTTTTAATAACATGTTAAATACGTAAAACGAACAAATCCGATCTGATCGCGTAAATTAATTATGCGTATATTTACGTATAAATACTAATTACATAAAACGGTACACGCGGTTAACGGCGTCATAGGCGTTTCAATCTTCTACTAGAAGTGTATTTAATCGATTACGAGGTTTTCGTTCGCAATTAAATGATTTTTAATTCTGTCGAGCTTCACCGTAGGCAGAAGACACTGATATTGATTTTGTTTTTAAATGACGCGATAGTGTAGGCACCATGGTTTTTTATTTCGTCTCTGTGTGTGCGCTTAAATATATTGTCCGTGATGGCAGTTTGAATGTTCCGAGATTTGCATACAGCACCGTTATCAATCGGAAATCGGACGTTTACGGTACTTGAGATGGATAATATCTCGGGGAATTTTCATTAATTTTCTAAAACGTCTCCTGCCCCCCCAAAACAAAACAAAATCTCCCGTGAAATCTATAGCGAACCCGTTTCGAATGATCGCCTATTGTTCATTCAATTTTTTTTTTTATGATTATTATCACAATTGCAATGATTACTGTTCACTCCAATTATCATATTAATAACAAATTCAAACGTTGACAAGCTGTATTATTTCATAGACCTTTATATTACTTTGTAGTTTTTTTTTTTTTTTTTAATGCAAAATGTTTATATCAATATTTTATAGTTTATATGGTTTTAATAATATTTAAAGTTGACGTGCTAATAATGTTTACTGATTTTACTGACGGTAACTGTCTACGTGAACACATCCATCTTGTTTTATAATTTTACTTTCTGTTTTTATTAAACTGCATAAATATTATTAATAAAAAAAATTGTTTTCATATATAAGTAAATATATGCTTATAAAATAAAACCGATGAGAATTACAAAATAAAAAAATATAGAGTGTTTGCATAAAATGTGTTTACTTACTACCGGGTTCGACCAAAAAGTCATTGTCAGGATAAAGTGAAAATGAACATACAACAACAAAAGTAAGAAATAAAAACGAACAAATAGAGAAAATTATGATTTTCACAATAAAAATACATTGAGTATTTTGTATTAACTCCTTATTTCGTAAAAACAATAAAGTCAGAGTTCATAAACAATAGTGTTAATGCACAAATATATATTTTTGGCAGATGTTATCGAATTAAAGTATGTTGAAAACATTGGAAACGAAGTCGGCTAACCGAGCAAGTTTTAACAATATTTCATAACTTCCAGTATTCCCTAATTAAGATTTACTTTTTCAAGAAAAATAGAACTAGGAAAAACTTTTCTCTTAACTATGACAAATAGATATCAAAGTTCAATCCTGAACCGATATAATTCAGAAACATTAATCATTTAACGTCACAAACAGATCGAAAGAAATGACCAATCGGAAACGTCCCATCCATCGATGTTCGATTGTTCTTATCATACATGTATTATTATTATTTTCGAAAAACAAAGTTTCGTCGAAAAAGCGCGATACTATTAATTCGTACTCGTATTCGTATAGTTCGTGTTGTGGCTGAAATACAAATATGGAAAACGCGAAAAATGTGTTTTGTTCATCGAAATACTGACCGTTTGTGTACCGGTGACGATGCTGCAGACGTTGATGCAAGTGGATCACTTGATCGGGTGTCGTCAGAATTCAATTATTATTTCGAATTCAAGAGCAACGATAAATCGTCGCCCCGGGCAGAACGATTCCTAACGAAACTTTGTTTATTATTATTATTATTATTATTATTATTATTATTTGGTATTATTCAAATTTTTTTTCTTAAACATCGTGCAAATATTTCACGTTCAAGCTTGTCGTCGTTTATCGGATCTTTAGCACGTGATTCGCGCACGTCCAAACACGTTGACAGTCGCACGAGTTTATTTTTCCGTCGCAGTTCTCGCGCCGAATTATACACGAACGAACGAACGAACGGGAAAATCGACAGACGCGTCGAATAAAGTGCCGAGCCACGTGTTCTGCGCGAGAAAAAACGTTCGCACGAAAAACAAAAATTGGCACGCGTCGTCGTTAAGACCGACGCGTAAATCCGTTCGGGATCCGAAACGGACGAGACGTTAGTAACTCGTCGACCCGTGTGTTCCCGGTACGGCCGGTATGGAAGGGTAACAACGCGAACGGGCAGCCGTGCGGTGTCTTCGGGCGCGGCGGTCGGTTGTCGCCTAGGAAAACGCCTAGCCGTGATTTCGCGCCGAAGTGAACGGTCCCTCCTACGACTGTGAATTTTATAGGCAAACGCGACAGACGGCAGTGATGAACTTTTCGACTTAACCTACGCCGTTTATAGAAATATTACTGAGGACGCAACTATTTTGTTGGCCTTCGGAGTACCACTACTATTCCCCCCCCCCACCAATTCAATCCGCCGCCTAACGATATATCTCGCGCGATATGATTTCGTTTCGTATGGATAACAAATACCTATAGGCGCTGACGAAATATTCTAAATTAACGCCTCAAACGTTTTCCGACGAAAACCGTCCGATCACCGTCGTGTGAACAGATTTATATATATATGTACACGGTATTTTATTTAAATTAAAAACATTTCAAACATTTTTTATCGGTCGTCGGAAATACGCACGTTGAATACGTAACACTTCATAATAATACGACAACAATGAAAGACCGAGTGCTCCTTTACATGATTTCTTTTTTCAACACAAAAAATAATAAAAGGAATTTTCCACCCCGTCACTCGGTAACGGGGGATTGAATACATATACACGTAGATGAACTCTGAGCTAATATTTGAACGCAGATAAACCCTTAGAATTCGAACGCGTTTGATTGTAAATCGTTTTGTAGATCAACGCGCGCGCGCGCGTGTGTGTGTGTATGTGTGTGTGTGGTGTGTGTGTGTGTGTGTGTGTGTGTGTGAAGATGAAAAACATTAAATTCCCAATTTATTTATTTATTTTGCCGTGTAAAAGTTATAATTAATTTCTCCTCGTTCCGTCGGTCATGCAATTTTCAACCGACGACCGTCTTCCGCCTGAATATATATATACTTCACAATTTTAATATTCACAGGCATCGACAAAGTAAAATGGTCCAATTACCTTTTGTTAGTTCCACAAACTGGGGTTTCGACCGGTTATGTTTATTTCTTTTTTTTTTCTTTTGTGCACTTCTTTTCATTTCTCTTTGAAAATTATAAAGACGAGATAGGAATGTATAATAAGACCGTTTATCATCGTTTGAGTCCGTCCCGTCATAACGTTATAACAGTATCTCACGTTTCCCGGCACTCAACGCTAACAGACTTTCAGTCATTACTCAACTAGCACGCGAATATTACTGAACATAATCGGTCACTTTATCCGTCGCGTTCTACTTAGTCTGAAAAGTTTATCCAATTTGACACGCTGTTCCGCACCAAACGTAACCGTTAAACGAGCAATCCGATTTACTCTGCCCGTGTAACGACTCGCGATATTGCGATATTGCACCGTGTGTGTTCGCAGTAAACGCTAAATCATAGCATTTATCGTCCCGAAGTCTTGCGTTCTCACCGTGTGTACGATAATTCTGGGTTGAGTTGATTTCGCGTGATAACGGTCTGTACGTTGACAATTGAAATACTCGCACCCCGACCAACGCGTCATTAGAGTATTGATTTTCTTGGTCTCCGCAATGACGTGTTTTTTTTCAGGCGATGTTTTTTTCTCTGCGAACTATGTTCATGAGGAGTGCTCGGACGATCTCGACGTGCGGCGTTGCGTTCCGGTAACGAATTGTATCAGGTCGTTACTTTAGTCGACACGTTTTTAGATTTTCCCGGTACGTTCCTTAAACACAATTAAAAACAACCCGTAAAAGAAAACCGGTAAAATTGTTGACATGTTCGTTTTGAACACGGACGATGTTCGCAATATTTTGAATAATATTTATCATGCCCATTAGTTATAATTTATAATAAACTATACAAGCGTCGCTCAAAATCGTTTTTCGAATACAACGATTTATCATTGCTTTCAAATCCAAAATACTAACAGATCTCTGGCTAAACAACTCGCTCGAGCCAATACCCAACGCACCTGCGGTTCACTACTTTTTTTTTTATATTGTACATTAATAATAATAAAAGATTCAACTAGGAGTCTTTATAGTCTACAAATTACATAAATCTAGTAATAACATTCGCGAGAAGACGTATATTGACAACAGAACGTATATTCTATGCTTGTATTCTTGATGAAGTCATTAACATGGTCGGCGTTTCTTTCCCCAGGACGTGTTTCTTCCATTGTGGACGGGTGATTTAAGGCATTCTTCCCTGAAGTTGAAGTATTTCGAGCGATTTAATTTAATATGTTTTATTGTTCGTTGCATCGGTCACACACGGGGTTTTCGATAAGGTGTATTTGGGCGAGGTTCGAGTGTTTCCGCTCGACGAGATACATCGGACGGTGCCATTCGTTGATGGTTCCTTACAATTTCTTTCAGTCTGTTGGCGTCGAGTATTTCTTCACAAGTCGTTCGCCATATCTTAGCTGTTGCTCTATTGATTTTTCGCTTTTCCGCCAACTCTTTGTACGTACGGTAGTGTGCGTATATACTCGTAAGTGAGAAGGCAAACGATGTGGATTGCTTCGTCAGCTAGTGTGTCGGCTTTTCCGTTTCCCGATACACGCCCGGACGCGTCGGAACCCACACGAAGTCGACTAATTGTCGTCATTTAGCAACTGTATTTCGTATCTGCCGGACCATCTCGCCGGCGAGGTAGCTGCTTGGCAGATTCCAAAGCTATCGGAGCATTTCGTAAATCGCTGATAATCAGTATTTTAGTGTCCGTTTCTGACTCTGCGTTAAATATCTAAAACGATAATTGTAACATTAAACATGGTTTTCATACCTACCGATCGCTAGCGTCCTACATCGACTGTACCTACGTAACTGTTTCATTTTACATAATTATTTAGGTTATATGATTTTTCAACAACAACAATAGGTCAGTCAGTAAATCTGACAGAATCTAAACTTCAACGATCAATAAACGGCAATGTATATATTATGACGTACGAACATTATTATTTATTTATTTTCAAAGCATTTGGGCTCGAACGGTTCAACGGTGTTCACAAAGGACGATTTGAACGATGTATATTCCTCACACTATCGCGTACATATTATATTGAATCGTATTTGTCGAACCGTCGTTCGTCGTCGGTCGTCGGTCCCACATTTAAAAGAAAAGAAATCGTCTGATACGATACTTGTTTTTATTTCAATAAAAACATTTATTCATTAATATATATATATACATGAAAGCAATACCTTAGAGCCAAATAATGTTGAAAGGCGTATTGGATTGTTCCGTTGAAACAATGAAACCGTCTCTCCGTTCGAAACTCGGTTTCTTTACTTCTCTCTCCGGATTGTTATTCCAAATAAACAATATTGACTATTACATTTATTTTGTTCTTATGAATAATATTACGTTCATTAATATCATTTATTTACAACTTTTGCTCGAGGACTTTTACACCGTCTGCTGGACAGAACACGCGTAAAATACGAACTAAGAATTATCAAATGCGGTGAAATTATAAATAACTATTTACCATCGTTTTAATGAACTCTTCGTTTCAGTTTGAACACGGTTTTTCAAATACAACGATACAACGTCCGCGACCACAGTCTTTGCATGCTATTTTTTATTATAATTGGGCACACGATTCGCGGCTGAAAAAACAAAATTCTCTTCTAAAAAGAATTATAACTCAGATAAAACAAAATAACGGTACGCGTACAGATTTAATACGAGCTTACGAGAGAACACACAATAAACACGTCTATAACATGTACGATACGTGTTTTGGAAGCAATTACGCGCGGTAAATAGATATTAAACTTTTATTTATGACGAAAATAAATACCCTACACCCGACTGAAACAGAGTACTATAATTTGCGCACTGCGTCGTACCGCCACAGTTAAAACGCTTGAATACTTACCCTGATTATTAAATTAATTGAATAAAAAGAAAAGTGCATTATGTGTGGCGAACACTTAAATTTAATTTCGACTTGTTGAAAATAAAACACTTTACATATTTATACAATGGCGTAACGAAAAATGAACTTAAACTCGCGGAAACAAAGTTTAAAACTTAAAATGAATGAATGAAAAAAAAAAAAGGTCTGAAAAGTACATATAAACTGGATGGAATTGTACACACAAATGTAATTTACAGCTATTCAGTTGCTTGTAATCGATTAAATAAATACAATTTCGTTTGACGAGTTGAAATTTAAAAAATAAATCGTCCGAAACGTTTTTCGCTAAACTCGTCGCGCGCATATGTAGAACAACGACATTACGAGAAATATTGAAATCCGGTCGAATAAAACGTTCGCGACGACGTTGAAACGGAAGAATAAATCAAATCCGTACTCGCCAATTCCTACGCCGAGGTTCGTACGCACACGAGTGAACTAAAAACGCGAGGGAAAAGAACACCCGAGTGGCGGGTGGCGGCTATCGTGTACAACAAGTGTCGCTTCAGCAACGCCTATAAAATAGGGCGAGTGGTTGGTAGCACCCCCGTGTAGTCGACGTAAACTAACTAAATGGTGAAAAATATCGTTTAAAATTCAGAACGTAGAACTTAGAAGAAAACAAAAACCAGAGAGGATTTTAAAAACGATACATATTTGATCAGTCGGTATGTATTAGCGTTGATTTTATGTTTATAGGTATTTAGGTAATTAAGTGAATGATGGAAAAAATTAACGACAGTCCGGACCTGGGTGGTGGTCTGGAAATATCTTCGGCGACGCCAGTATTTTTCTAGGATAGCCGGTGGCGGCCGAGTACTATACGAATCGTACAACTTCCGTTGTCAGGCACGTACTCAGGGGGAGGGGATGTTTTTTTTAGATGTTCAAACGCCGGCCGAAACGTTTGGTTTTTTTTTTTTTGTATGGTCATTTACTTATTCAATTTTAATGTTATATCATAGTTTAATAGACAGATAAAATATTACATTATGTTTGTGGGACACCGGCTAAAGCAAAATAAAAATTTAATACTAACAAATAAAGAATGTTTATTAGAAGAGAAAAAAGTTCGAATTTTCAATAAGCGATTTTCAAAAGACCAAAACTTTTTTCTGCGCACGTCCCTGTCCGTCGTCGTGACGTCCGTTGCGCGGGTCGTAAGTCTCGTCGGGCACGAAGCTTTTCAAAAGGAAAAAGAAAATAATAATAATAATAATAATAATAATAATAATAAAGGTCGTGCAAACTGCATAATGACCGTACGTTACCGGCCGTCCGCGTGCACGCGTATTACGCATGAGGATGTGGACCGAACACAATATTATACACGACGAGACTTATTCAGTCGCGGATGCCCTTCGGACGTGTCCCTGCGGGTATGCAAATCGCCTGGCGCGCAGCGGGTCCGGGTCACAAACCTCCGGCGGCGTTCTTCCGATCTTACCTAACCTAACCCGCGTGATCGACGGCGCTCGCCCGTCCCACAAGCCCTTGCGATCGTACGCGGATCGCGTTTTCCTCGTTGTTATTGTTATTTCCACGACTTTGGGGAACGGGGAACGGCACACATACGTCAACCCAGTGGCGTATTTAGGATTTCGTCTATGGGGGGGGGGGATATATATTAAAAACTATTTTATTGACCTAGAGAACACTTCGTAAAATCATACCTGTTGGCTATTGTAAATAAGAATATCAAAAACTAAAAAAAAATCAAGGGGGGATCTATACCCCATACCCCCCCCCAGCCGTAAATACGCCACTGCATCAACCACGTACGTCACACGTCGAGACCACGCGGTCCGCGAGACGCACTTTTCCGTGGCAGTCGTTTTCGGCCGTTTCTGAGTTCGGAGTTTTCTACAACGACACCGACAAACACACGTTCCAAGGACGTTTTATCACACTGTTTTCGTTCTTGTTCTGCATTCGTCCGATGCCGGTCGATCGTTCGTGCGCGTTCGGTTCACGTGGTACATCTCCACGACGTTATTCTCCCGTTAGAAATGCTCGACGAATCGTCGAAAACCCATAAATATCGCGTTCGACGACTTCGATACGTTTTCCCGTCGCACTACTGTTAAATATGTGTGCACGTCAACACGATAAAACGTATCGCGAAATCATTCGAAAACGATTATACCTCACGTTTGTAGTTGTTTTTCGCGAGAGAGAAAAACGAATGTAATAATATACACGCGTACGTTCCGTAGATCTGTTTTCTTGTTTTTTTTTATTTATTTATTTTTTTTTTTGTCTTTTTAAGCATATAAGGGTTTGCAAAAACAATTTTCAATATATATATATATATATATTTGTGTTTCGGGTAAAACATCCGTTTGAAATAAATGTTTCGGGCGGTTTAATGGCGTTTAAATAATGTTAACTGTGTGGGAAAAATGAATCGAAAGCCCACCGTTGTAACACACACCTTTATGTACGACGTTTTATTTTTAAAAATTCATTTTTTTTGTTTATTTATTTTTTAGTATAATTTTTATTTTTATTTTTTTTTTTTGAAACACCGTCTTTTATCCGATCCGTAAAAATATGTTTTTATTGTGCATCGACAGACGCGGAAAAATAGGTTCGTCATGCGTGCGCGTTGCTACCGTATTTCCAGATGATCAATTATTATAATCCGTCAGTTTAATTCTCATTCAACGACGCGAGAAAAATATTTCTATAAGTACTGTGTACAGAGTGTATCTTATACTCGTTCTGTTCGAGATTTTTTAATTATCGCGGAGTGTTAACATTTCAAAAAAAAAAAAAATACGCGTTTCATTGTTTTTTATGTCAATTTTAAAGTTTGCGAACATGCACGTGTATCCCCCCCCCCCACAAAAAAAAAACTATTTAAAAAATTATTTAAACCGCAATTTTTTTTTTTTTTAATGGATTCTTGTAACATTTATTTTTTTGTACATTTTTATGATCGAAATATACATTTCACGACAAACCTTAAAAGTTCAAAATTCAGTTGATAAAATAATTGTTTCAATTAAAATAACCGGAACAACAACAACGTTTAGTTATGTAATCGATTTCAGTTAAACATAAAAATTAAATTACGTTCTAGGTGGATGGTCAAAAAATAAATAAATAAATAACAATAAGTTTCTGGTACAGCAGATTTGTTTCAATTATTTTATTTTACGAAATCCGAAACTTTTAAACAGTCATAGACAGCCATACAAACCAGTCATTAACCAACAATTATATTTCGGCCACCAAAATTTTCGGAAAAATAAACGTTACGAGAATCCGTAAAGAAAATAATAATAATAATAATAGCAATAATAAATAATTGGTCTTCGCCGGACGACCGCGTGGTTTTAACATTTCAAATAATTGTTTCCCGTATTCGACGTTTATATATATATAAATCGCAAACAGAGCGCGAAACGTTTGCCCCGTCTAGACACGGTGCACCAGTCTACCGCGCGATAATAATACGATAAATAAAAACGACCGCGTGAAGTATACGGCGGCGTTTAGATAATATTTTTATTCGCGAGGCGTGCCTGCACACACGTTTATTGCTGTTGGACGTAACTTTTGGATACGAACTTTAAAAATTCCACACACCATTACGATATCTCTCACAGGAGAAAAGTTTGCAGAAGGCTTAATATGCCATTTCAAAATGCCTATTCCGAAACGATTTCAATTGGACTCGTATGAACACTACCGGTGTGAAACGTTAAAGCGTACGATAACGATTTTTCATCCGCGAAACTCTGTGAAAACGTCCATGTGATATACCTGACGAAACCGTCATCGTGTCTGTATATTGTAAATTTTTTTTTAAACCAGCTCCCTCCCACCCGAATTAAAGGAAATCATCAAAACGTAATATTATGGAGTCCGCGTGGCACGTGTTAGGAAAAGAACTAAAAATATATTTACGTATGCATATCGTTACGCGTTCGTGTTTGTAAAATCGTTGTTAACAATAATATCCCTCACGACGTCGTGTCGCGCGTAAATCACACACGTTTATTATCGTCGTTTTTTTTTTTTTTTTTTTTAGAAATATCGCGTGAAACGCGCTATAACATAATGCACTTGGTGTAAGGTTTTTTTTTTTTTAAAAAAAAAATATTTATGTTGACGCTCGTAAACGTAGTTTGATCACGTGGCTTATCCGTACGGTTCGCTGGCACGTGAAAATATACAGTATCGCAGTATCGCAATCGCCCCCCCTCACCAATTACGGTGGTGTTCGTCGCGTCGACGAATGTTCCGAAAAGCTTACAACAGCGCCAGACTTCCGCGGCGCAATCCGTTCGTGGGCGAAAAAGGGGTCTTGCCCGAGTTCGGAATTAACAATCGCGGGCATCGAAGACGGACCCGAGGATACGAGTCGTCTTGCAAACCGACTTTTGTGTACTCGGCCATTCCGCCGCGTGTTTATTTTAATTACTAGCGTAATCTCGGGATTGTTCGATATTACATTTAAGTAGTCGTATCGCTTTACCGGGGTTTCTCTCTCTCTCACACACACTCTCAAATAATAATAACAATAATAATAATAACAACAATAACAATAATATCATTATTATGACTGTCCTCGTGTACGTCGTGTATTCCGAGCGACCACGAACTGCTACGAGTTTCGTAAACAATACGAACGCGGGCCGACGAATATCGGACGATTCGGCGGAAAAACATTTGTATACCTAACCTAACCTAACACGCGACGTACAATACGAGACGACGCGTTGAATCACAACAAATTTCAAGGTTATGTCCACGGCGAATCCCGTCCAAGACGGGCCGCGATAAAACGGAAACGATTTCTAAAACGGTTTATTTCGACTTCGTAATTCGTTAAATAGTTTCATTCAGTTGGTTACGGCGATGATGTTATGCGTTGAAAACGAATCGCGTTTCGAAAAAACAAGTACACGTTCGGTGATTCATGACGAGTCAAAAGTTTTTCTCGTTTACGGCGTAGCCCGCGAAAAAAAGTGATCTGGTGATATTTTCAATCAATATCATTTATTCTATTGCGCAATATATATTTTAATCACACCAGACGGTATTGTACTAAACGTGTACGTTTAACGGTCTTTCTGCGTTTATAACGGATTTATTCGTATTTACTCGCTATTTTCACGCAACAATAATAATAACGATGATAATGGTATTAAATTATTGTTTCCGAGTTCGCGTAATCGCGGGTAACTTGATATGGCTTATGGTATCGACCGACGCCACCAAACTCGAGTGTACGCCGTTATAAATACGGTCGTCTATTACGAACGCGAAGCTCTCAAAACGGTCGTTGAACCAATACGCACAACTGGAACCTAACGCAAACAAAACATACGCTGGACATTGGATACTCACTTATTAACCAGCCGAGTGATACCGTAATCAAATACTCGAAATCATAATTTATAATAATGAAAATAATGTATATATAATACACGTAATAAATTAACCGAAGTAAACTCTAATTCCTTTAATTCGTCAAGTCAAGTTAAAAGCCACGATATATATGTTTTTTTTTTGCTGACTTCAAAAGTTAAAAGTCAACTTAAAAAAAAGTATTTAACTTGATTAAAAGTTAACGTTTCGTAATTGGCAATAAAAGTAGCGTGAAAAATGAGATAAGACCTTACAGCGTCTTTTAGTGTTATCAATTTACCGTGTTAATGTTAATGTTAGCATTAATCAAACAATATCAATAATAATATAATATACCTAATATTCGACGTGAACACGCTTTGTAATTAAAAAAAAAAAAAAGGTAACTTCAGTTAAATAGTTTAATTTAAAACGTTAACTCGTAAACGCCTTTGAAATTAACGAAATAAATATATACACACATATTTTTGGTGGGCTTGAGCAAAATAGTTTTTAAAAAAATAATCAAATATTGGCGAACAATAATATTTACGATGTACACTATTCTTTATTATATTGGTAAATCGTTTTGAACACAAGTCACACAACAAGTATTCATTGATGTGTGGTCAGCAGATCAAACGATTATTACTATTGTTTTCAATAATATGAATTATGTTGGCCTATACTTTATCGGATACCCGACGAAAGCAATACAAAACATTTTTTTTTTCCGCGGCCGCAACAATACTCCGAGTGACGTTCATCATTTCCGTGTCGTTCGTTTTCGCGATGGACAAATTAAATCGATCGTTGACAACAAACCGAATGTTCATTACAATACCTATTGTTATTCATTAGTACTTGCTCACGAATACAATATTATACAGCGCGTTAAACGCGTATATACCAACTGCCTACCGTAATATTTTACACGCGTACGAGACCGATGTTGTGTATTACCGCGTACGCGTTATAAAACCACAAATTTTTATTTGACGGCGTAATACCACGGCGGACTTCGCCGTTTCTCACGTACGTATATATGACGTTTAAATCGAAAAGATCCCCGAGAACATGGCTTATCCACTGTCTGCTGGAAATTCTTCATGCTCGTAATGTTTTTAATCAACCGTAAATTCGTTTTTGATTACGGATGTAAAAACAATATCGCATTTAGAAAAATAATCATTTTACGAAATCCCTTCGGTGCCTGTTTTACAACGATGATTTATATTCAAGATTGAAAAAGAATAAGATGACGTGCTCTGGTTTTTTTTCTTTTGCTCTCGGCTCGTCCCTCTCTCTCTCTTTAATTCGACCGACCGCCATATTTCACATCGTTGATGGGCCCCCGAGTCCTCGAGGGTATAGGGCGATGGAGGTAAACGTGCCAGTAGTCAGATTAGTTTGTCAGGCCGCCGCCCGGGAACTTTTCTTATTTAGTGTCCTCGAGACGATGCTGTGTTTTATTGTGTGCGCTGCCGCCGCCAGTCGAAACCAATTTGGATATAGTAATATTAATTCGCTCGCACGAACTCTTGTCGAGCGTTCGTTTTCGAAGCGTACGTATATATAACGTCTATATAACATATATAATACGACGACGTGTCTAATTCCAAAGCGTTCTGTTCACCTGTACACTCGATTAAACGCTGTTAGTATTATTATTATTATTATTATTATTATTATTATTATCATTATTATTTGTTAGTCGAACGTCGTAATAAACATAAAACTGTTCTCCGGCTTAAACTTCATATCGTTAGACATCTTTCGAATTACTTTTGGATTACAACAATATACGACACCTCTGGGTTTGCTATATGCCACGCTCGGGTACCGTTATAACCGTATCAAAACGTACATACTATTATAGACTTCCGTGATATTAATATTTTTCAACTGAAACGCGACCATTCGCGTCACTTTAAACAGTTAACGAATAAGCGCAATAATTTCTTGGACCTGTGTGCGCGAGAATCCCTTTCGCGAATTCCTGTTCGGCGGAAATGTACGTCCGAAGTAATATAGGAATGCGTTTACAACAACGTGCGGTTCAGTTTCGCTTTACGGATAGATCTTTAAACGTACAGACAGCTCTGTGCGGCATTCCTAAGAAATTTAAGAATAACCGAAAACTATTCAGGTAAAACGTACCGAGATGTTACAAAACGGAATTCGGTTTAATTATTTTCGGTAGATATACCGGAGGGAAAAATCGATCGTTTCCGTACATCGTGAAAATTTTTTTTCTTCTATTAGAACGACGGTAGGTTGATCGCACGGATTTCAACGGCAGTTTGTCGGCGTATTGCTCGTTATCGATTTCCGTGTGCTTTGCCGTGTTTCGAATTGGTCCAAAAGTGTTCGCGTGATTCGTCCGGACCAGCGTTTCTCAAAGTGTGGGTCTTGTGTCAATTTTCGGTGGGTCGTATTATTTTTTTATTCTCATATGGCGGAGGACTGTGCCGACCGGGTTACCGGTACATTTTTCGACGGACCGACACTCGCTGCTCCGCGCCCTATTCTTTAATTTTTTGTTCGGCGAGTGTTGTTAAAAACATTTCAACAAAAGTTTAAGCCCGAACGCCAGATTTAAAATATGAAATAATACACACACACACACACACATATATATATATTCTCGTATATACTACATAAAAATGCGTGAAATATCATAAATCGTATACGAAATATATAATCAAATACTAGTAATAATCGGTGTTCACCTCCATCTGTTGCGAGTCGATGATACTAAACAAGTACCTAAATATTGTGAAGATCGGCGTAAAAGCGACGAGCCTTAATGGCCCTCTAATAAACTGAAGAAGAAGTTATATTATTCATTGTTTCTATTGCAAATAATCCGTATCTTTGGAATTTATGTCGGTAATTAAAATATGTAAACAGGTATATATTGTCATAATATTTTGTAGTTAAAAATTACCCGAATCAACAATATTAATCAAACTTCTAATGGATAAAATCTAAAAAAAACTGGCGACGGTGATTAGACTTATTTTGTTTCGTCGGATAGTATATTTTCCTTCTAGTCGTCAGAATAATGTATACGATCTTATGTTAGTTTCCATCCGACTTTTGAGGTCCGCAAGTCCACCACTGAAATTATATAATATATCATAATACAATTTACGATATAAATAAATGTACACACATAAAAATAATAAACACAGCAATTTCTCGTCGTGTCGTTTACTTCTATTCTATTTCGACCGTATATAACTATTGTACGTATGCGGAATCCGTTTAACTATAACAATATTACATAACAGGTACTTTTTCATAATTTCATTTACGGAATACGAAACGTAATAAACGTGATTATGCTATTCCCTTTCCGTGCGTTCCGGAGTACGACTTCCGATGTACACATTTGTTTTCGTTTTAATCAAATTTATGTATTTCTATTGTAGAGCGACGTTTTCGTTTCGTGACACCCGACTATACCCACGCGTCGGTTTCGATCGCCTCATCACACAATGTATGGTAACGTCCCGTGCAATACAATAAAACAGAGGTTATGATAATATTTCGAATACACCGTTTCGCGTATTTTTGACATATTCTCATATAGTTTTGAACTATTCAGATTACGTTTTGATTTCGAATAAGTCAAGTTCTCGTGGAGAAAAACATTGATTTTACGGGAATAATATATGTTCGTGCGTTTCACTAAAAATACGTAATTACCAATACACATAACGAAGCATCGAGAAAACGATTGTATGATAACATCGAAAACGTGTATTGACAATTGTTATATATATATATATTTAATCGCTATAGAAATTAATACAAAAAAACTATTGTCCAATAGCATAAATCAATTAAATCTTCGTTGTCTCTTTTTTTTTTTGTGAAAATTATTATAAAATTATCCAAATAAATTCTCGTAATAAAATATTTTATACAGTTATAATTTTGATAATAGATTCAAAAAGTGTTTCTTTACATAGATTTTCTAAATTATTGTCATTTATCTAATAAAATACAACTATAATAATATTCAAATTATCGGATTAAAAGGTATACAAAGAATCTCAACAAATCGATGGAATTCTAGACCAACGTATTATATTATCAGTTCAATAATTTATAGGATCAAATTTGGCCATAAATATTTACTACGAATTTCAATGAAGCGTATGGTATGCCGTTAGGTTAAAAGTGATTAATGGTTAAATCCACGATTCTTTTTTTTTTTTATCAATCAATACGTAAGACCGATCGTTTCAACGGACCCGCGAAATTATTTGTCATAACGTTTTTTCTCTGCACCTGTGTGTAGTATGGACAATAAATGCGCTAACACAATAATTGGTTCACTTCAAAGTACAAAATTAGAATGAAGTGTAAAAAAATAGTCATAACAATAATAACGACACAGTCAATCCTAAATTATATTTATTTAATATAACTATATATTAAAAATTATTGTATAAAAAGCACAATTATTGAATCGATAGAGTACATGAACGACACTAGACTACGACAGGATTACTATTATTAGAAATAACCATTTTTTTTTCTTTCTATAACATATACAATACAAAACTGAAAATAGCATTGTAAGTAAAATAAACCTACAAATACATTTATATATACCTACTTATAAACTGTTCGTGTCTAAGATTTTCACTTATATTCGGTGAAAATAATGATTTGTTATGAAAAACACTAAGGGAATTCAATAATATGAAAATACCGTCCGACAAAAAGTTTTGTCCGGATTTGCTACCGTGGAAAAAAAATTTCTGGCTACTAATTATAGTGTAAAAAAATATTTGATTAAAATATAATGATTTTATGAACAAATAATATTCCGAACAATATACTTTACCGATTAATAATAATTTAACGTATTTGTCTAACCGTCTCTAGCGATGAATAATACGATTTATATCTCGTAACATAAATAACATTTATCATTTCGAAAACATTTTCTAATTAATAATTATTATTTTTTAATATACACATTGCACCTGAAAATACGTATATATTTTATTGCCGTAAAATGAACGTTACTTAAACAAACGTTTGTATAATTATGCATAGGAAATTCGATATTTTTATGAAAGAGAAAAAAAAATTTTAATACAAAATACTAACGGCAAAATAACATGAAATGGTAAATAAAAGCGAAAATATCAATAAGAAAAGAATATTACCTTCATATTTTTATTTTATAGAGAAAATGTTTCGCAAATATTAAAGAATAAGACAATCGCCTAGACAAAAACCAAAGCCTCGTTTTTCACTTTTTGCCGAAATCTCGTAATACATATTATTCGAAAGCAAAACTCCATTTCGCTTTAAGATTGATTTTTGTATGAAGTCGTAAATATCGCGAGCATATGCATCATAAAAAAATTACGGTTTTGTTGTTGTTGTATGTGCAATTGATTAAACAAATAAAAAGTCACCGTTAAGTTAATATTAGATTTGTATTAAACTTTTAATTAATATAGCGCTTTAAAATAAAAACGAAAATTCACTTTTACTTTTTACCTCATTTGAACATTTAAAATAATCAAATTTTAACACTAAACGAAGTGAAAAACATTATTTTTAACGACAATTAACTTTAAAGATCGTTAATCAAATAAATGATATTTTATTTCGCGTTTCGAGTATAGTTAGAATGTAGTTAATTAAAAAAATACATATTCTATTCAAACGATAAACGGGAAAGTTTTGACATAACAAGTTTATCGGAATTTTAGCTAAAACATTAAAGTATAATATAAAATATATATATATGTCCATGTAAAAGAATATTTTTTTTAGAATTTAATTAAATCTAATTTTCAACAGATGTAAACATACACACACACAATTGAAAAAAATGAATATATTTCTGGTACTTTTATATTATTAACTTTGCATTGAATTACGATTACCATTTTTTAAATATTTTTTTACCATAAATTATAAATTCGTATTCGATTATAATATCAGACACATAAGTGACGCAAAAAAAGGAGTGACCGCTCCAGGCGTCAATACATTATACGCGAACAATTCGTTTCGAGTTTTCGCAATTTTCTAACTAGTTATTATATATTACATATTGTTACAATAAGTCGAACAGTATCAAATTCGACGAAAAACAAAAATTACGTACACGCGGATTTCTTCTCGGTCGTTAACGTGACTGTCTCGCGTGAATATCGAACGTTTTTTTGGCGCAATTGTATATTTTTCGTCACCATTCAGTTCGGGGCTGGTGTACAAAGCGCAGGCAAGATATGCATGCGCCTAAAGCGGCGACATTTCGATAACTTAAACAAAAGCAATTCGTTCGTTTTGCTTACACGCGAATAATTCACACATAGATATCCACATAATATCGTCACCAGTAATAAATGCAAGTACACGTGACGACACAGTAGACAATTGTTGACGTTCGCGTTGGTAATGCTTTTAGCTTATAATGAATGAGTCCATTACATTAATCGGGCGGTCTATCTCGCACGGGGGAACTTCGGTTCGTTCGCAGCAAGAAACGTACACTTTAAAATCAAACGAAAAGTTTTCCGTATTCGTGTATTTTTAATTAATTTAATGAGGTTGAAAACAATAAACCGTTTTCCAGTCGTTATTGTTATCCGTTTGAAATTCTAGCTATGCGGTGCCAGACGGGACGTAATCATTTTTCTAACCCACGTGTGTTTGTATAAAGGAAAACCCGTCAATTGATAACAGACGAAAAGTAACGGGAACGTGTTATCGTGTGTATGGCATCGTACGACAATAGTCGTTTTTTTGTTTTTACAAAAGAGCAACGAGGGTAGGACGGGGGTAACGTCAAAAAGCGGATTTCGATTTCGCCGCGTTGTGAATCGGTTCCGTTCAAACACGATCGCGACCTCCGTAATTATGTACGCGTGTCGTCAAAAACCACGGCCGGAACGTGTGTAACGCGTGTGCGCATCTATCGTCGTGCCGCGGGCGGAGCGACGTCCCAATGAGTGAGTGCACGAGACACGCGCGTACAGAACGCGTTATCTACGATCGTTCGCGCTGCGGGCACCGAAACGGAAACGGCGGACTCGAACCGCCCGCGGTGTCGACCGTGAAGAGGATAACGTCCGTGCGCGATCGCCATGATCGACTTTCGCGCGACCGTCGTTGTCGCGGTAAATACCGCGCGGCGTCCGCGACCGATCCGACCCGGTAACGATCCGACCCGTCAGCAAACGAAACGGACGGGCTTTTCTCACGTTTTTTTATTTGGATTTCTTGGAGTTGGTTTAGGTTTCATTTATTTCGCCGTGTGGACAATTTCTCGTGTAGACGCGCGCCGCCCGGACGGTCTGAACGTTCCGGCAGCGAACTGTACTTTATGCGACACGTTCCCGGAGCGTAATCAATCCGAAAATCGCGACGGAAACCCCCGTCGACATATTCGTTTTGGACACGGACGACTTTCGTGTTCTTCAGACGAACAGTGCGCCGTCAACAAAACGAGTAAAGACGTCAACACTAACCATCGATGTGACACGGCTGAGTTAGAGATCAAACAAAGCTCAGCAGAATTGCACTAAAATCTCGTTTTTGGTATTTCTCGACGAGAACAATAATACACTTTTCGATTGCGCGGCAGGACGTTTGACGATGTAATTAAAAAAAAAAATGAAAGAAAGAATGGAACACGGAACGGTGCGAATTTCTAGAACCATTATCGATGACATATCCGCACCCTCGCCAGCAAGAAATGGCTACGGTGGAAACACGGAGTCGCTCGAACACGATTAGAATCGGACATGCCCGAAATGAATAAATGCTGATTAAATGGGGCTCAGCAGAAAGCGCTCGACGTGACTTGTGGAAACCCGGTTCAAAACGTCAAAACGTATCGTCCAGGAATGCGCCCCCCACCCCCCGGAGAAAGTTCCAAGGAACACGGGATGGTACGTTCACGACGTCCTTAGATAGAGTCCTTAAAATCCTAAACCTTTATAAAAACCACTGGTATGTTATTAACTGTTTTCTATTTAATACCGTGTTATGTTTGATCACGGTCGTATTATTATCATTTTTTAAATTTTATACAAACGATGTAGTAAATGTTTTCTGCCGTACGATAAATGATTAAGACCGAGGGGTCGTACTCCCCGTCCGATTCGAAACGGTGAAGGGGTTGGGGAAGGGGGCGGACGGGAGGAAGTTCCGGCACGGGGTCCGAGGAGTTTCAGACGTTAACGCGTCGCGTACGACGGAGGTCGGGCCGGGGACGGTTGGTGAGACGCACGCGTACACGCGAGTTCGGAGAGCGCGCGACGGTACCGGCGCCGTGCCGAAACGGGACGAGGGAGCCGACTCGGCGGCGTAGTAACTATTAGTGGTCACGTGCGTTGCCGTCCCGGCGCACTGTCGTCACGGGGTTCGCTGTTTCTCGTCCGTCGGGTTGGGAACGTTGTCCGTCGAGTTCGGCGGCGTGTCCGGTTGCATCCGCCCGCGGTAGTATCGCGACAGGTATGTGAAAAACAATTACAATTAATAACGCGTCGTCCCCAGCGTCCGTAACGCGCCTTGCGTGGTAAACGATTACGAGTAGATTGTTGTTACACTGGACTCATCGGTGGAATATGTTGATTGGAATCGGAAGATAGGACTCGGAAGAAAACAAACACGCAAACGATACGTGTTTTTTTTTTTTTTTTTCACTTAATTTGTTTGTCGTTTTTATAAAGAGGGTTAGGAAAAATAATCCGCTCCTTGTCATTTAAAACGTTCGCCACGGCCGCGTACAGGACGCGTACGATGACCACGCGCGCGCGACCACGAACGTCCGTCCGTTCGTACAAAACACCGATTTTCGTTGTTCGAAAGTACGAAAAATAAAACGTGCGTTAAAAAAAAAAAAATGACAACTATGACGTTCTTAATACTGATTCGCCTATTGTTTTTCTATTTCGATGTTTTCCTCCGGCCAACCGATAATGTTCGTTTCGACACGACAACGCCAGTAGCAAACCGATCCGGACGAACCGTTGTACACCCTCGGGCGCCGTTCTTCACGTACAATAATTTAATTCATACCGTGTTAAGCGAATATCATAAAAACGCGGGCTCGTTGCCGAATAATGGACGACGGTTACGAACAGGAACGTATACATATACATACATCAGACACGGACTACTTGATATTTTTATTATACTCTGGCGTAAAATAAGTTTTTGTTTTTAATTTCTTGACCGTACATAGTCGTTATCCGCCTCGTGTTGGCGGTTTGTATACCCTCCTACAATATACCGTCCGGCACATGGTTCTTTTTTTTCTTTTCCGTATTAATTTATGCACCCCGAACGCAAGACCAAAATACTAAAGGGTAGTAGTTTCAACCAAGGGTTTGTATTTTTTTTTTTTTTTAATTTCATCAACACGCCGTGTTTCCCATCACGCAGTCCACGTCACTGACCGTGTCGACCACGCGCTGCAGACGTTACGAGACAATTACACGAGCAAACGTTCGGTTTCGTTTCGTGGCGATTCATAAACGTTTCCGAACGAATATACTTAACTTTGACTTATACACACGTACCTATAAATATATATATATATAAACACGCGGTAACACGGCCGACGACTTTGTAGACTGTGCGGAAAGTCTGTACGGTACTTTGCGCGCGCGGGCCTACCCTTGAGGATAGATCGTATCGTAAATCGACGATTGTTATGACCGGCACGACGACTAAAAATGTATAAAGCCGAACCGAAGAATGGTTTTCCCTGTTAAACAGTTCACAATATATTTATATGTGTGTGTTCATACGGACGTTGTATGTCGCGAACGAATAACTGATTTCCATGCGTGGTCTTATTGTTTCAAATTAAAAGTTCTTAAATTACAGTCGGTGTTCGTTACGAAATTGCGGATACTTAAGACTTCTATATACATATATATATTAATTATCGTTTAATAAGGTTTTGAATTTCGTTGAATTTCAGAACATATTAAATTATATATCGTATGTAACGCGATATCGATCAATAGATTGATAAATAATAAAATCCATCAAAATTTACAAACGCATATTCTTTTTTTACATACGCATTCGATGACTGTTACGAATACGTTTCGTTCGCCTGTACACAACGAATATTGTTCGTGAGCTGCGTCATTGCGCAATGTATATTCGAAATTTGATCACATTTCGAGGTTTATTAGCATTACGGTATAACCTGTATGGTTCGTGTATAAATTTACACCGGTTGTTCCGTGTAAATTGTCATATTATTTTACAATAGATACGCACGGTGTATCAACTGTTAAATTTATACATCTACTAACACGAACATACGCACAAAAGCTTTTATTGAAAACACGTTTTAAACACTTTATATAACAACTACCGTATAAATAAATTTGAAAAAAAACTCTCTAAATGTTTTACTTTTCGCCTGTTCCATTTGTGGGTTTAAATTTTTAATTAGAAAATGAAACTTATGAACTGCGGCACGTATTACTAAAAGGAAAAACCTATAGGCAAGAAACGTGTATTATTTATGATTTTTATACAAAACGATATTTAATAACTTCTTAAGAATTAGTAAGAAAAAACTCATTAGTGTAAAACGTATTTCAAAAATAATCTTAATCATTAATTTAATTTTAATAAAAATTGTTTGTTCAAGACGGAAATTCAATATAGGAAATATGAATTACAAAATATAAAATAATATGTGTAAGTACAAAACATAATATACAACTGTTATATGTTGAGGCTTAATATAGTAAAAAAATAAAAATAAAACGCTTACACTTATTATATAAATATACATATATGTTACCGGCAATGTGAATAATTTAGGCATTATGGAAAATGCATAGGCGTTGTGTATAATGCCGTATGAATTTAGGTAATTTAAAAAATAATTTTTTCTTTGATATTTTTTCGTATATTGTCTAGGCATTATTCATAATACCTAGATATTATTTAAAATGACCAAACATCATTAGGTAAAGAACAAAATAGAAAATTTGGTATACATTTTTATATATAAATATTAAATGATATATTTAATTTTATTTATTAGTACACATTAATGATGAATGACATTTAGAATTACAAATAATATTATTTTTTAGATAAATACACTTTTTGTTTGTACATTCATTTTTACAAAAACATTTTAAGAACCTTGACCAGTGCCCAAGGATTATTTAATTGCAACTGTTCTAAGGGCAACTTCTTTTTGACGTACCTAGTTAATATCTAATAAATTCTTTTGGCATACTGTAAATTGACTCTTACTATATAATTGTTTTATTATACCGTCTCTTGTACCAAACTGGTAAAAATCATCATCTGTTACCTGAAAAACATAATTTAAAATTAAAACAATTTTTTTATCAATAATTTTTAATACAAATAATTAATCAATTATTTTTCTCTTACCTTTAAAACAATTACCAATATATTCTTACATCTCCTCGCCCTTTATCAACATCTGTAATAGGAATCCTTACAGTCGAATTCACTTTAGCTGGTAGAAGTTTTTATTTGTCCATTTTTTCATCTTATTAGCTTGATTTTCCATGTTGGGTTTTGCTTATACTAATATAAATGCCCAAATGTATAAAATAATATAATTGTGCTGAAAATTTAAAAAAAAATCATAGTTAAACTTAAATATTTTCTTTTTTTAAGTTACGATATCCTTACACCGAGTAGTAATTTGTATCATATAAGAGGTGGCATTTTTACGGGCAACAAAGTGCATGGACAGCTAGTATTACATATAAATATTTTAAATTACAAATAAGTATTTTTACATTTTCTGATCATTTTTGGTATTATGTATAATGTTTAATTATTCACATTGCCGGTAACATATATATTGTTTGTAAAATCATATTACGTTAGATTTAGAGGAGATGTTTCCATAAGTTAGATTTACGAAGAAGTGTTTCTTTCTTTTATATTTTATCATGTTTTCGTGAAAAAAGACAACTCTGAAACTTTCATGCATTCCGCTGTCGATTGTAAGTTAAACACAGATGGTGCTTAACTGGCAAACTAGATACTTTTTGGAATTTTCAAAAGTTTTTGACCTAATCGTGAAAAAAATCACTTAACGTTTACGAAATATCAGCTGTCTTGTGTGGAATCTATATGTTTTGTACACATTTTTTCACAGTACAATTGTACTTCATTATATATATTTTATTAATTAAATTATGAATTTGTCAATATTTATTTATTAAAAAAATAAATAAATAATGAACATACGAAACTAATAATATTGATCAATTAAGTACTTATTTTGACATTTCGTGAACGTAATAAATGTATTTAAATAATGAAACTTTCTGTTTCCTATAGCAATGGTTAGATTAGAAAATATTTTGTTTTCTTTTGTTAATATAAAATTGGATCTTTTAATTTAGAATATTTAAAATTTTAAAACACGATAAACATTAACGTTTGCAATTAAAGTTTAAATCGTAGTAAAACGTATAACAATAATTTTTACGAGTATCGTTAATAATACTGAAGTCTAAATATTCTTACTATAATTTTCGAATATATATATATATTTGTGTGTGTGTGTGTGTGTGTGTGTATTCAATAAAATAATCGTCGAAAATGTATACTAAGTGTTCAAATTTGAATAACGACATAAACACTCTGGTAAACATGAGCGCTCGGTCGAGTATCGTGATTCAAATACCATAGGTTTATCATTGCTTTCAAACTCGTTATAATAATATACAACAATATTCTACGCGTTTTAATCGTTTGCGTAAACGATTACCCAGCTGAGAAACCGTCAACCCTTTGCCTTTACTTTTTGGTAAATATTGTATTTGAAACGTATAAATTATTATTTTAATTATCAATACTTATAATTAATGGCTGTGTACGAAACATTTCGTCGAGTGCAAAGGAGACGTTTCAGAAATAACTGCAAGTGCCTTTTTGTAAGAAAACCTGAGAAAAATTGTATACACAAAATAATTACTTTTAACACATAAAAAGACGCGGTTTGAATTCCGATTTTTTGTACGAGACGTTTAATTCCTAAAACAGTGGCGAGTGGTTTTGAGAACAAATGAGAAAAAACGTACGCTTTTCTTTTTTTAAAATAATAATAATAATAAATAAAAATTATTTTACTCAATTTTTCATACATAAATCGTATATTTACGCGGCATTTTATTTAATTTCAAATTTTCTTTTATCCATACGATTTTTTATCATGTTCGACAACCTTTAAAAATAAATCTCTATACGACGAAACCTTCAGCGTACAGCTGTGTAGCAGAATTGCCTATTTGGAACGCCGTCGTGAACGGTCGTCGTAAGACGATTTTTAATAATTCGCACGATATTTTACGTAACCAAGAAAAAATTCTCGAAACCACCAGAATAATTATTGCAAATGAAAAGAATGAAATTTAAGTATTTTTGTATTTTTCAAATTTTTTTTTTAACGATTTTGTGGAATATTTTATGGAGAAATAATGATCTAAGCGACGCGCGCGCGCGCGCACTATATATCGGGGGACTTTGAAATAACTTTCCGCGAAGTTAATAAATGTGTTTCCACGTTTTGTTGTTGAAAACTAAAAGTACACGCCGCATAAAAAAACTTTCAACGTCCAATACGAATGCATTCCCGGAATCAAATGATGAGGTTTTGCACGGCGCTTTGCGACACTTTCGCGAAAATCGCGCGAATCCCCTCGTGAATTCCGATTATCGACTCGGCGTTTGTTGTTGTCGGTCGAGTGCTCTACCAAAACGAGCGTCGTCTCCGGCGTCCGCGAGTCGCCAAAGACCGGTGTCCGGTGTCGACGTTAATCCGTTTCGTAATAAACTACGGCGCGGCAACATTGTCACGAACAAACGTCACCGAACAATATCGACGACATCGGACTGTGGACCGGAACGGTCATAACAATAACAGCATACGCGTGTACGCGACGGAAACGCGCTAGACCGCAAAATCTTTACCGCGATTGTCGTGCCGGCGACGAGGGAAATAAGCAGTGGCCGCACAGAAAAAGTTTCGTTTTTTCTTTTTTTTTTGTAACGAAATGTAATAATTCGACGGTCCCGCGTGGTTTGAACGACGTCGGACCACCGGCAGATCCGCACTGACTTTATTCGACCGGAGCCCATACTGGCCGTGCACCTTATACTATCACGACGGCGCTATTCAAGCGACACGGCAGAGAACGCGTCGGGCGAGACGTCAGTCGACACGGTGCCGACCAAGACCGAGCACTCCGAGGGTTCATACCGCGTTTTCGCTTCGATGCGCGCCGATGAGCGCGGTGGACTCGACGGCTTAACTATCTGAGCGAGACCCAGCCCGCACAAATCCAACCGAGCTCAATCCGTGTCACTACAGCCACAGGATGGTCCCTACTGTTCGTACACGCGTCATCAGTAAGATATTCTTCGAATGACATTTACCTCTACTGCTCTCCTGTCATATGGACTTTCAAGGTAACACCAGCCATCAGTTGCCCGTGCGCTTAGACACCCGTAATTCCCACGAATAAATCCGCCCGGTGCCCTGCCCGAGTGGAAAACCTGTAGTTCTCGCTACCCGCCTCAACCCGTACGGTAAACCTGGCTCAGACACCTTCGTGCATAAGGTATCACTCGCCCGAAAGCGCGCTGCGCTGCCCAAAATGAACGCTACACACTCGTGAGTCCAGCAGGAGGTGACGAGTTCCGCAAGCGATCCGTCCGGCAGCTAGATGCCCCGGTCCGCGGCCACCTATTTGAATACTTGTGGCTATTCTCGCAACAGAACCGTTCCCGAGTAAGCGCAGGCCTGAAGCCGACAGCCGAGTGGACCGCACCTAGACGCGCCTAGTCTTCCGTTCTGGCCGCAATGTCCAGTCTCAGACTACGCCGCGCTTAGAACGCTCGAATTTCGTGGCGTCAGACTCCATGTACACACAGTAATACACAAACGTCCGCGTACAGTGACGTAGTGGCGAAAATTGGGCTGCGAAAAAATTGGGCTGCGTCCGATTCTCGATCGTCGTCATCGGTGACGCGTCTCGGACACCTGGCCGGAACGCGTGAACAAACGGAGACGTGCGTGTGTGTCGGACCATATCGGTAAACGCGTCTCGGCGTTTTGTCGATTTCCCGCTGCGCGTCCCACGGCACGACGTGATATACCGACGAGACGTCAAAGCCACGCGAAAGCGCCGGCGGGCGAGGCGGTCATCGCGACGTCGTTAATCATTTCGCGGGACCGTTGGCGCGCGCGACGGTCGCGACCGCGCTGTGCACCCGCCGGCGGCGGCGATTAATCACGAATCGATAACCGCGGTCCGTAAAACAATCGGCGAAAAGTCGCCTCCCCGCGTACGTACGTATGTGTGTATACAGACTTCCCCTATGCCGTTCGAACTACGCCCGCCTGTACTGCCTGACCGGTGTACCGCGTACGCGCCTTTCCGGGCCGTTCGCCGTGTGCACAAGACTCTTCTCGTGAGAGCCGAACGCGCTCGAACCGATCGTCGGAAAACCCGCTGTACGAAATCCATTGTTTTCCGTCCGTACGCGCCTCCGTAATACGTAACTGTGCACGTACAAACGTTGTTCCGACTAGTCGAAATGTGTGCTTTTCTTTTTTTCTATTTCTATTTCGTCTACGGGTCGAACGGATCTAGGAAACAGAAACAACCGACATAGTCTACTGGTGCTGTGATTCGAGTGAGTTGAATTCCTAGAAAACCGAAAAATTCTAATTGACGATCGTAACAAGTACGTAGCTCGTGTTACATTTCGAGCCGTTAAATGTCCAAAACGAATGTGTCGACTATTTTACGGTTGTTTTTAATTCGCTCTTTTGTAGATAATAATCGAAAAACGTATCGAAATATTCTACCGGAACGCAATGCATGTGAAGATCATCCGAACACTGCTTCTATACAACCCTCCCCCGTTCGCAGATCATACAAAAATAAATAAAACGCATCATTGTAGAAACGATACATTATTCTTTTCGCTCGGGGTCGAAAAGTATGAAAATAAAATTGCGATTGCATCGAACTTTATTCAACAGACTGCAGCCAGGCTACAATCAATGACGTGCACAGATAAAATCCGAAAAAAACTGATGATAATACACTTTGTGAGGTAGAAAGGTTTTCTTTTCTCTTTGTGTGGTCGGGGAAGTAGAGTGGAGAAGTATTAAAAATAAAAATAAAAAATCATCGGAATTTAAATCCCAAATCGCAATCGCCGTTTGCAGTGTCTACGATAGTTTTCATTTACATATTAAACATAAGTGATATAGTTTGGTTTTACTGTAGGCGTTTACGTTTAGATATTCAACGAACAGAACAATAAACAATGGTTTCGATTAAAAAAACAAATTTATTTTGTTTATTGTTCGTGTACATAATATATAGTGTACACTCTAATACACTTTTATGCTCGTATAAAACGCGTGTGTTCGAGGAGAGAATGAGAGATTGGAGAGAAAATCAAAATATTTATTTATTTTTTAAATCGGTAAGCGATTATTTCGATATTATTATACATTGTACTTTGTGCGTACTATATGTTCTATAAAACGTAAATCGATTTTCTCGGAGCTCGTGAATTCGTGTCCCGTCACAATACGTTATTATTAGTATTAACCCTAACTCATGATATATAAGACAATAGGCGCCGCGTTTGATTGAATACAAATTAATTAATAATCTACAAATACATTTTTTCCACAATGCTTTCTATTTAATGCGACGTATCGAGTTTGAAAATATTACGTTCGAACAGACGTAATGTATTGTTATGAACGACTAGAAAGTTACGAAAACACCTAGTAAAATATAAAGTCATGTAGCGTGTTTGTTTTTTAATATTCATCGATTCGATGCTTATAACATAATTATTTTTATTTAGCCGTCGAATCGTTATTATATATATATATGTATAAGCGGTTTTCTGTAGCGGTGGGTTGATCAATAATGCTCGCGTAGTAGTCCGTTCATTGAAAATAATTAAAGCAATACAAACAAACTTGATAGATTAAAACGTTAATAATATAGCTGGTACGTCAGATATTCTCGGTTTACCTTTGTTTAAAAAACGAGAAAAAAAAATGTTAAATAAAATATTTGAACGTTCTAGAACGTGACGACCTCTATTACCGAAGAGAAAAAACCGCACTAATGTTATTTTGTACAACAAAACGAGTGAATATAGTAGATATACCGTCATTTTCGAATCGATCATAAATCCATACCAGTTTTGATTGACGTAAAAATTCAACTTTAATATACGTAATACATTCGATGTGCGCCTATTCGACTTAATTATTCAAATACTGTAATAACGTCTCAACGTTGGTTTTCGATTATAAAATTAATACATCCGAACGGTATTCCGACTTCTATTTATATCAATAATGTAATTGGCGCGTGCATATATATATATATATTGGTATAAAACATACATGCTAAAGTATATTGACATATATATATATACATATTTTTTTTTTTTTTTTGTTGAAAACTTATATTTCTATATGTAAATTATGTGATACGATATGTTTTCCATACACCGCGAGTCATGTCTAATATTATGTAAAAGTCGTTTTCGTATTTTCATTTTTTATTTCTTTATAGTTTGACGTACTTATGTAGCGCTATACGTTTAAGAACGTTTCGTTTGATTTCGAATTCTACGCAATTCCTCCTACGTCTTAAATTTGTGTAAAAAGTAAAATATAGATTTGTAAATGGCAGAGAAAAAAATAAAAACGAGAACACCATTCAAAATAATCAAAACAAATACGTATAAAAAAAAATAGAAAGCCAGTTAATGTCCAACGTACTAATGCCAACGAAAAGAATAGAGCGATTAGACTATTGTTGAGAAACAGAAAGATATTTAACGAACAATGAAAACCACTACGATCAAACGAGTATTGAATTCAAAAGGGGTAGATTTTAATATTTTTCTTTATTCCGATACACGCAATATGGTATTATTCAATAAGTAAATAGTACGTAAAATAAATTCGAATTCAAAATTTGATTTTAAACGTGTTTTCATTTTTTGCATTTCAATTTATCCAATACTTTATCGATGATTTTTACGATAAAAATGATTTAATACAAGTACGTAAGAAATTTAAATATATTAACTACGAGTATTTGCTTACGTTTCACGAATAACAAAAAAGGTGAGGTTGTTTCGAACACGAACTATTTGACTTGTTATGGCAACAAAATGATCTCAGATTTGTGATGGAATGTGTTTATTTTACCATTTGGTACGTTTTTGAAACGTTTCAATTGAATGTGTTGATCGACCTTCGAAAAATTACAATTTTTTTCAAGCTCGCATCAAACTATATTACATATTCCTCTAAAAATCGAATTCACGTCCGACGGATGAAAATACTTTGAACAAGCCGTACTTACCTGTATAATATTGGTTTCTCGTACGGTTTATTATTTTCAGAACAATGACAATAGCGTTTTAATTTTGATACCGATGGCGCTTAAAACTGCACCGTGCGGGAAAACGGATTCGCGGTTTTTCTTACGAACGATTGCCGTTTCGAATACGACTTGAACGCCGTCACTACGCGGTGAACTCGGTTCCACTCGAATTCGCCTAGCGAATGTTATGCCTTTGAACTCGAATGTAGTGAACATATTTGTTGTATAAAAAGATACCGACAATCACCAGTTATGTATTTTAACAATAATTATTGTGTCACGATTACTTTGACGTTTCCCGACGGTGTCGTGTAATTGTATTCACAACGGTTGTGAACAACTTTGCGTTTACTGAAATACTCAAATGTGTATTCTCATTATCATACTTTTGACACTAATTTTTAAACCGCCGCGTTTGTACGAATACAATTTTGAATACGTCAATAACTAAAACAATTTTTTTAATTAAAAATCATAACAATTTCCATAAATAAAATAATGATTGTGCGGATAACAAAAATAATACATTATAATTGTTCGAAATTTTAATTCGTCAAAAAACGACTTTTTACGGTTTTAAATATCGATATTTTTTTATAATAAAAAAACTATCGTTTAAGCTTATCGAAACCGTTAAAATCGTCATAACAACTTTCATGAGAATTTTTTTTTTTAATAACACCAATATTACAATATTACGTGTACACCTATACGAAATCACGTTAAACAACACACCTTAATCATCGTTTGAAACTCTTTAGGTAACTCCTTATAATTTATGATACTCGCAATTAAACATTTATTTATAATTTATCGAATGCGCTTATTTAATTTAAAAGTGGAATAATGAATTTAATTTAAACAGAGTTAAGAATATGAAAACTTTTGTTCTTATCCACCGAGTGAAAACTAAATTTGAGAGAACTGCCGCCTATCGTTTATTGAATTAGAAGTACTTTGTGTGTTCCCGAATATGTTCAACCGCAATAATTTACGGCTCGCGCAAATATCGTGAAAGAGGAATGACTTGTAAAGCTCTATTGTACTCAATATGTGTATGTGTGTGTGTGTGTATTACATACTTTAAGACTGTGATAAATATTCGATACGTTACAAACATATTCTAAAATCTAACTAAACGTTTTTAAAACGACACGTCATTAACATAACTTGTCATTATTTATTTATTTGTTTACAATTAATACGAGTAAATAGAAATACAGAAAGGACACATGACCAAATTTTTAAAAAAGACAAACTACTTGATATCTTTGAAAAATATTGAAAAACAAATTTTATGTTAACAATTATTATAATATTATAGTGGTAGGTATCATCTATACGTTTTTACAGTCGTTTTATAAAATATTTGAAAACTAAATACATACGGAGTTTAAACGACTAAAATGACTTTCGTGAAATATGGGACATGTGCCTTTTGTGTATTTAACGATTCGTATATTACTTACGGGAACATTAATTTTACAAAGCTATTCATACGACGTCTCGTATTTTGTTTACCGATTTTACCATATATCTTCGGTCGTCTCGGTTCTTCGTGGTTTTTTTAATTGTTCTATAAAAATCTACCAGCGACGTTTTTATTTTCAACGGTATTTCATTTGGTCGTTTTCTTGTAACCTTTTGTTTGGAAATAATCTGAAACGTCTACACTTTTGATTCCACTAGACGACCACAATAACAAGCGATTATCATAAAACGTACGAACGCGTCGATAATAAAGCGGTTTCGAGTACGGAGAACACGACGACTTGCATTTCATTATGGTTTTTTGCTTTTCGAATCACGACATCGTGCCGCCTACGAATAAGTAAACCGGCTTCGGCGGGATGTGCACGTTCTTTACCCTCGTTTAACGGTGATAAATAATTTACGAACCACTGCCGACCAATTTTACATGAATATTTGGCGTATTGTTCCGCGGACGTTTCGCCGTCGACATTAAATACTATCGTGACAAGACGTGAATGTACCGGACGATTGGAAATAATTAACGGGAAAGCCGCGCGTCCGTTTCGTTCTGGTGAGTAGAGATCACATCGTTTGATTGTAAAAATGTTCCCGTCGATATCGGGTCTCGTGGGATTCCGTCTAACCGCTGTACTACGTAACTTATGCCGACTGTCCGTCGAGATAATATTCGTCCTGTAATATGTTCTGGCTAATAATAGTTACGCTATTATTAAAACGCATCGTATCGTAAATATGAAGAAAAAACCGCAAAATGTTGTTTATCTTCAAATCCTTACTGCCACTACTACACCAACTACTACGGTATTTCCTTTTCTTTTTTTTCGTCCCCAGATATTACTTTCTTTTGTCGTATTTAGTATGAACCTGTCTTCGAGATTTGTTAATCAATTTATGCGTCCACGTTTAAAGTAGGTTAGCTAAAAAGTAATAATAATGATAATAATAATAATAATAACGACAATGGAAAATCTACAAACATTCACAGAAAGAAAACAGAAGACACAACATCTTTGTTGTTGTGGTTTATATAGAAAACGTCAGTACTATAGTCGTGTCTACCTATTCCTCTTTTAGTTTAGTTATCGTTGTTAATAAATCACGCGAGAATTAAAATTTTCCTTTATTAATTAAAATCTCTCCGCGGTCATTATTACTCTCTTCTGCGGTTCTACGTCATTCGAGATGCGATTAGATCACATTTGTTTATGTGTTTAATAAATACGAATTTTAAAAACAATAATTTTAATCATACGTATTTAGTCTCCAAATATATTGAAATATTTCAGAAAATGTTTATATAATTACCTTAAAATTCACGACAAAACAATAATGTTTAAAGAACCGTTAGTTGTACGGTAATAGTAACACTATCATTTATTTATCTACATCCGATTCGTAATTCTTATTTTATTGTTCATAGTTCACATATAGTGTATACATTTACTGTTCTTTTCGTTATGTTTTTATTTATTTTACAGCGGTTTTGCATGATATTTTATATTATATGATGCTATTATATTTAACGCTGGTAGAAAATCATTAACCAAACAAACACATTTTTAACCGGCAAACTGTTGATAATACGTAAATTGTAATTTTGTTTTTCAATATTGTATAAATGTTGTTTTTTTAACGTCTCGAGATATTATATTTGTGCACATACGGTTTAAAAAAAAATAAATATTTTAAAAAATAATTAGTTAATTACGAGTGTATGAAATTCCAAATACCTTCGAAACGTCGAAAAAAGATTTTTTTTACTTAACACCAAATTTCAGAGTATGTAACTCATTTAATACGCGTATACAAACATAGTCGTAGTTTTTAAGTTCGTATTTTCAAAACGAATATAAAGGAGGCAAAAAGTACAAACACAAATACTGCGAAACATTCAGTGAATATTTCATGTTGCAAAACATATAAATGTTTATAACTAAAAATGTGCTTGTACGCGTCAATTCGCATTTATCCGAACGTTCTTGAAACGCTTAACGTTTTTACGTGTCAATACGATAAGAAGATGTTACTGGCGTGTATCTGCATATCAATTATTTCAACAGTGTGCACAAACAGTTCGGCGTATCCATTGAATTAATCGATTTCGTTTAGTTTTAATTATTTAAAAGCCATTAAATCATTTTACACGAGATAATCAAAAAAAAAAAATCTTCGACGGACAAAATCGTAACGTTCATCCGGAACGCAACAGACTATTCGTATATTCATTCAAAACCGTTTTATATTCTACGACAATTATTACGTCAGACAGGGAAGTACTTGTACTTAATTATGTTTATTTATTAGAACTTTGTCGATTTAACTTTTAATTACAAAAATAATTTATTTATTTACTCACTTATTTACTCACTTGCTTTACGGACCGATTGTATTATTATCGATCTATGTGCTACATTAATTATTAGGCAGTTAGGTAACAGCGTATAAAACAAATTGAATGTATATATATATATATATATATTGTGTAATATGTTTATATTATTTTCGTCTTAGAATTTGGGTGGTATAGAAAATACTTTTTGTTTTGACGTGTTTTTTTAGCTATTCTCAGAAAATCGTTTAAAGTTTAAAAAAAAAATTAATTTTAGATATTTCGAGAGTGTCAGAACTAAAGTGTACGGAGTATTATTAGACCGTAGACGATACTTCGAATAATTAATATTATTTGAAAATATTTAATAAAAATTGTCACTTTTTTATACCAAACAAATAAAATTCTTAAATTTCCCAAAAACAAAAATTTATGATTTCTTATTTAACATTTTTAAATAGTGCTCGTCAAATTGTGTTTTTCAATTGGAATATCATTTAACATTATAATCAGATTTTTATCATCAAACTTAATTTCGAATTTATAAATTATATAACCAATCAATTTGATTTTCTATTTTTTTATAATTTACCCAATCGACATTTTTGAAACGATGGTGCAATCAGAATTTCGTGAACTCAATTTCGATATTTTAACAATTTAAAGTTTCGGATTGTTTCGAAGTATAACTTCAAAAGTAAGTTTGATGGTAACATTCTAAACGCATTATCGCTTTTAGCGTTCATAAATTAATATCAATTAAATAAAATATAATTTTCGGAAAAATCGAGTGTTTTCAATTTTTTCTCCCGCGTTCCTTAGTAAGAAAGAACGAGAAATGTATTCAAAAACGTTTTAAATTCAGCACCTACACAGACAGCTATTTCGAACGTGGGAGAAAAGTGAACATTTCGCATGTCGTGAGTACTAACTGTTTATTTATGCCAAGCGTGCGACACCAAAAATGTTGACCAGATGTTTACGCCTCTGTTGCACGTGTCTTACGACTTTATGTAAACACTGTTTCGAAACTTGTAATATTTCAACCAGTTTTTGTATTTTCTCCGTAATCAACATTCAGCCGTTTCTGTAGACCAGCCAAAACAACATAGTGGCTCGTCTGAAATGACATAAGTGTATGTGCAAAGAACATTATAATAATATTGAAATCAAATACGTGTTTGTACTATACCGTTTAAAAAGCGAAAATAAAACTGAATCGTACGTATGAAAATTCTTAAAAAAATGCTCCACGAGTTCTGTCATGTAAGCGTTCTACAAACGATTAAAGTAATAAGACGCTGTTATGATACAGCTCGCAGAAGAAATGTGAGCAATTAGAGATAAATCTTACATCATCACCGTTTCTCGAAACGCTATGAGCACACAAATATTTCATAACTTTCTATATACACGTATACAAACAAGTATGTATTTCCATTGGGTCTGATATATAAATAAATTATATCATATAGTAACCTAGTTCGATATGTAGAAAATGAACTAGTTTTAACGAAAAGAAATTCAATATGCTCTGGGGACAATCGTGAAAAACGGATAAGACGAGTGTTGATGGGAAAGAATGACGTACTCCTACAAAAAAATAGTATTCTCGACACTATTTCTACGTTCCGACGAAATTTATTAAGATCGTAGTGAACTCGAAGCCACTTTAAAAACTGATGACACTATTATATATATAGGTGATTTTCATGACACATTCAACATCAATTTTGTCGGTCGATTTTTTTTAATGTTAAATTTGTATAGAATACATACAATTTTATGACACCAATTTCTTATTTATATGTATATATAAAAAGACGTCGAATAATTAATAAAACTTATTTTTCTGGTATTTTCGACGTATACATATCAAAATAATATTTAATTATTTATAAAAATAAATCTTAATAAATGCGGCAAGGGAAATAATTGTATTTCTCGCAAAATTTTACAGCGCTTTTCCGCTCCTAACGAATGTAAGTGCCTGCTTATAAATAACAAAATGTTGGTTCAATATTTTATATTTATGATAACAACATTTTCAGACAAGATTTTCTACTTTGGAATATGAAGTTAAAAACAAAGCTTTCAATTTAAAATAAGTCATTAAAATACAAAATAAACACAGAGATAAAAAATTTAATTAGCAGGACATTTGATTTGTTCGCAAAAACTAAACTGAAGTTACTACACGATGATTTATGAGACCGCGAAGCGTTATGAAAACGTTTCAATGTGCAATTTCTATTTTTAACTAATTCTCTTTAATAAAAACGTATAATATAAAAATCGAAATGAAAATCGTTATAATAAACATTGAACAATACGGTTTGTACACTTACAATAGTTATGAATTATTAATAATAATTAAATAATAATATAACAATTTTTCCAATGCGTAACAACATATCCATTTTGGTACGTTATAAAGGCAAAAACTACGTCTAAACACGACTAAATTATCATGTTCTCTTGCCTAATAATTAATTATTAATTTACAAAGCATTTCAAATACAAATTGAATTATTTCAGTAAAAGGATCTGCTAGCTTGCATATGAATTAAAAACAATGAATTTAATATGATTATTAAAACGTGAGGAAGTTCTATAATCTAAACTGAAGAAACTAATTATTTTCTATCTCCTTCGTTAAGGATTCGTCAAAATTACAAAACTGTTATTGTTCCCAAAAACATTACACAACTCCCACGAAATCAGTGAGACGCCTACAATAATTAAAACATTGGTTAACTCGTGTATACGAGTTATTTTTAGTATATTTACTAATATTTATATATATATATATATCAGATATATTATAAAAATCGGAATGGACATCTTACTACGTGGTTAGATTTTCCACTTGCTATAGAAAAATTTCACAAAATGGAAAAATTGCAAAAATACGCCTATTTATAAATTATAAACCTATTGTAAAACAAAAAAACAATGATTTTGTAGCTAAATTGCTACGCTATGGAACCGTATTACGTGCGATCTACGCGGAATTTACGCGAATTTGTATGACCAAAAAAAAAAAAAAAGAACTGTAATAAAACTAACCTTTAATAATAGTGCTCGTGTATTTCTCGAGAATAAAAACGTCAAAACACGCTACACAATGTAGAGTGCACACATTGTAATAAAACGTTAACGGATTAAATGAACGTACTTAAATAAAAAATCCTGAGTGATATGCTCGTAAAGTAAAAATTGTACTTCGTGTATATCAAAGTCGATTCAAGTCTGAAAACGCGCGTCGCGAATCGTATTAACACCGTAAGTCAAAATCGGCATTTTTAAAACGCGCCGTCGTACTTAAACGCTAACACGCTTAAGTTTCGAAAAAAATAACGTAGAAGATTAAGCTACTTAGATTTAAGCCGATAATTGTATATAATAAGAGATAGCGTCGTCGAACAGTGTTTTCGAGGGATTTTTTTTTTTTTTTTCCCCGACAGGAAACGATTTAAGCAATTATCGAAAGCAGATTTTTTTCCGTCCGGTACATCACGCGTAACGTCAAACTTTAAAAGTATATACACGAGTAACACGATATAGAAAATCCCACGCTCGTCGTCGTCGTCGATTGCGAATTGCTTTTATTTCACGGAAAAAATTTTTAAAAAAATGTATATAGTACGGAACTTATTATCGATATCGTCCGCACGTTAAACCATGACCACAAATTTACGATCGTGAATAACAACGGCACGCGTACGTACACGGAGATTCCGGTGCAACGATCGACGGCCACGCGACCAATACGATTACGATCGCACGAAAACGTTCGGACCGAATACTCCACGGGAAATACGAAGGATTTGAATTAATTGGAAACGTTCGAGCACTCGTTTGATTTGATATTCGGTTAATCTCGATGATTAATTATTAATTCGTTAAACAAGTGATATAAGAGGAGGTGTTTTAGCATTTAAAACCGTTAAACAATTTGAGTTATAACAAAAACACTGGATACCGTAATGTTATTGTCAGATTCAGACCCGAGAAACCGACTTGCCTTTCGGCGTGTAACGTATTGTTTTGTGTTTATAAACATTTTTACACGTACGAAGAAATCCATTCTAAGTTTCCAAGCCGAGTGGACGCTAACAACAGGGAGAGTGCTTATTTCCAAAAAAAAAAAAAAGGATCCGTTCCCGTATATTCTGTATACATTATAAACGGATCCAAATCGATAGAACGGATTTGGCACGTTTCGGAAAAATTATCGGGATTTTCGCGTACACATACTTCGCCAGTTTTCACATCGTACACACATATATATACGTGTGTGTGTGTATTCTCGAGCGCGCGTTCCAATAAAATCGCACACGTACACTCGCACGCGGTCCCCGACGATACCGGATGACGCGCCCGGTGAGACGACGTGTGGCCGACACGTGCGCCACCGTCCCCGGCGAACCTCCGTTCGGGATTCGCACGATAAACGGACGACGCAATTCTCGTCTAATTAAAACTGCACTCGGCGCGAGTGCGACCCGTCCCGGCTGGCGCGTTCGCACACGTCCGCCCCGGAAAGCGCGTTTCGGACCGCGCGCGACAAATGACGGCCGTGCAGACATTCGGATCCGGATGAATAACGGGAACGCGACGTGCGATCGTCACTGTTGTTTCGTCACGCCCGTTGTCGCGATACACGGACGATACGCGTTTTGCCGGCCGAGTCGGAGAAATGACTGCGAAAGTCGAAGGACCCCGACGCCGCGTCCAACGTAAATCCGTTTTCGCGTCGTACCCGCCCCGCACATTATTTATATCTGCTCTGTACCGGACAGCGGTTCGCGATAACGTGCGAACGTGAAGGTGTACGTTCAATGTGTTTCGTTCAAAATAATAATTTACACAAAAGCATTATACCTCGCAGAAATTATAGGCATAAAATACCTATTTGTACAAAAAATACATTAAAAAAAAAAAAATGAATTCTGTTTTGAAAAATCGTAAGATGTCTGGCGAATTTTATCGTTTTCATAGTGAATTACGTGACAATGGAACGCGTCGGACGCGAACACCATCCAGATTGGACAGGTCGTATCGTGTATAGAAGAGGTTTGTTTTTGATTTTGGACGCGAATCAGCGTCGGCGAAGCGTGCTGCGATCTGGGTACCCCCGTAAGACGACGGACATGGGGAGACCCTGTTAGGACGGCCACTTCGACGGGGGGCACGGATAAGTGTCGGACTAATAGAATCCAACGACGAGCAGGCGCGCTCGAAGTCGGGCGGTAAAGTACGTTTATCGTCATCCCGCGCCGCCTGGTAAATTTCGTAAATACGTGCCCGAAAGTGTGAGATTTTTTTTTTTTTAACATTTCACGTATACGCGCAGACAGCCCCGACACGGAGACTGAGCGGTAAAACGTTCATTCGTTTTAGTAACGTTGTTTGAAATTTGAAAATAACGACGGAACATCGCGTTTGGAAAACGATCGTGGCTCGATAAAAATTCATGTCTGCTTCCGACTGCTACGATAATACGCGCGCGATTCTCAAATCTTAAACGCTCGTAAAAAAACAAAAACCATACACGGGTTACGAATATTTTTATTTGCTAAACCGTAGCGAGCAAACACGACACGGAGTCGGAATCTGACGGTGAAACGTAAACATCGACTATAGAAACGATCGTGTTTATCAAAGAACGTCGAAACAAATTGCGTAGATAAACGACACGAGAAGTCATTAACGCCGTTGTTTACACGGGAAATCGCACAAATTCGTTCGGACATTTGAACGGAAAAATGACCGTGCGAAACGCGTTCGTTATCGTTCCGATCGACACAATATTTGAGACGCGTTTGCGGACGTACGATATGTTTTGTGCGAAAAATATCGATTCGTCGCAATACCAACTTGGTCGCTGGGAGTCTAAAATAACACGGTTTATCAAAACCATTTCATCGCATATTGTTAAGTACGTGGAAAATCCGAACGCGGTATCGACCTGTGAATGAATACGTAACGGGGAAACTTTTTAATTGATCGCTTCGGACGGTCGAATTGTACTACGAAAAATAGTTTTCAAAAAAAACGAGATCAATTTTGATTATTTAAATTATCGTTCGACATTAATTCGTGTTATGCGACGGTATTGTTGGGTCGTGACAGAAAATAAGACGATTTATTATTTTACAATATTGCCACGGTTTTTCTTTTAATTTCGATGATTCTGTAAATTTTTTCAGTTTTTTCTTTTTTTCTTTAATTTCAAGTAGATATATTATACGCGTCAATTTCAACTTTTGTTCTCAGTTCAATGACTTTTTCCAGCAACTCGTTTATAATAAACAAATTTCAACATTCCCGTTTTTCTAATGATTAGACTGCGGCGCGTTTACCTATATATATTATATATATATATATCTTTTTTATTTCCGTTTCATCGAAAATGTATATCAAATTTAATCCGTCCAAAGTTGATTGCCGATTAGACTGTTATTTTTCTTGCCTAGAAAATTTCACTAAAAGTCGTATGAATCGCCATCCGTATGAAATGAAATAAAAAGGGGGGAAAAAAATCACTTAAATATTAAACACTAAATAATAGCTACCGTGTTTTACAGTGTTATATTAGTACCATTTTAGCTGAATTGCTGTCGGGGTGGAAATAGCAAAAAAAAAAAAAAAGAACGAATAAAAAACGGTCTATTGTTTAAAGGGGCCAAATGTGACGTTCGTGTTTATAGTCGTAGGACATTAGGCTACCGGCGAAGGGTCGTGGAGAGGGCAAGGGAGAGATTGGCTAAAACAAGAGTCGCGTAGATGCGAAGTCATTAAAAACAACGGCTATTATGCATTTCACCGGTCGCGTGCCACTAAGTATACGGTGTACGTAAACCCTATTGCACCAATATATATATATATATATATATACGTGTATGTATACGTATTCCGGAGGCGGGGAAATTTAAGGCAGCCTTTCCTTCCGCCAAACAATGAAGGGCGAAAAAACCAGAAGAAATCCCGTTCACGTGGCAAGCGAGGGGTAATTTGGCAAACGCTAGTAATTTATTCGAGGTATTTCGCCCGATATTAAGTCAAGCCGACACCTCACGCCTGTATCCAAACTGACCACAGGCGTGGTTTCGGACGCTATGATGAATCGCGTTCGTGGGTCCGAAATTAAAAGAACACTCGACAATTTATGAGACCCCCGGGCGGAGGACTGGACGTACGAGTAAAACAATTATACGCGAACGGAAAGCTAACAGGCTACGTTTATAATACGTGTTTTAGTGTACCGGTCGTAATATATTATATTCGTTGAAAAATTATCACATACCAATTTTTTTTACCTGTTTATGAAATCGAAATTTTCGTATACGACAAACTGCCGATAATTCATTTGTCGTTTGTTGCGCCCCAATCGTGAAATCGCTCATTTCATGAACTGAACATACAAAAAACCCGTCCAGTTCATGAAATGAACAACAATTGTTGTTTTTGGATCACGTAAACAGGTGGTGCGAGAACGTTCATCGACCATCGTTCAATTATCGCGTTTTATATACGTGTGTATTTTTAATTGATAGATTTTTTTTTTTACATTTATCGAACGCTAAAACAAAAATAAAAGCTATTCAAAAATACAAATTATTGTGTACAAGAGAACTGTACCTACGGCACGTGTCAGTCATGTAATGTGAAAACGGATAATCATAATAATAATAATGAAATATTCGCAACATTTTAAAGGCATAACATGAATTGTCTCGCAAATACAAAATTATACCGCTACACATAGGTATACACTGTTAAAAATAGAAAAACGTAATTTTAATAGAAAAAAAAACGCGTGTTCTCGACATTTGTTGACTTCGATTGATTGACCAGTGTAAACTTTTTTCGTTATTACAAGCAGCGGCTTACGACTTTTTTCTGGAGGGGTCCAATGTTTATATCATTACTGTCTATGAGTGTACACCTATAATTATATCGACGTTACTATGTGCTTGTAGCCATTCTCGGCATATATTTCTGTATTTTTAGTAAACCTTTTTTTTTCGTTTTACTGGTTTTATGCGGTCCAGTAACCCTGGACCCCCCCCCCCTTCCCCCCGCATGTTAATATGCCACCGATTGTAAACGTAATATAAATAATGATGAATTAATCTCTATCAATATGTTTTTCGCAGATCATCAAATGGACACAATCAAATATCCGTGATACAAGTTTAAGTCTGATTTCAAAATGGATAAATGTGTACGAACTATTGAAATCACGTCCGTTATGGCAGCGTTACTGTTCTCGACCATAGGACTCTTCGGTAAGCACGAGCTGATGATGATCAAAATGTACAAACGCACTTTCTGGAAATGATTATAATATTACTACCGTTCAATAGAAATATTACCGTTTCGAGTAACAGCTCGTTCGTTATAAAAACGAAATTGTAGGATCAATTCATATATTCTGTTATTCCACTATGCTCACACGGGGCTTAGCCGACCGCATAGTATTCCGTGCACGACTCGATGTACGAATGTTGAATTTAAAATAGTCAATTGGAAAATTATCAATTACCTTCCTCGGCCAGCAGGGAAAATACAAAAAAAAAAATTAATAGAGTACTAAAACTATGATGGGATTTTCACGGACGAATGTGATAAACAATAACTTCGATTAGATTTGAGTTTTTTTTTTAACCTATAGTAAAATATACTTGGCCTATACGCACGTCGTACACGTAAAAGATATGTGTAGAGAACGTCGACGCGAATAAAATAATTTGAAAAATGTTCAAAAGCCGAACAATTCAGTTACTTCTCTCCGTTCTGTTGTTATCAAATCAATATTTTCGAATTAAGTTAAAGTCAAGTGAATCGACGATAAGTATATTATATACAACAAACGTTTAAAACATATTATAGGAGAGCGTACGTTCTTCGCGTTTCGTCGGTCGGCGTTTTTAAATATCCATCGCAGACGACGGTCCTCACTTTTTCAACGATAACCGTCGTAACGGATGTTATCAAGGCCGAACATTAACCAGTTGAAAGCTAAAATTAAGTTTAAAAATTAAATTATCAAACAAGTCACATTTTTTCAAAAATTAACTTTTAACTAACATGTTACTTTTTAAAACTTAATGTGTAAACTTCGAGTTAATTTTATACACCTGTATTTAAATTTTTAATTAAACATTGTCTATCTGCGATCAAATGATACCGTGAACATTTGGAAAACTAATCCTTGAAATATATAAAACAGTGTTTAAAAAACTAAAAACACAAAACGTCAACAATATTTCAATACGAATTTACTGGTATAAATATCGTTTGTATTCGTGTAATTTTCCACGGAACTTTTATTATTTCTATCTATTATTTTCTATAATATATATAATATATATTCTATCTATTATATATTATTCTATATTAGTGATAAAACTTATCACTGATTAATTATAACTTATATTACGCATTCGGTTAATAAAAAAAAATAAACTATTATTGTTCCTTTTCTTTAATCGACATCTAAAACATGGACGAAATTAAATTTTTTCAACTTTTTTTTTAAACTAATAAAAAATAATATTGAATTAAAAATATAGTAGGTTAAATTTTAAAAAAAATATATATTTGTCGGTTCATGCTATTTGTATCAATCGTTTTTATTATTTTTTGTATACTTAAACATAGTTTACACTAAAATAATGTATCGAAACTTTTCTTAATGTTATTAAAATTAATTACAATCAATAAACGCGTATAACCCTTAAATCCTAAACCCCTTAAATCTTTAGTATATTATGAAGGTTGAAATTCTCTCAGATTACAAGTTCATTAAAATAAAAAGTCAAGAGATCACATATAGATTTTTATCTCTGATAAATTTTGACTAAAAATAGGATAATATTGATATAATATTATGAATTATTGATTAATGCGATTAATGTCTAGTTTAAATATAGAAAATAAATAAATTTGAAAAAAACATTTTCAACTATTAATTACATCTTACAAAAGTAATAGTTTAAGGTACGTTCAGAGTATGTTTAAAGTATAAATAAAATACAAAATTGAATAAATGATCGACTTCGGAAGATTAAATATTAATAGTAAATTAAAAATTCATTTTATGCCAATTTACTGTCAATACATTCTCTACTTTCAAATTAATGTTATGATATATTAATGTATTTTTATAATTTTTAAATGTGAAAGTAGATTTGTTCTGGAAAAAAATCTTGTGTTTTCACTGAAAACGTATACTACAATTAACCAAGAGTAAATTATCATTTGCACTATCAAATACGAGTATACAAAAATACAAAAAATTGTTATCGTAATATTTAACCGTTACGAATTCCTGTAAAGAACATAGTAGTTTGGAAATAAAACGTTGCATTACGTCTAAACGTAATTTTTTTTTTGTTTTGCTACTCGAAAATCGCATAAACGGAATACATTGAATATTCCCGCAAACTGCATACATTTCGCTAGTCTAAGTCACGCATATATTTAAGCGTGTTTGAGTAACGGCACGGGTTCAGATTACGAATTAATTATAAATGAAAAGTGCGAAAAGGGAATTGCTTAATACAATTCACGTCGTTCGATAATCTCAGTGATGCGCAAACGTTCGCAACCGTTGATGATATCACGTCGTTTTAGACGTCGGCGAAGCGGTTCAAATGCTCGGCGTCAAAGTGCCCGCGTTCATATTTATGGGAGACTCCGTACAACTGTTCTGCGATTACGATATGCAAATGGACAAACTGTACTCAGTGACGTGGTACAAGGACAACGAAGAGTTCTACCGTTACGTCCCGTCGTCGAAACACCTCAAACACAGTTACAACATGGACGGGATTACAGTCGACGTGAGTATTATTATACGCTTACGCGACATCGAGTTTACAAAACAACAACGAATAAATAAACCTTCCGACGCCACTTTTTCTAATGAAACGGCACCTTGTATGTTAAAATCGAAAATGTCTTTCCGAGAGATTCGTATTACGCATGTCGGTTTACGCTATTTCGACTTGTAAACGCTTTCCCCGATTCAAAACCGATATGCTGTTCCAAAATTACATTGCATAAAAATATTAAATACGTACAACGCGAGTTGGAACGATACCGATTATTTTAAATAATTCGATTAAAACGGGAAAACGACAAGAGTCACAGCAATTAATTTGATATGTTATTAACGAGTCGACGTCTCCACATGTAAATATTTCTAATACAATTATACAAATATTTCTGTATGATTTAAAACAAAAAACGTTTGGTCTAAAACAAAATTAATTTAAATGAACTTTTAAGTCGTGTTTAAAAAAATTGATATACAAGAACAATAAAAAAAAAAAATTAAGCCTTCTTTGAGTTGCTTATTACAGTGAAAAATGTCGGTAATATCCATGTTTGTTTTTGTAAAAAACTGACGTTAACGCACACATTTCAGTGTCTATCTTCAGACATTCTTGTTTTGGATGTTTTCACTTCAATAGTACTGTTGTTCACCCTCCGATATCTTCCACAACATTGATATTCTTAATATTATTTAAAAAACAGATTCTTTAATATCATATAATTTAATAATAATTATTCAACATTAACACGTATTAACCGAAACCTAAACATATTATAAGTATACGACCACTATACTGTAATAACACAAAAAAAAAAAAAATAGCTAAAACAAGAAGCGTGTAGTGTAGGCCCGAGAACTGTTTAAAAAAGGAGACAAAAAATAAAATAAATTGAAAGCGAAATAAGTAGAAAAGTACTTTCTTATCTAACATTTTTATTCAAAAACAATATATGAAATAACTACGTATGGTATTGTACACAGAGACATCAAAACACTAACCGTTTTTGTTAACTGTGATCACAATGACGATATGTGTGCATAGTACATAAACATAATTTTAGCGTTCTTACTTTATTTCACTTGAGTTAGGTACATCATTCGTCAATCCAAACTAAAGTTCAATCAAGTCGAAAAAACTAAAATAAATTAACACTCTATTTCGGCAAACGAAGTAATATTCAGTCTACTAGATTAAAACAAATGATTTGCGATACAAGCAAAGAAATTTAAATAAGAATTAAAAAGACTACAGTAGCGAAAAGCAGAACTATTCAAAACCTTGAACAAAAAAACGCTTGAAATAACTTATAAAAAAAAATAACGACAAAACACTTTGAACGAGTGTATTGTTCATATTTCGATATTAGAATTAATTATTAGTATAGTATTTTTAAATCTATGTCGAAAAATGATTATTTTTGCAGTTGTTATTGTTGCTGGTTTTTTTTTTAGATAAACGATAAAATAAATATTTTTGACAATCATAAAATCTATAACAAGCTTAAAGAGTTACGATTATGTATTCAAATCTAATTAAAATTTCAAAACTGTTTTCTCGTGTTTACAAGTACTTCGGCTAAAACAAAACTACAATAATAAATTTCCGAAAACTTTAACAGACATTTCGATGTTATTTTTAAACAATTTGCATAAAACGTACGACTAAATTATGTCCTCTCGGGTCGTGTTTTTAAATATCTTCAAAATGTTTATCGAAAACCCGTTTTAGTTCGTACTGGCATTATTCAAGAACGGTAAATCACGTTAAACGCACTGTATTTGTAAATATATTTTCGTTGTTCAAACGCCGTCGACAATACTGACGCCTAACAAAGAATAGACGTGAACGTCGTAATGTTCTACGATCACATATTTTTCCTTTTTTTTTTATTATCAAATATATATATATTCTTTGTTCTTTGTTTTTTTCACGTTCGTGTGAAAATCCTTTGTTGACGAATTCGTGTGAACGGAGCGCCAACGCTCGCGCACACGTACATGCATATTCGTCTGTGTAATATTAACGACTAAAATCGGCAATTCCGTTGTCGAGGCTCGTGAACATGAGCTAGAGGCCTGTACAGAGGCCGACGCGATAACATTGAAATGACAGCGACTGCCGATGTGATTACGCGGTTATATCCTGTCCGTTCTGTGTGCATTCTCGTCGCAACGCGTGTCTGCAGGTGACGTTTTAATGTGTTTAACGCCATTACATACGTGTACGGCTACGTACGCGGAGTCTGGTAAAATGAATACCGACGGAGCTATTTCGCAAAACGGCTATTTTCGACGAATACAAAATGAAATAATTTTATTGTTTTCAAAATGCTCATACGAAATATATATATAATATAAATATTTAAATTTAGTTTGGACGATTTTTTTTTTTTTTCATAAAAGCAAACCAGAAAATTCTATGAAACATTAAAGACCACGCAAAAACAAAGCAAATCTTTATTAGAATGGTATGAAACACATTTGTAACTTAAAAAACATCGTGTCGGCTATTAAAAAAAACACACACACGAGCACATTGGCAATTATTGTCTGCCGGAAATACAACATACCAAACTATAAGTTAATCGTTGAAACAACCACGATATATGTATTTTTTAGAGTTCGGTAAATATTTGAGATTATAATTATTAATTGAGAATATTTGATCGTTACAACTCTACGCATTAGTTAGTTGCCACAAAATCCACTCGTTTTTTGCGAACATTTTAATTAAAATTTAAAATCGTAAATAACCATGAAAAAAAAGGAAGAAAAACATAATTTTTCATTTATATCACATTATTTCAAATACTAAACAACTTTTATTAATATTTACTCGTGCGTAGTCACTGTGATACGTAGATAATACAAGTATTTTTAAGGCGAATGTACATTTTACAAGAAAGATTATTAAAAGCTTTTATTTGAAGGTTACAATTTCAACCTCGATAAAATTATACATAACGTAATTCAATACGCGTCGATCTATTCAAAACATTAATTTAATTACATTTTTTTTAAAATTCGTCGAAAAAAATTCATATTACCAGAAACTTGAAGTTCTTTTGAAACTTAACAGAATCGTATTTTTAAGACCATCGAATGTTCTTGATAAAACATCCATGGCACTTTTAATCACTTAACACGATATTTCGATCTTTTAGAGAAATCTTTACTAATCTAAAAAGATTTTCTGACAAAAAAAAATATACGTTACATTCAGTATTTGAGTAAGTTTTGTAAGCTATAAATTATAACACGAACAATACAACAGATAATTAAAAACGTATAAAATCGAATGACTAAAATCGAAATCTATCGATAAAATGATTTTTTTTTATACTTCTATAAACATACATTTACTACTCATTGAATGAAAATCGCACTCCCACAAAAACAATTTATTTTTGTGAACGGATCCTCCAGTACACCGGACAGTGGACGTGCGGATTAGTACGCCTCGTATTTTATTTCCTCGTTTGTTTTTTACGTTCTGCCGAAGACTTTTCATTTTTCACGTTTAAGCACGGCCTGCATCCGAACCAAAAATGAAAATGTGGAATAGTTCTATGTCATGTTTAGCGCACAAATCCGCATTATCGTTTAAAAGTCTTTTACGCCTTCCTTTTTCTGAATAAATGATAACTGTTCGTTGTTCGACTCCTCGTTTAAAATAATAAGTAACAAATATTTCAGTCCGTCGCGTTTATCGATAATGAAAGAAAAAGATTTTTCGTCACCACGCACTCTTCAAAACAAAATGTCGATAACGTTAACTTAGTAAACCCCGACTTAAACATAACGGTAGATCGAATATTGGACTCTATCGATATATAATGATTAATATTATAAATCTCGTCTCGCTGACAGTTAACTCTAGAAACCTACACCCGAACGATTTATCAAAGTCACATAGGCCGATCTCGTTGTATTATCTCGAACGACTGATCTATTTAAAGCTTACTATAGAAAATAGACCAATTTTTTGTTATAAAATTTCGTATTCTCGTATAAAACTCTGTTTGAAAATTACTTCGGATGAATATTTCGCGCAAACTTCAGTACGGTAAATCGATGCCTACTGCGTATGTATTTTTAATTACGTCGTCCGCGTGTCGCGTTCCACCGAAGAACGGCATCCGGACGACCGCGCCAAACGTACAAATCGTATGCTCATCGACGGGCCATACAATGTTTGTTGTTGTTTGGACGTACGTAGATAAACGTTACGGAATAACAACAACAGCATAATATGCCGAAAATAATACACGTTTTAATTTACAGCACGTTTACTCGGACAGCAAAAGAGTCACGTTGCGTTACGCTAATTTGTTGATGAACGGCGAGTACAAATGTGAAGTGTCTGCGGAGGCGCCGTTCTTTACCACCGTTCACGCCGAATCGAAAATGGCCATCATAAGTAAGTTTACTCGCGACGTTCGCACGTAGTTCGATGTGTTCAAACGCGGGCGTCTGTGTAAGACGAATCGATGATCGATTTCCTAATTCGGTTGTAAATTCTGTTCACGGTTCGCTTACCGTTATTAAGTGCAATGTAATTAGGCGAATCGGTTATGTGTTTATGGGCAAATATACTCGTAAGGCGGAGCAGCGTGACTGGAGTACCTTTTTCTTCTAATGTATAGTTTTAAATATTTTCCCGGACGTGAATACGTGTTAACAAGTTGTCAACAATTAACCGACTCATAATATTCACGGGTGCTTATCGATGTCAATCGGCTAATATTTCAAAACCTAGACAATTTGACATATAATAAACACAATAATGTACGCGTATAAATTTAAATCGCAATCAGAAACCTAAAAAAAAACGTTCCGAGTTCATGATATATAACGAATTATATATTATCGCACGTAACTCCGCGCGAACAAATAAAAAATTTAAATAGAGTTTTCAACTCGTAGTCTATTTAATAAAATACCCCGTAATACAATCTGAGTGTTAAAATTCCATTTCTCCGTTGCTCGAAAGTTTAAAACAATAAATTAATGGGCAACGAAATTCTCTGTATTTTGTATAATATATATTATATATGTGTAAAGAGCGTATAAAGAGAAAAGGTTTTTTTCGTAGAGTATTAAATTATTGAAAATCTACTCTACAATATATATATGTTTAGAACTGAAATTTAATTTAATTGTTACAACAATAGAATAGTTCTTTTATCAAAAGTATATCGCAACAATTTACAAAAACCATCGTTTTACTTCCATTCGCAGTAAATACGCGTCTTTATTATACAAAACGTTAATCGTCATCTCGTATTTAAATATATGCATTTCTAAAACGGCTAAAATCACCAAACGCGTTCAAAAATATTACACTTTTTCGAGAAAAAAAAACATGCATATTAAATATATTCCAGCACACATATATTTCTTCTCTTGTTTTTGAAAGGAGCATAAAAAATTATATATCTATATTTTCAAAAGTCATGTTGAAAATATAGTGGGATTTATTACCGATCACTCTCCCCCTATGTACGCCAACGATTACCTTTTATTTATTTGTAATTAATAAAAAAAAAAAAGGTCATGTTCGGAATAGTTGTGCTATTATTATGTTTTGACCTTTAATGAATAACAATTTGTTAAGAATAAAATAAAAAAAAAAAATAAAACAATGTCTCTTACGATTTAGTGCATAATTTTGTGTACGTAAAATGTTTTAAAAATCACTGCGTTCCCTGCAAAGAAGACGTGCGTGCGCTCGTACGTTTATACCAGTAACCTATTAACTTGTTGGATATCTGCTGTAAACGAAATATTCCTACGAAACGTATATTAAAAGGTACATATGATATATATACATATATATTTTATCTTTTTTATTACGTCGTTTTAGACGTTTTAGATTTTTTAGGGTTTCGTTTTGAATTTTAAAGCATCGACAAACCGTTGTATTCGAAAAACGATTCCGAACCGCTCTAAACAGTTTATTACAGTTAATAAACGGTTATATGTAATGTCATAGCTCGTGTTACATTATGAGCTCTCGAAATATACGAAAATTATCCGTGTCCAGAACGAATATGTCGTTTTACATGGGTTTTTTTATATTTTTGGTAATTTTTGGTTTGGTTTCAATCACGCTTTTGGAGACTACTGATAAAAATCGAAAAACGTGTCAGATGACGTTCCAACAATCCGCTACCGGAACGTAATGCGCGTCAAGATTGTCCGAGTACGAAAAAGTGTTCACAGACAAACAAAAAAAATTATTGTAAAAACGGTACATTCTTCGTTTCGCTAAGAATCCGTAATTTTAACAAGCGACGTACAAGTAAAATAACATGAATCTATATCGTACAGACGTTTAATTTCATAAAAATGTAAATAATTTTATCCCTCCGGTTTCGGTTGTTCGTGTAACGCGCTATCTTAAACACGAACGAAGCGGTTATTATTTAAAACGAATAAAACGCAATATTATAAATTTACATTCCAAAGTTTTTAAAACTATAACAACTGCGCGCCGTACAAAGTGGTAAAAATTAATATAATTTATCGTTAAACGTTAAACAACTTATTATTATTTGTGATAGTTATTATTATACTATAGACCGGAAGTTTATTTATACGTTTTGATTGAGATATAAGTCATTGTTATTAGTAGCACGTGATCCATTAAAGAGATATTTTTTTCATTTTCTTATCTAAATTGTCAAACTTATAACGTTTACAAAGTTATGAAGACAAACTATTTAATCTAATAACACTTCATCCACATGATAAACATCGTGTCTATGGGATATAATGTACATATACGTATTATTTCAAAATACCATAAAACATGTATAAAACATTATTTTTATTTTTCAAACGTGCGCACAAGATAGCCATAAAAACTGGCCTAATATCATAAAATTATTGTTGAATCTATAACCCGTGGATAATTTGAACGTTCAGACAAAAAGATAAACACGTTTTAAACGCTTTTAAGTGATATTATCGACCGAAACGCGATAGTCTTGATAAAAACGAAACGACAATTTGTGTTGCACCGTTCTACAGTTGTTATATATTTAAGAGGCGAAAAAAAAATATTATTTTAAAATAATTTATTTATAAACCCGTTACGCGACTGTCACGCGGGTCGGTCGTCCCGTTTCCATTCTCTCGATAACCATTACCCGTTGTCCTTTTGAAATTGTTTCGGGAAACCAAACGAACGAAACCATACGCCACCGAGAAGAAAAAAAGTGTTGTTGTTGTTTTTTTTTATATAGTTTTCTTTCGCGAAACCGCTTATCGCGCTGCTAAACGCGAACACGTTAATAAACCGATGATGCGGCGTGCGCGGTTTTAAGCGGTCTGCAGATAACGTTCGCGAAACGAGCGCGAACGGGCGGCCGCGTGTATAAAAAACCCGGGCGCGGGCGCGTTAATGACGAGAGCTCGCGGCACAGAGCTTTTCACCTCAAGACAAGGCGAAGAAGCCAACCCGCGAAACATCGGATACGTCAACGTCCAAAATCGTAATATTAATTACGTTTCAGCGCTCTTCCGCGGTGCGCGACTACGCACACGCGTATTGTGCGTCCTCGACGACGACGACGACGGTGCCATAAGGACCTGACAGCGTTGTTGTTATTATGACGGGCTCCTTGAAAAATGGTCACGGGCTTACTACAACGCCGCCGCCGTATCGCACGGCACGTCGATTCCCCTCGCCCAATTATTTTAATAGCCCGTTCGCGACGAGCGTATAATATGTGTGTGCGTGTGCGTGTGTGTGACTATTACGCGCACGAAATGACCGAATAAAAAACACGCGTAACTTCACGCTTTAACGAAAACCTTCATGCGCGCCTTTGTACATCCGCGACCGACCGGCACCGCGTGTCTACGAAACGACACGCGTGTTGCCCCCTACCCGCCCGCCGGCGCGTTTACTTTAAACATTTCGGCCATACATTTTTTATGTAACGAGTCGTGTTCGGACATGTCATTTGTATAATAGCTCGTATGAAATGTCGCCCGTGTTTTTCGCGGTACACACGTAACGTGACGTTCAATATCGCACGGACGTACACGTTTTCCACACCGAAATTGTACAAAAATACTAAACCAACGCTCGCCTATATCGTGTTATAAAATAAATCATCACGTGCAGGACTCGTGCGTGCACGCGATGAATACTCGAATGTTTCGTAAACGACGAAAAACCCGTTTAACATTTAATTAGGAACGAAAATAAATTATAAATATCGGTATTTGACGACGGGCGAACGTCCTTTCCATACTTCCATACGCGCAGGGCGCGCGCCGGAAATCGTCTCCCGTTCGGGCCGTCGTCGACCGCGACGTTTGCACAGTCCTCGGTTACTTGGTTACTTGGTTACTTGGAATACTTCAGAGCGTCGGGAAACCCATATGGTACGTGTAATACATAAACTCGGCGGACGAACGACGTACCGTACGACGGATTATGATTACGATTTATCAAAAGACAAAAATTATTATTATATTTTAAAGTTACGTGCTCACGGCCACGGTATTAGGTTAGGTTTCAAACGGCCTCGAACCGCGCGCGGCCAAACGAATCGACACGGTTGCACACGACCGGCAATGTTTTGAAACGCGTGCGACAAGCGAGGAACGGCAAAGCTACCGAACGATGCAGGGACGGATTGAGGAGAGAGGGGGTGTGCAATAGTGCTTAGCACGAAGCGCCGCTATCTTATCAATAATCTGGACTGGTGTCAATAAAATAATAAAATTAGCTAAAAACTAAAATGCAAAAAAAAAAATGGTATAATCCGTAAACTTATAACAGAAATAACTAGCTAAATAATTAATTCAGCTATAGTTACATCAAACTCATACTCTATAACTCTGTCTTACTTCTACTAATCCCTTTCCTTCAAGAGCTGATCTCCACACATCAAGCCTTTGGTTAACTTCTTCCCTATTTTCTCCTACCAAAACTGCATCATCAGCAAACATCATGCACCATGGTACCACCCCTTGTATCTCTTTTGTAACTTCATCCATTACTACAGAAAACAGGTGAAGGCTTAACGCAGATCCTTGGTACACACCTACTCTTACCCTAAAATCCTCTATTTCTTCACACATTTGACACTGATACATGATCCTTCATATGTAAATTACAATAATGTAATAACCGCCTCGGTTATATAACTTCTCTCGTTATATTTAAATTCTCTACTTTAAATATAAACAGTTAATCACATTAAATTCAAACGCTTTATTATTCGCGAGCCATAATTCCGCATGTTACGGGTAAACATTTTTTTTTAAATGTATATAAAAATTCGTATTATTCATAAATCGTATTTGATTTTAATATTAACGTATTATAAATACGGTTTCAAACGAAATCATTAAATACGTCTTTCCAGATTTATAATGAAAAAAAGAAATTGAAAACTCGTCAATTTTTTTTTTTTTCTTAATTTAAGATATTATACATTTTTTAATTAAAATGTCGAATATCAATACTTTATTTAGGATAATACGCGCAATACAAATATGCGTATAGTAATTATAATAAACATGTTTAAATGAAGAGACTAAATGAATATTCAATTTTCATATTTAAATGTGATACTGATTTTCAAAATTAAAATATAATTTGGTTCTTGCATCAAATTCAAATAAGTATAAATCATAAAATCAATTATTCTATTATTTAAATATATGTTAATACTTTAAATAATATTCTGAGCTACCCGTTAATAAAAAAAGATTTAGAGAAAAGTTTTAAAGATTAAAACATTAAGTAATAAACAAAATGATGAACATCAGTATTTCTCATCTTTTAAAAATCAATAAAACTTTGATCAATGATAATTTCTCTGCTAAATTAACTAAAAATTATTATTAAACTACATTATATTGGTGAATGAAAATAATTATGTTTTAGGTTTACCAAAGTCCAAAGATGATCCAAGGATCAGTGGAGGCACCGGAATTTATCACACTGGTGATACTGTTTATTTGAATTGTACATCGGGCAAATCATTTCCCGCGGCGAAACTCCAGTGGTTTATCAATAACGAAATGGTAAGTTAATTTTTTTCTACTCTGTTATATAAATTAACTAACATAAATCAAAAATAACGAAATGTATATGAAAAAATGTTCATAAACTTGTTAATATCTTAACAGTTTTAATACTATAAAATCGTACATTAATGTGTACGTAATGTACATGTATTTATATACTCCACGGTAGTAACGTAAACATTGCTTCAGAGACAATAACTTCAACTAATTATTCAAAACTTAATTAGCAAGTTGCGTTTAAACTAACATTAGTAGAAAGAAGTTGTTACGACTGAACGAATTTTCGTTTTGAATTTTAAAACGATCAAAAAGTTATAAAATCTCTCGTTCACGTTTTTATAACAAGTTTTCCGTAATATACATTTCTTTGTGACTTAAAATTCCAGCCTGCCAAAGAGAATGATGGTAATTATTATTGTTTTCTACGCGTTAACTTACTAACTACGTGAACTCTCCCTCTCTTTACGATAGTGGACGTTAGGATTATTTCGATAAATAGTGTCAAGTAAAATCATTATTTATAAGCGTTAATATTATTATGAACCTACATAAAATGTTGATTTAAGAATTCTTCAGCGAAAATCTGAAATAAAACATCAAATACAAACCGTTAAAAACAACATGTATTCATTAAATTAAACACGTTATAATATATGTATTCCTAATTGATACGAAGTTAATTTAAAATGGAAATTTTCTTTTCGGGGTCAGGTGATGTCTAATTATGATCGTACAGAAAAACTGCACAACGGTTTGTACATCAGCATATCTAAATTAAACTTACCAACATCTCCTGATCAATTCCACGACGGCTTAATGAAAGTTACATGTCAAGCCGTCATCAATATTGGGCGTCCAAAATCGTCGCCGCCACCTCAGGAATATAAACGCGATGCAATACTCTTGGGTAAGTGCAAAGTTCCATTATCTGTTTCCACTCTGTGTACTTGATTTATTTGACTAATTACCGTTAATGGATTATGCTGATTTGACGAATATGAACACATTGTCAAAACCTTTTTAGGTTCTTCGATTTTAGCATACAAATCGATTTAAGTGTAATGTAAAATATTCATTAGCGAACATCGTACAATTTTAATAAACTTATTTTGTCGAGATTACGAAACAAGAATTTTATTCAAATTGAAAACGATAATATTGTATTCTTTAATACAGTTTAGTGGCATATTCGATTATAGCCTTAAATGTAATTTAAATAAAAAAACGTTAAGAAGCACACACAATTCATCAATAATATTAATAATAATAATACACTTAATCTAATTTATAAGATTAAATCAAAATTAAGCACGCTACGTTTACATATAGAATAAAAATAATATTTGAAATTAATATTGAAGAACACGAAAAAAAATACGATCAAATAATGCAAACTCTTAGTACTGAAACATAAGAATTACTTATATAGTAAATATACAATTTCGTTATACATATCTTCCATATAGAAAAATTATACATAAACATAATAATCTTAACCGAAGAATTAAATTAATTAAATATATCGACCGAATTTGAATGCTACCTACACACCGCCGCAGTTTACCAGCGGTGAACAAAAAAATACGTTTTGTCCGTTCCGGATTCCAAAACATGGTTTATTAACAAAAACTATCAAAATAATCGCAAGCTATTTTGTATTATTAGATCCTATCAGTATTGCATCGAAACTAAACGTTTAATATACAACTTATTCAATCTGCAGGAAATACAAATACAATTAAAAGACGCAAAATACTTTGGTAAGAATAATAAAGAAGAATTAACCGCGTTGCCTTTTATCCGTTTCTTTTTAATAGCCGTATTGAAAAGCCAATTCGAATCCACAAAACCGTTCGCATTAGAAAGAAGTTTCAAGGAAAATGATTATGGCTGTTATGATAGGTTTTCATACGATTGTCGGTAATTTTATTTTAAGATTTTGTATACTACCTACTTTCGTTAATGAAATACAGAATATTATTTGGACACAACGAATTAAAAATTCTATATGAACCAATGAGCCATATAATCAAGTTTACACAATTATGAGTAAATGTAATAAAATATATATAAACACAATTATAAACGAATTGGTATATTCATTAGAACGAACGCTTGTATAAATATTAAACATAACAATAATAATAATAATAATAATAATAATAATAATAATAATAATAATAATAATAATAATAATAATAATAATAATAATAATTAGTTAAATTGTTAGAAATTAACTTTATGTCCCTAAATATGATGTATAAATTTTAGTTTAGTAAAATAATATATTTCGTGAAAACTTGAGAGATTTAAAATATGTACATTTAAGTTTCTTTGAAGTTCTTTCAATAAGAATAAACTATTAAATTTAATTAAATACTTTTTTTTAATTACTCCGTGTGTTTACCAGTATAAACAATAAACAATATTATTCAATCGCTATTAATCTTACATAAATAATATTCTGAAGTTCGTTTATTAAAATCAAATCCAATTATTTCTCAGTATCAATAACTGAACGTTTCACGTACCTAATTAAAAATAATGACTATAAAAAACTGATCTACTAATAAGTTGAAAATTATATAATATAATTATTTACAAAACAAAGACATTAACGTTTAGTTTTAATTATTACGTATAAATACGAGTTCAATTGTTTTACAAATATCGTGTTACATAAAAAAATATAACTCGTATTATTAAACAATTATATTAGAATACATTTCCTAAAAACGTTGTACACAAACCTACATAAAGAACCACTGACAATTAATTGAAAATTTTTCGAATTTTTTCATCTACACATTTAACACGTACTCATTTATGTGTATGTTTTAAACTTGAACACGAAGATCAAGATTATTAACGAAAACTTACTACAAATTAATAAAAAGGTCATTTAATCATTTTAATAGTATCGTCTTCGGGTTTTTCTACGTATTATTACATCAATGAGAGACTTTATAGAGTTTCAAAATACCAAAAATATTATTTCACCCCAATACAGCAATGAAATGTATTGCTTCATATTTACGACCAGGTAATCGAAACTGACAGTACAACAAAACTAAGATAATTCAATATACTGTCTGAAGTCGGTGATTTTTGATTGAATGTTACAAACAGCACTATAGTGTAGTGTACGAAAGATGAAAATCGACAATGACAAGAAAAACTCGGAAAGAAATTGCTTTTATTTATATCGGGAAAACAACGAATTAGAAAAGAAACAATAAGAAAGAACTCTGCGAATGCTTAAGATGAAAAGGAAAAATAACCAATTTGTCTTAGATTATTATTTTCTATTAAAATAATTTTACCAAACTTTTTCAACATAAGAAATCGTTTTAGAATAACGCGATTACGTTTTATTCAATATGACAACATTCAAGACGACAAAAAAATAAATAAATGTGAAATCCGATTTAAGTTCTTTAAAAAAAGATTTAGAAATAATAAAAAATGTTTTTTTCTTATTACAATAACAAAAACGTACATATTTTTTATTCGAGTAATAATCAAACATGACACTTAATAACAGACTGTATCAAGCACAAAGGTATAATTGATATCACTTACAAAAGTATAATTAATCAAACACATTTAACAGATAAATAATAATGCTTCTAGCATAAAATTAAAGCAATTTTATAATATAAAATAACATTCCAAATGTCATTAAAAAAAATAATAATACAAAAAAAATTTAAATAATTTATACCTACCCACTAAAAAAAAAAAATGTTATTTATATACCAAAAAACATAAAATGATAACCCTCTTAAAAATAACAAAATATAAACTGTCAATGTTCACATGTTTTTGTTGTGCCTTAACTATTTCTTTATACCCTTGTTTTATTTACTGGTTGTAATGTTAAATTCCATACATAAGTTATAATTTCAATTTCGTACAAACTAATGTAGGTGCTTAAATACTATCAGTAAAATGTACTAATTTTACAACATTAAATAATAATACAAATTGTATTCTAGAGAACGATTAAAAATACACTTTACTTTACAACTAAATAATAGTTTTTATTTTTAATTTTTAAAAAAGCCCCTCCGAAAAGTACATGCTAAGTTCATAATTCAACATTTATATTACGGTTACATAAAAAAGTACCTTTTATAACTTTTTAAATATAATATTATGAACGTTCAAACATATTTATAAATAAACTCAAATAGTCAAATACTCAGTATTTACTGTATATTTATATTTTTTTATTAACGTATCATATCACACGTAAATATTATATTTGTATCGTTACGTTTAACTAGACTTTTGTTTCGACGCCAAGAATAAAATATAAATTATGTTATACACAATGTGATTATATATTGAAAATTGTAAGATTATGTAATGAAAATTGCAGAATCGTTAATTAATTCGTCGTGTTTGATATTTTTGATTTCAGTACGAGGATCAGCTGTAGCTGTGTGCCTAACGTTCAGCTTTAAAGTAACATTAATCACATTAACTTCAACATTATTCTTTCTTAATACTTCGTGAAAATTGTAAAAACTGTTATCCAATTACTTTGACTTCTTTCACATGAAACATTATGTGAAACCATATACATATATATTATCTTGTTATTTTATCAGACATTTTTAATAAACTTTTATTGTGTATCTGGACGAGTTATAACTACACATTTTTCGTTTTCAAGGTGTAAATATCTTCTTTTTTTTATTTATATATATTATTAGTATAGAAAACAGTATTTTATAAAATAACGTTAAGAGGTACACTGTATTTACTTTCAAACTACAAAATATAATCTACATGAATTTTAAAAAATAATTATAAAATTCGTCAGTTTAGGTTTATTTTAGTGAGTATGTTTCCATTTTTTTTTTTTTAAATAAAATATGTGACCCACTCATGTTATATTGTATTATTAAATTTTTTTTGGAAGTTGAATTTTTGTATTGTGTCGCAAAAGATTATTGATACTGTTCAAACAACGATAATACTCATCTGTATTCTGTAGTCAAACTATACAAAATTTAAATCACATTCAACTGTTTTAATAAAGTATGACGCACAATTTATTTCGTCACGAATAAATATGTGAAACGTATATGTATTGTAATTCGCACGGTTGTTATTGATCATTTTTGTATGCGTATCCTCTACATCCCTTTTTTACATTTTACTAAAATCTGACTGGAATCCATTTGGATAGAACATGAAAATGGTAGCTAAATTAATATTTGAATAGGATTTAAAAAATATTTATTTTTATTATTATTACTATCGTTTAGTTGGAGTAAAAGCAATATCCGATCGAAATAGCGACGAAACAATATTACGGACAAAGGTTTACGTTAATAAATTATAAATATTTTGGAATTTTTTCATTGGAAGACGGTGTACGGCGAATGTACTCTCTGTAGATGGAATCTGCCTTTGGGTCCGAAACTCTGAAGCGTAAGTACACGACTAAACAAGGATACATAAAAAATAAAAAATATATATATAAATATAATTTTAAAACGTTTTTACCGATTCGACGAATTAAAAAATGTCGAACAATTACAATTATTTAAATACAGTATTGTCTTTTTACGATATGCGAAAATCAAACATACATAAAAATGTATTTACGATATTTATGTTAACAGTACACTATTATAAACTACATATAGTTTAACTCGTGAATATTCCAAACAAAACGATATGATTACATTTTTTTAACGATTTTGTTCTGAACGCGATTCTGCGTTGTGAAAATCGCAACAAGTAATTTTTTCACAAAGATTTATTCGAACAGTGGAAAATGTAACGCGGTTCGTGTTTCCACACATAACGTTTTGGCAATGACGAATGGTTTAATCGCGGAATCGGTTCAAGAGTTGATACTATGACACATATATTTTCTATTCTGAGTACAGATCGGTTTATATTGTCATCGGTGGCTGCTTATAGTAACGCAATTCCGATTCTATAAGTTTTCCTTACTCTTGGGGGTAAAAAAATAAGAGCGAACGGTGGTAATAGAGATGAAAAATAAAACAATAAATATAGTAGTTTTTGTTAGAGTTTCGATATAAAAGAGCGCAGGATTATTGTAGGTATACACGATACGGATAAAAGTTTTTAAAAGTCGATAAATCCCTCAGGCAACTAGCTGGATTGAAAAACTTCAAATTTCGAGGTTATACTAACAATTTCGAGTTATTGTACTAAAGTGTATTAACTTTATTTATTTAGAATCATCACAACAGCTACAGGTAATGTAATTTTAACATTTGATTGTTTAATAATGTGTATACTTACACCAAAATCGTCCAAGATCAGAAGGAAAATACATTCAATGAAATTAATGTCGTATGATTTTTTCGATTGGGTTATTTCAAATTTAATATTTATACTTGAAAAATGTGGAAAAGTACTTCAAAACAGCAGTTTTCATTAGTTAATAACTAACCATTCCAAAATCCTTTGGAAATATTATTTTGCAATTTTAGATTCTGAGTGAAGCGAGGAATGTATTGATTTTACAACGATGTGTGGTTTTTTTTTATTATTATTTTGTCTGTGAACTTTTTTCCGCTCAAAAAGAATGCTTGGATGATCTCAACATGCGTTACGTTCCGTAAGAAAACTGTATCTAGTTGGTACTTTCTTTGATACGTTATTCGATTTTTCCAATAATTTCTTTAAGCGTAATTAAAAACAGCCCGAAAATCACAAAAAAAAAACCGATAAAATATTTGTCATTTCGGTTTTGGACATGGACAGTTTTCGTATTTTTTAAAAGTTCACAGTGTATTTCAAGCTTTAGACATATTTTAATAATGCTTATCATGTGCATTTATTACAGAATCGTTTTTCAATTACAATTGCATTCAAATTATCTCTGTCTGAGTAGTGTCCCACTTAAACCGATATCTACAGTACCCACGACTCGCTACCTTTTTTCATTCTTTTAATCGTTAGAAATTTCTATTTTAAAAAAGTCATAAGGATTTAATGCATACAGCAGTTGTTTCGCAATGTGAATTTTAATTTTGAATAACACCATTGTAAATACTTAAAATAATAATGAACGAATACACCTATACATTGAGATTTTTATTTATAATAGAAAATAACACCGTATTCGGGTGGCTAATAAAATGTACCAGCCGCGAGAAAACAATATTAAAAACGAGATATACTTTACAACAGCAGTAATTCAAGAGCTGTAGCGTTTAGTACTGTATTCCACCATAAATCAATGGCTACCGTTTCCAGTGCCCAGAATAGGAGCAACAAGTTCATCAATTATTTTCGACCGAGAAAAATAGTACGGAGTCGGCATCGATTAACATTTAAACGTCTTTTATAAAGAAAGAGAGCGCGAGAGAGAAACGAAATACGTATACCTACCTAGCTCTTACACGCGTCCACGTGTACGCTGTTACAATGTTAAATTGCATAGTTTATATTTTATTGTGCGCGGGACATTGCGGACAACAATTTGTTGAGACCAAACGGGTTACGGTTATAAAATATGCTCGTACATTGACATTAACGCGGTTCCCGAGGTAAATAGCGTTTACAGAATTAAAGTTTTTATTCATATGAATTGAAAACGCCACTTCGCCGAACATATCTATTTCGATTAACAATTGTTGGAAAATTCTCGAGAAACGCCATAAACGGGTTTTAATGGACGGAAAGTTAAAATTGAAAAAAATTATTCAAATTTTAAAATCCGATAAAGTTTCGAAATTAAAGTTAATTGTTCTATGATGTAAATAATAAATATATTACCATAAAAAGACCAAAATTCCGTATGTTGGTATTAGGCCACTTAGGCAGATGTGTTGTCGTCGTATTAAACTTAAAAGTATAGTTATCATCACGGTTTAAAAACTTTTTCTAAAGTCTTTTTGCATTTATTCTGCACGTTTAGAGTACCTGCCTATATAGTTTTCCACTGCATTAACCAGTGACGATTAAAACACATCTGTGTTAATAATATTATTATTTTTGCCGAGTTCGTTTTTAGATCGGAGTTTATAAAACTATCCCAAGTAACGATAAATACATGAGATTAAACTCGTGCAAACAATTTGTAATCTGATTATAAACAGTAGAACACGAATTTTCGTGTGTACCTATTTAGTTGGATGTATTTAACAGAGTTTAAATAGTTAACGTATCTTGTTTTCAATGAATTGTAGTCTATGAAATCCAAAAATAAAAAACCAATTTTTCAGCATATTTTCGTTGTTAAGAGGATTCCACGTAGTATTTTTATATGAATATTTTATTATATTTGTAAAAATATGAAAATCTCCATACACTTATTGAAAAACATAAACATTTTATATTCTTAATACGTTATATTTATTTTTTTAATTATATTTATTGTTCATAATGAGTTTTACAAAGTGTTGTTATTTTTTCTGTTCGATACTTTAATAAAAATAAAAACCATTCGAATTACAAATACGCATTTCGTTTTAGCCTTAACAAAATATTGTCCACAAATAGTATACGCTTAAGCATTTACATAATATTTTAATACAATTTATCATATTCGTTAATGATAATAAACTACTAACATCGCACAGAAACGCTTTTCGATTATAATAATTTATCATTGCTTTCAAATTCAAAATAATAATTCAACTCCAAAATCTCCGCCTAAGTAACTCATTTAGTCAATACTAACAGCTCGTAACCTTTCTTTTCTTAGAATAATAAAATTAATATTTTAGTATTTTTAAATACGTATTATTAATCGTATTTCGATTATTTTATTCATGCCTTAATTATAAATTATTCTTTACGTATGTACTTATAACATAACTTGAGTATTTTTTTTTAAAATCCTTAATGTAGATTGAGACTTTTTGGCACCGACAATTATGCATACGGTGCTGATTTGTGGTATTTTACGGTCGGACTTGGTGTTGTATTTCAATGATGATTTTAAGTTTGTCAATTTTTCAGGATCACATAAAGTATATATATATGTAGGATATAATAGTAAACTGCCAATATCTATTTATTATACTTTTAAACCACTGACATTAACCGACTTCAAGTTTGGCCTGATATATTGTAACTAGACAATATTTTCGATACTACCGAAACATTAAGTTTAATTACAATTACCAGTGCGTAATAATATATACGCGTTTCAACTCTAATACCAAATATAAATGCAATTCAGCAGCAATTTTATTCGACCTATTCGATTTTACTCTGAAGCAGTGTTTATGCGACGCGTTCGAAAATAGCGGCATGAATTATTAATATATGTAGTAGGACGTCAAGTCTCTTAGAACACTGTCAGATGTATACGGTTAAACTGATCTTAAAACTTGAATAAAAACAAAAGTAATTGTAAAGTTTAACCGTTTTGTAAATATTTCACTATACGATACTTTTGTCATAATACCGTTGTCAAAACGCCACTTCTGAAACGTATTTATGTGAATGACGTTTATATATTACAAACTGGTCGAACTGACATCCAATTGCATACGGTATAAACGGGGTTTTAAAGACAAAGTACACGGTAAACTTTACGTATAACGCATTTAACGTATAATTCACCGTAACGAGTTGTGAAAGTTGAATAATCGAGAAGATAATTTTCAATGAAATGACCAAGAAGCTTTTATAATGTACTAGACGAGCGCGAAATAGTTTTTAAATACGTTTACGAATAAATAATCGCTTAACAACCGGTTGGTTAATTAATGTAAATTAATCAACTGCGTTAAAGAGCAGACGTCGAATTAAAAACGCGTATGAAAACAACACTGCAGTGAAATATTGATAAATCGTCTGTACGTACATTGAAAACGGCAGCGCATTTAGGATGCTCGTGGATTTCCGCAAAAACCATTTTCACGCTATTCTTTCTCTCCCTCTATCATTGGAATTTTTCAGATTTCTTCTGGCTTATTGTAAAACAACATTTTCTATAATTATAATAAAATCCTAATTTAATGTTTTTTTGTTAAATCTGCTTCAATATTTAATTATGCTATTAAATCTAGCAGTTTCTCTCCAATGCATGAATAATTGTTTATCATATGTATTTGGTGTTGAAAAAGATCTTACGCCATAGAGCGATATTGCTTGATAGCGCACACGAAAATGTTCTGAAAGCAATATTTATCATTTATTCCATAATTTCTTTCATTTATTAGTTCATGGCTGTCAGGAATATAATCCACAGAAAAATACACTTTGAAAAATTGTAAAAATTTGACCCTTTTGTCCCACACTAAACGCGCACCTGATTAAAGGAAATACGTGATATTCAATACAAAGAGCCACGCGAATATTGGAAAGATCGTAAATTCTCATTTTATTAAACACGTTTTAATTATCAATTTTGTTTATAGATTTCAATTAAAATTTATTGTGCATATACAAATCTTGTTCTATTTTATTATACAATATAAACCGTTTAAAAATTATATCCTACTATTAATCAAATTTATATATTTTCTTGCGTTTTGTAATTATTATTATTTCGGGTTTTTCTTCTTCTTTTTTAGCGGTATAAAAATATATTATAATATTCAAATGTATACTGCTGATCAATGTCTCTCGAGAATTTTCGATTTAATTCGGAAAAGGTTGGTTGTGAAAAACTGAAATAAGTAATTCTCAAGAGACAGGGGTGTTTTTTTTTTTTTCAAAAAAATTTATGTTTAAGACATTTCGTAAATAAAACACATCCGTGCGTATTATGCAGAGTTGTGTTTTCTGGATATATCACTAAACAAACTATCTTATCCCATTACTTTTCATTAACTATTGTAATTACACGGTATAGTCGGAGAATTAAAAATAAAAATAATAATCCGAGAAAAGATATTGTATTAAATGTAACGTCGAAATTCCTACTCGGGCCGAGATGTTGGTTTGTACAATAGTAAAATTATTCTTTTATTTTTATGTCCGTATTTTTTGTACACGGCGCAAAAAAATTAATTCCCTGAGCATAATTAAAATCGGACGCGCGTATAAAAACGAAACGCGCGATTCGTATTCGGAGTGAATCGACTGTACGACCGCGCGTAACCATTGTAAGCCGAATTCAATACACTCTGACCGCGATAGACATTACCGAAACCGTTGGTAAACACGTCTGAACAGTATCTGCCGAAATAATATACCGTACAGCCGTTGTTCGCGAAGTGTCTGTGGACGAACGCAATTGTAAAACTAGAAAATTCAATTTACGGTCCGGTGTCGGGTGAAAAAAAAAAGGAAAATACGCGCATATTAACACGCACACAATGATGTACGTCGAGGTGTCTAGGTCGAGAAACAAATATATATCGTCAAATAACAATAATTTTCTTTTCATATATAATAAAATCAAATAAAATACAACAGTATTCGTAGCCGTGACGACGAAAGTCACGATGGACGGACGGACGGACGGACACGACGGACGGACACGACGGAATAATAATAACAATAATCCAACGAATAATCACAGTTTTTTGATACTTTAATAGTGAACGCATTTTTCATTCTCCCTGCGATAATCTATTATTCGTTCTTTTGAATAATGACTATTTGATTAATTATAATTAAAAATACATTTCAATTGTAGTCTTCGAACCGTTCGATCTGCTCCATACAATACTCGTTCTTGTCCCCGTGCACGTTTTATGTTGACGATTAAAAACAATACAACCGATTTTTTTATCTTTTTTGATGCGTGCGTGATTGGCCATAATCAATAACAGCAACAGATAAATTAAGTGTATAGCCAATGATAAATTATGGTATTGTTCGAATAAATTGTACACCTTTTCATAATAAAGTTGAGTATCTACTGCATAGTTTATGAATAAAGAAGTTCATTTTAAACAAATAGTTTTCATAGTCCTTATAAATTATTTTCTTTTTTTCTTTTACACGTGAGCACTTTTCCCTTCGACGAGACATATCTACATAGTTTAGTCATCGCTAACCTAGCTGTGAAGACCTAACGTTTAGACAGATTAACACTATAAATTCTAACTAGGGTTCCTCAAAAAAAAAAAAAGTGAGACCAACCCTAACAAATATCGTGTTGTTGTTTCAATAAAAACACGTCGTCGTGACTATCAAATTGATAAAAACCAGTTAAAATTATCACACGTCCGTTTTAACCAAATCAATTTTAATTATTTAATTGTAATTGAAATAATAAAAGACTTAAAAATTATTATCAACTATACACGTATACGAAAGTATTAAATAGACGTATTGCGTCGTCGATAATAGGTTTATAGAATAGAAAGATAATTGTATGACGAAAAATCATTCGAAGCGTGATTATATGATATGTGTGTACCATTAAAAGTATTTAATATATAATTTAGTTTATTCAAAACATTTTATAAATTAAATTATGGAATTTGCTGATCTTTCATATTTATTGACGAAAATGTTATTGAAATTTTTTCGTAGTACTCAATTGAGAAAAATTGATTTTCATATTATATTTTATGATGTCGGCTAGCAATTATCTGTCAATATCTTCGAAATACAATTAATTAAAATAAGATAAATATGCATTTTCTAGACTGTAATTCGTCAAAAAATTTAAAATTAATTTTATTTTTGTTTACTTTTTATAGAGATTTTGACTTGGATGAAATTCTTCACATTGGCCAATATTTATTTGTATTTGTTTGCATTCTAGTCGAGAGGTTGAAGAGTTACCATGTAAGCGATGCATTTTAAGTTAATGATTGTCGTGTAGTGGTATGTAATAAATCATAAGCGTCACGGGGGGGGATATTATAACGGGGACAGCCCTTTGGCTTTGAACTCTATAGAAAACGGACAATTTGTCGTCATGGGAATTATGAACACGTGTTTGCAACTCGTATTTAATCAACTGCACGTCATCAATATAGCTGCTGAAGAGAATTCTAAAAGATCTCTAATGGAATCTACCACCCCTGATTTTTCTTTCTTCGGTGTATTTTTTGTATCCCTTATTTTTTTGCCTCTTATTTCTATCCACCTCAATCATTTATTAGCTCGAATGAATACGCCTTTGTTTTCGCAGGTCCACTTTTGTCATTCTTATTAATGATCATCCTTTCTTGAACGAAGCGTATACTAAACAAAAAAAGCCCATTATCGCAATAATATTTTATATTATAAAGGTTTAATTTTATTAGTAAATTTTCTCGCAAGACTAATAAAGCGTTTATGGTCGAACAATTATTGTGACTACGCATTTACCAGATCGTGAAATATAGAGAAAATATTATAACTAAAAATTATTCTATTATAATAAAATTAAAAATTATACAGAGATTATTAATTATAGTTTGTATTTATTTTATAGAATATTGCACATTTATAGAACACATTTTGTCTTGTGTATTGACCACCCCCACTCATTTCATTCACTTATACACAGTGGTGACTCGTGGTCGCTGATTGTGGGAGCACAACTCTCTAAGTCGTACCTATATAGTCCTCTCTTTAAATTAAAAATAAATCCCTAAATGGCTAATCATTTGACAGCAATCGCCCGATTTTCCTATTGCATAGCCGGAAATAAAGCTCTACGTGCTTATGAATCATGTGATTCGGGGGAAAAAATTATCTTTAATATAAATAATAATATATTGTTATTTTATTGTTGGAACGACGCGACGTGACTTTTCGTCCCTGTACGTCATTACATACAATTCATACGTATTCGGCCCTGGTACTTGCAAAACCAATAGGTCAAAAATAAATATTTGTTATTATTTTACTTGATCCAATTTTAACAATATTTGAATAAACAATTAAATCATTCATACATTTTAAAATAAAATTAAAATTTTTTTCTTTTCTTCTATTTTAAGTAGGAGTCAAAGCCAGGAACTGCTTGAATTTAGAATATAAATTTTCTAAAGCAAAATGCAGGTAATATATTATTACGTATTAAAAATGAAGGTTGTAGTTCTACTTGGGCGTTAATATGTTGAAATTGAATTACCGTGCGCAGAATTTAATATCAGGTGCAACGTATAATATCAAATCCGTTTTATTTAATGATTAAGCCCTAACCAAATCAAATATACCTACTGCTATGAGTCATGAGATCAATATAATATGTAATCATTGAGGATAAGTATGTAGTCTCACGTTAAATGAAAATAATTTTTTGTAGACTCAGACTCAGACTCGACAGCCACAAAAATGATGTTACGTTTTCAAAATTATTATTAAAATAATTTTTCGAAATTTCAATCAAATATTCACACGTGATGTGAATTTGATCCTTTTCAAATTGTACGTCTAATTATGTATTGCTTATTTATAATACGATTGTTGGAACATTAATAATTTAACTTCCAAATACCGTGTTTTAGTTCAATAACACTATAAATTAATAATTTGTCATTTTCAATGTTTTTATTTGAAAAAACACAACAATACAGAATTAGTTTGTCTTATAAAAAAACAAAAACAAAAATTGACTTGGTTATTTTATTATGCGTAGTGTTCGATATGTTAAAATAACTCGGTTCAACACGTAGTGGTGATTTTAAACATCACAATCTTGATTTTAAAATTGCGTATTCATATTAAAATACAACACGTTTACGATTACCTTTCTATTCTATCAACCTATTATCGACGATACAATATGTCTATTAAATACTTAAATTTATTTTGTAAATGACAATAAAATAACGGGGGCTTACACAAAATAATTATAAAAAGTTATTTTCTCCTACAATTGATATTTTACTAGAATCATTAATATCATTAATACTGATAAATAATTAAAAATAATGAACGATTATTAAGATATTGCAATGTCAAATTAATGTAGGTAGTAGAGAATTTGAGATAACCAACATTTACCCTCATTTGTAATAAACTAATTAAAGTCGAGATAACCCACAAAAGTAGACACCATTCAATAAAATCAATAATATAGTTGGCTGATCCAATATTTATTAGAACTTCGGAGACATTTACTAAATTTTATTAGTACTCGTGTATATATATATATATACTAACTATAACAGTATTGATTAAAGTTAATTAATACATTGATTTTGAAAACATGTGCTTAGATTTCGCTCAAAATCAAAAGCATCTACCACGTTTACGTGCTAAACTATCATTGCGTAAAGCTAATTTTTAATGTGACGAATGAAAATACAGTGACTTTTGGACATAATGTTTTCATTATATCTGAGCGTCCAATTCACAGTATCAATTTACTATTTGTCACCAACAAACCTATACTCACCGTATAACACACGTGTAGTCCGTCCGAGTGTGAAGTCTGTGATGAGCACTGGAAATGACAACACCGTTGCCGAAACACGTAAAGTACGTGTATAAGTGTTGAAGAACAGACGAATCAATAACGTTGTTGACGGGACGTTCGTATAATTATCAAAAAAAGTTCTTGACCGAACAGCCGCAGAAAATGTCCGTCGCGTACGGTGTGGAAATTACATTCACGTGTGTAACTCGTCAAATCAAATTAATCGTACCGCAGTTCGGTAACGAAATAACGAACCGACGACGGAACCGATGTTTATTCAGATACGTACAGTGCCATCTATTCGGAGGTCTCCGCAAACGGTACCGGTAGACAACGCAAGTGTATTCGATTTTGAAATCGTCTTTTACTAACCACCAGTTAATTAAACAAAGCGTTTTTTTTTGTTATCCTAGAAGAATGTAACGTTCCCATTTCCCGCCGGTTTTATTAGTTCCCGTGTGTCTGGGCACGGCTCGGTCGCGTGCTGTATGATTGCAACACTTCGGAATTAAAGACCGGGAAAAACTCGGGAAAAATTCGAAAGGCGTGGGTGTCCTCAAACAAATTGCATCGTCCTATCAAAAAACTGGCGATTCCGCGTTTAGAATTACGCGATTCCGTAATAACGGAGTTTTAACATCGCTACCATTTCATAATACAGTTGGACGATCGCGTGCGGTGTCGTTGGCAATAAGCAACGTCTGCACGTCGTGGATATTGTTCGCAAACAAACATCATATATTTCATACGAACTTTTCGGGTTAAAACAAACAAAACTCGCGATTTTGACCACTTCTAAATCTGCCCCGCGGCCGTCCCGGGCGGTATTCACTTATTATTAACCTTGTACTTCGGCACCTAAGTCGACAGAACCCTTAACCGTACACGTGCACGTAGATAACGTGTATGCACAACGTGTTTCGGTACGTGGCCGCGGTCCCGTATTTATTATACAGTTAAAACGTTTTGTGTAAATCTGCCTATTTTTAAACGTATACAGGACGTAATGGAACACAACGTGTAAGCGTATGCGTTACGTGTTGTTTGTTCGTCTGAACATTTGGGAACCATTTTAGCAAACCCTCGCAAAATCAACAACTTTTTTAACGTTCTTAGTTGCCGTTTTAGACGGTGTTAGAAACGATTCGCGAAGTCAACACACTACAAAAATACAAACGTAGATTTTTTTTTTTTTTAATCGTTTTCGTTCGTTTAAAGGTTTCTTTCTATCGGTATGGTAAAAACGATATTTAATTATCTCTACCATGTTTATCGAATTATTGATAAATAACCCATTTGTATTTTTTTCGGAAATGCGTCTTTACGACACCAAAATTATAAAAACTAAATATTAATTTTTTTTTTTTTAACATGTTAACCACTCCTGCTTTGTCAATACGTTTTTATGTACCCAATTGGGTACACGTAAATACGATTTACGAACACAGAAACATATTTCGTAGCACATCAGACGAACAAATTTTCAATTGGCGATTTGATATTTTAGAAACTCAATTTTATTTTCGTGTTACAAAAAAATAATTATTATTTTTACATAAACTTTATTTTAAATTATGTATTTATAGATTTATGAATTAAATGTAATTAATTCTTAAATTCTAATCACCAAAGAAATATTACTAACCATTATTCCGATCTTGATCTAGTAAACTATAAATTTCTTGGCGATTCGCTTTGTTTAAATTTCCAACGGACGTTCAGCACACGAAACAAAACCGTCCGCACGCGCGGTACACGCACAACTAACTATCCAACGCAAGATAACGATGAAAAATAACGATTATATTTTTTGTTGTGTCTAAAAATACATTTTTTCCCCGCAACCAAAATCGTACGAACGAATAATATCGACAATGACACCGCACTGGACGAACTTAAAAACAGTATTCTAGTTACGGGCTACACGTACCATATTTGGTACGCGATTGAGAATCACAAATGTTCGGTCACGATTGTTGGTCCACAAACTAAAAATATCGTATTTATTCATAAAGTGTTAGGGTTCGTAGTAGGAAAGGCTATTTCGTATTCGCTTAAAATGGCGAACGGTACACACGACCGGTCAACCCGGTTAATCTCGGAAAACCGCGTTAGAAATCCACCACGGATCGATGACTAACTTGGAACCAACGTAACTGAGAGCCACACGCTTTGGCACCGTCATTCCGTGGAATACGAACACATCGACCACGTTTCGAATAGACCTATTTTTTCCTTCCTTAACCACCGGCCGAAATAGCTCAGTTGGGAGAGCGTTAGACTGAAGATCTAAAGGTCCCTGGTTCGATCCCTGGTTTCGGCAAACAAAAATTTTTTGGATTATTTTTTTTATTTTTAGCGATTTAAAAAACCGTCGCGTCGTGTATTCGATCCACGATTAGAAAAAAAATTCAAAAAAATTCAAACCGACGACGCTGAACGAACGACGACGGCTTAAAACGGTCGCCGAAATCCGATCGACATTATATTATTCGCGTGTCGCACGAAACGACAAAAAAATTTTATTATTTATATAATATGGCGTTATTGAAACGCCACGTTTGGCAACACTGGCAGTCGCTATCAAAAGCGTATTTTGTAAATAGCGAACGAAAAAAAATAAAAAAAAAAATTCCAATAATTATTATCAATTACGACGAACGGGTTCACCGCCCCGGAACCCCGTAGTCCGCTCGTCCGCGTGTTGTTTGACGCGCACCGGCGCTCGTCGTCCCACGGAGATAACCCGGATGACGCGGCGGCACGTCGTTCTACCGTTGCCGACGACGTCCCGTTCCGCGTAGTTTTCGACGAACGGCCGCGGCGCGCCATGCCGCCGACCCGTGTTCTCGCGTTCGTTCCGATTGCACGGCGGTGACGACGTGACGGATTGCGCGACTGGTCGGCTCGCGCCCGCGACGACGAACGATGCGATGACCCGCGCTCAAACGAAGTAAGTCCGTCGGCCGGCTCGTCCTCGTCGTCGTCGTCGTCGGGTGTGTCAACAACCTCGTCAGTCGTTTCGCGCGGCGGTCGTTGACGACAACGTGTTTGTCGCGCATCTTGTGTTCCTGTTGGAAAGAAAACTCGATCGATTCGCGCGGACCGGGCGTGTGGTGGTTTACTCGACGAGACATTCGCTCACGTTTGTTTGTTTGGTCTTTTTTTTTTTTTCGTTTTTTTTCATTTTTGTCTTAAGATCATTTCAGACGAAACAAACGGCAACTCTAGTCATGAAGCCGAGTCGCCGGCCGTACCGATCGACTGTTACCTGGACACGCGATAACGTACGGCATCACGTTTTGATTATATTTTAACATCTTGTACAACACGACTGGATCAACGCTTCTCTTTTGGTGTCGGGGAAATTTATCTTTCTGAGCTCTATACCAATAAAAATTATTTTTATTATTTTACATGTGTAAGCGACAAACGAGCATGAATAACACTTTTAACAGCTAGTCAAACATAGCGACAACGCGCGACGTTAGTTATGGGGGTCGTTAAGAAAAATAAAACCGTGGTCAGAAAAAGCCCTAGACAGCATCAGTGCAAATATTGTTATAAGATTTTCCCGTTTCCCAATGTGTTGAAAAAGCATTACAGGGTTCATACCGGTGAACGTCCGTACGAGTGTGACTTGTGTGGAAACAAATTCACGCATCAGAATACTCTTAAAAATCATAAGTTGTGCATTCACAACTGTGGTCGGGAAGAAGATTTCACGTGTGGTCATTGCGACAAAAAGTTTCCCATCAAGGAACGCCTTATTGAACATGTGCGCATTCATACTGGATATTTTCCACACAGGTATTATTCTATATTTAACGTACAGTTTTAGGTTTATGTACTTCATAGATGGTAAAAATTATAACAAAAAATTTTTAATTCATTCGTTTGAATTCTAAGTGTAATGATTTTTCTTTATTTTCAAAAAGTTAATCTGGTGATGAATATACTACAATCAATATATTATATATAATTAATTTACTAAATGTATGTATTTTTTTCCTCGGAAAATGATAATTAACCAAACCTTTATTAAACACACTTGACTACTGCAATAATTTATAATGCTCATATACTGGAACATAATATACACTCCATAGATTATACCAAATGCTCTATAATTATGTTATTATTATTTTATTACTATATCGTTATGGGTAATTGAAATTGTCAAGTATAAGATAATACTATAAAACCTTGACATAGATCAAATAATATTTTATTATATTTATATATGTAATAGTAATTTGTTTTACCATTATTACCTACAATCTATATTATCAGCGATTCGAAGTATTCATGTTTTACCAAACGTCTCGTTGAAATCAAACGTTCTGACTGTATTATTTTCATTTGAAGTGTCATAGAATTGTTTTAATCATTTCAGTATGCTAAAATGTTTTGAACGTAGATGTTTAAAGAGAAGGAGGAGTATATTTAAAAAAGATAAATGCATACATTTAGTTGAATTGTCCATACATTTCAGTGTCAATCAATTTGGTATGCTATGTTATCACATCAAGTTTTATTTTGTGAATAAAAAAAATTTACAATTTATTAATATATTTAGACGATATCGACGACATAATTCGTGATTGTTAGTAATGTCTCGATGCAATTCAGAAGTCATTGTAACAACAACAAAAATTGCACTTTTAAATGTTTGAACGTTTGGTTTTTGTTTTTTTTCCAATTGAAATTTCTTGAGCGTTTTCTATACATTTTTTAGATGTGACAAGTGCTTAAAATCCTTCACGCGAGCCAGTCAACTGTGGCAACACGCGCGTTCTCATAACAAACAGTATACACTAGAATGTGCAATATGTCATCAATTGTTCGCCTGTCGTTCGGTGCTGCGCGGCCATATGAAACGGCATATGGGACAAAACGATTATGTGTGCGAGGTGTGCGGCAAAGCGTTCTTACGTAGGGACGGTCTAACCAAACATCTATCTAGCTACCACAATAACATACGGGCGTTCACGTGCAAGATTTGCCACAAACAGTTCAAGGGGCACATGATACAACATTTGAGGACGCACAGACACGAAAAGCCGTACGAGTGCAAGAGCTGCGACGCCCGTTTCGTGCAACGTTCCCAGCTGACGGTGCACGAGAGACGGCATAGCGGCGAGAAACCCTATCCGTGTCCCGTTTGCAAAGTGTCGTTTGCACATTCCACTGCCATGAAAATGCACGTCAGACGTCACACGGGTGAAAAGCCGTTCAAATGTCTGGTCTGTACCAATACCGCCTTTACGCAGTTGCCGCATTTAAAAAAACACATGTTGACCATTCACAAAACCGACAAACCGTACCTGTGCGTTAAGTGCAATTCGTACTTCAAAACGAAGACCCAAATAATAACCCACGAGGAAACGTGTTCGCCGAAACAAGAGTCCAAAGAGTTCGTCCCTCCGGGCATGGCCTTGGATCGGATGCGTATGCTGTTGGCGGTTTTACTGATCCGGATATCGACCACCGAACGTTTGACCGCGTTAGGGTTCGGGAAAAGACTTATAGATCTGGTATTGTGCGATTCGATCGAAAATTCCGGCCGTTGTCCTTACCGCGGGACCGACGTGAGCGAAAACGATCTGCTAAAAAAGAATATTGAAATACTATTGGACTGGACCGTCCCAAAAATGTATATGGATCGGTTCAAGAGCGAACGACGTACGACCGAAGAAATTTTAGAGGAACTAACGTCGTGACTTTTTTAGCATTTTAGAATAACATGCCTAAGCATGTGACTTGTAAGCTTTTCTGTAGGTTAAATTCATAAAAAGATTTTTTTTTTTATGAACGATTTGTGCCATTATCGGGTTTTATTTATTAGACAAAACGTCTAAAACAATTTTTTTTTCTTATGGTTTTTATTTGATTCAAATGATAATAGTAATAATAATTCTAAAATAATGAAATCTACGATTTTGATATTTTCTCGAATTTTCACAACAACCATAACAAATGTCTTCGACAAACGTAATTATGGCACAAGTACGGCAGATTAAATCGAATAACGAATTATATTGTATTCTGCAAGTTTAACGAGCTACTACGATTATCTTCTATAGCTATAGCTATCTCGCAACGCTCTATTTACAGTAATAGCTCAAAATTGGTGGCGGTAAATTTGAGTACGATACTGGACAGTAAAAAAAAAAAAAATAATGTAAATAGTTTGAGGATATTTATTCCGAAGTATGTTCAAATCGGATGATGTTAATTAATTGTGTATCATAAACAACTTACAATAATCTATATTTAAATGACACGTAATTAAGCTTTTTAATAGATAATGGATATTAATTAACTTATTAATATTATATTGGTGTTGGTTTTCACAAATGTTAATATCACAATGTATGTACACCCTTTATGTACACCCTTTTGCTTCTCGCTGTAACTAATTTATTCTATCATCTTGTAGTTTGATTTTAAGACATACGTATTAGTCAAATTTATTATTATTTATTCAAACCGAAAATGAATTATTTTTAGGTGTTTGTTGTTGGATGCCAAAGTTTAGAAGTTAATTGATTATTATTATTTTTATTTATTACTTTTCGTAAACCAAAGACTTTACCAAGATTACCAAAGAATAACATTCTAGTCACACCAGAAGGTTGGTGAGAACCTCCACTTTATCCAACAATTTTTGTTCTCTAAAATCTGTATATTTATATTATATATTTCCGTAATAATTTCTAATCATTCAAATGATCAGTTCAAATGAAAGTATGTAATCATTTTTTCCGTAATTCCAGAGCATCAATAGGCATAATGAAAAACAAAAAAACTCTTGGTTTTATTGACATTTTTTTTTTTTTATTAGTTTGATATATATATATTGTTACTCTTTAGTTGCTAGTTAAGAACTATCTTTGTTGTGTTCAGTTTTATTAAATTTTTTTTTAATCGTTTTATTATAAATATAATTATTTGTATCTATTTATATTATATAAACATTTATTTAATGTGTGCAGATTAGTGAATTATAACACAAGTAATCGGGAATGTTATCAAATTAGTTTTATTTATTAGGTTACCAATTATGTGCAAATTATGGTGTCATATATTGAATTTTCTTTGGGAACTTATGTTGTTTGAATATCCATCTACTCATTGTTTTGATATTAAAAATAAAAAACTAAACTAATAAGTGATTTCTGTCTATTTTGTTTTACTTTTTCCTCTAAACGATCTACATTCTCCAGTTAAATATAGATGTTACAAAAAACGTTTGTACAACACATATTGATATAACAATGTCCATGTGCGCTGTCCACCATTGGAATCATCAGCGTTTGACATTCAAAGTAAATATTCAATAATTAAATCATACGCTTATCATAAGTTATCAGTTGGAAATTTAACACAATATGCTAATCTAGGTTTGTAATAAATGTATACCGATAACAGTATTAATAATATGTTCGTGTGTAGTTGATCCTAAAGTAGTTATAATAAAAAATTTGACATGTTTTAAAATGTTATTTGAAAAATCGTATTATATTTACAAAATATTTTAATCACTGTACAATCACTAAACATCATCGCTGACTTCCCAATTTTGTGATAAACTTTTTTTCTTTTTCAAATTGGAATTTACTTTATTATTTTGATCAGTGTTTATTGACAATTTACGTTTAACCTTTTGTGGTGTTTCTTTGGATTTATTGACACCTACAATTATGTCACATTTCACTTCAGCTTCTTCCTCGGATTCACTTTTTACATTTTCTGATTTACTGAAAGTGTAAAAAATAACTAGTAACAAACATACATTTTTTTCTTTTTTTTTTTTAGTAATAATAATTTAGTTTTAAAATGTATTATTTCAGAATATTATCCAATATCGTTCCTATATTCGTGTGTCATAGTTGTATTTTTTGTACATTTCTCACACTTAAAAAAAACAATTAAAACATTTGGAATAATTTAAGATGCCATCAAAAAATGATTGGATTTTTACAAGTATTATACAATTAACATTTTAAAAAAATTTTATTGGCTATTGTATTAGTTTGACGCTCATAAGTAATAATATATTTACTGTACCTGAAATAATTGTTACTCGTCATACAAGTTACTCTACAGTCTAAAAACAACGAACAAATTTCAACAGGCTTTTCACTACCGTTGAGTTCCCACACTGAAATATGGCCATCACTCAATGCTGTTACAAGCCAATTGTCAACTTTCATCAAACATTTCACTCGAACATCTCCTATTTTCATGTCCCATATACTTTCGTTTTTAATGATATTACAACAACGCAGTGAACCATTTTCTGTGCCAAAACACACCAAGTGTTCCTGCAAACACAAGAAGTGAGTAATTTACGTATTATTATGAAACTGTTACATTAAACAAACTGAACGCAAATTGTGTTATTACCGTTAAAAACGTGACACCATGTATTTTCTGATTATCTTCAATGGTACACGCAATACCAGCAGTTTCTACATTATAAATCATTAGTTTTGTGTTAAGCGATAATGCGTAATATTGTCCGCCCGGAGACCAAACAATTTTATCAAAAAAATAATACGCAGTCATACTAATAGTTAAAAATAAAAAATTAATATTAATCGATCGTTAACAAACAAATTGTAAAGAAATTGCACGACTTGCCTAGAATGATTTGTAGTGTATGCGGGTCTGCCTTTTATTAAATTCCAAGTTCTCAGAGTTTTGTCTTTTCCAACAGATAATGCTAACTTCCCACTAGGATGAACCGCTAAGAATGAAACGGCTACAACAAAACGAATTTGATGAAAATAATTCTGATTGGCCTTTATTTTTCACGAATATCACTATTTGCCATGATGTTACCTGATCCTTTATGGGCTTTATCCCAAAGTTTCTTTAGCTTCCACGAACCAGTCTCAAACATTGCTATAGAACCGTCGTCACTTGTGCTGATTAAATGTGATTCGTCTGGTGTGAATGTCAAAGACGTTACGGTGCCGCTATGCTGCAGTATGGTGTGTACGTGACATCGCCTGATCATGTTGTATACTTCTATGGTTTCATCCGTACTGCTTGATACCATATACTTAGACGTACACGATACCGAACGGATACTGGCTTGATGTACATGATCGTTAAACGACTGTACCAGTTCGCGTTCTTTGGACTCCTAAATTTATTCAAGTAAAAAGCAAAAAATAATTTGTAAATTGTCTTACTCCTACACGAGTATTATGATGTTGTCGACATACCTGACTCTTATAACGAAATTTTATACCGATCACGAATGATTCGTAACTTCCGAGTATAATTTCAAAAATGTCCATATCGTAAATTATAGATTATATTAGGCAGGAAAATTGAAATTTTAAATAAGAAACCACGTTTATTTCTAAATTCGTATTTTCCTCGTTATCAGTTCTATTATCACATTAATATTAGTGCCTGTGGTTACGATCGGTAACCGAGAAATATCTATGGTTCTATCTGGTCTCAAGCACAAAGTTGTCATTTAAGTAAAGGGCTTATCATTTGATAAATATTTTATGAGATTACCTACCAGATTAGTTCAAACTTGCGGAATGAAATTGAGTGAATTATGTTTTATTTGAAATGAACATTTACGTTTAATTATTAAACGTGTAATTAAATTCAATTATATTTATAAATAATGAAGGATGACTACGAATAAAAATTGCCTATGTTGCTGCTTATGAAAACGACAGGACAAGGAACATTGACTAAATCATGACTAATCTTTATACGACAACAGCGTTAACGGAGTTTACTCCGTTAAGTCCAGAACAAGAACAGTCATCTGTCAGTTCTTTCTTCTCAAAAGTATTCAGCTTTAAAACGAGCCCGACAGATGGCAATGATAATAGTGCCGAAATCAAGACCGAACCGGTTGTTGACAATGTAAAAATGTTTATAAAAAATTACACCAACATAATAACATTTAAATTATAAACGAATATAAAAATGATGGTTAAAAATAATTTAAAATAACTTACATTTTATAAATATAACATTGACAGTGAAAGCCATATTTACTAAAATTAAGTATATTGTAGTTTGAAATTTCTATTTATAAATTTTTTTTTTTTTCATTTATTTACATAATTAGGATCAAGCTGAAAAAGATACTTCGCAAGCTCTTGCAGTTATAGATGCAAGAAATTTACCAAATATTTTAAAGAGAGTTGGTAATTTATTACCAATTCGATCAGGAGTAAGTTTATATTCATTGTAACAAATATAGGTAGCTTGTAATAATTTATTTGTATTTTAAGGATTGTCCACCTAACAAAAATACTGATTTAAAACAATATTGGATGCCTGATTCTGTAAGCAAAGAATGTTATGACTGTTGTGAAAAGTTTACAACTTTTCGACGCCGTCACCATTGTAGAGTATGTGGACAAATATTTTGCTCGAAATGTTGTTATCAAGAAATACCTGGAAAAATAATGGGATGCACTGGTAAGATAATTTTGTGTTGATGTAATCACTTAATTAAACTTTTGTTTCTTATTAGGAGACCTCAGAGTTTGTACCTATTGTTGCAAAGTAGTATTGTCCTACTTACAGTCTGCTGCTAAAGATGTAGTATTATCCCTTGACTTGGTATCGCTTAGAAATGAATTACTAATGAAATTAGGCAATAATGAAGTATTAACTAATACTAATCTAACCAATAAATATTTTGAAAATTTAACTGAAACAACTAATTCTCCTAGTAGAAAAGTGTCTGTTGGCTACCAAGAAGAAAATTTTGCATTATCCAGGTACATTTAAATTAATTATTTAACTCATTATTTTCAGTTTTGTAATAACAATAAATTTTACTTTATTAGATCAAGTACATTGGGTAGTTTATCTCCAATAGAACCTGCAAATGATCCAAACGTATCTGATCTACACAGTTTGTTTGAGGAAATCACACAAATGAATGGTGGTTTGAGCTTAAAAACACACCGGTATCATTTAAGAAGTTACCATTCATGTTTTCTTGGACATAATTTAATTGACTGGTTACTAAACCACGAGAAAGTTACTAGCAGGTAAAATATAGTAACTTTATTAACAGATGAAGTTGATTATGACTTATAATTAACTTTAACGAATCAAGTCATTTAGTTCATTTATTAAAAATAATATATTAATTACATGAATTAATAAAAATATATATCTTTATCTAAAAAATTTCAACAAATTAAATTTTATTATAACATTTTCATTAAAAAAATCTGCATATATTTGGAATTATTAATTTTGATTGCTTATTTTGGAATATAGACTATTTATGAAACATGATTTGATTAATCATAGCATTGCTATGATTTGTTTTATTTCCAATTAATAATCATTGTATTTATGTATTCTACTTTAGAATGCATGGCACAGCAATAGGACAAATACTTTTAGATGCAGGTTACATAGAAGATGTAATGGAAAATTTAGGAGACTTTATTGATGGAAATTATTTGTATAGATTTTGTTCTGTTCTGCCAAATCAATCAAACAAAAATGTGAAAAATACCACTATTAAATCTAAAATTTATGGTAAATATTAATATTAGTTATTTATCAGCTAAAATGAGTATTTGTTATTTCTTTATGTTTTTTTTTTTTATTTATATATATACCATAGAAAAACAAAGTTCAAATGTTTCTAATGGAAGCTTTAAGTTAGATTTAGATTTTCATAATAACACAGTTCAAATTTCAAAACCAAGTTCTCAAAAAATGAAACAAAATTCCGGTAAAATTAATCATTTTAACACTAATAACTAAAATATAATTGTATTTAAAATAAATTATAATTTTAGTTATTGAATCGCGGCCTATAGACACACTAATAAAAAAGTTGTTAGACACTATTGCAAATACCTACCTACGCAATAATTTTGGCACAATGAAAATTTGGAGTTCCCCAAAAAAATTGGAAGAAGATAATAATGAAGCTTATATTTTCAATTACTTGACGTTAGTAATTTGTTTATTATTGATTACAAAATAAAGAAAAATGTATATTTGTCAAATTGTAATTTATATTATTTACTAAATCAATTAATATACTTTTTTATGCATTTTTAGAAATATATTTGAAGACCATAAATTAAACTTTGTCAAACAAATGTTGAAAAAGAATAGCCTCTCCAATAATTGGGTTGACACCTTGATAGCGCTTTCTGATTTAATTATTAGTGAGCTGTCTCCAGATATATCTACAGATTCAGAAAATATGAATATTTGCCAGTTTGTAGTTTCTTTAATTAAGATTCACACTGAACCAAAATTTCAAGACATGTTAATTTATAAATAAACCAAATAATAAATAATAAATTACCTGGCTTGATATTTTGAAGTTTAAACAATTTGACTGACCTTTAAGCACGTTGTATCTAACAAATGTTTTTTTTATTTTAGTTATTTACAGATAAAAAAATTAGAAGGAGGTGAACGAAGTGATAGTTGTATTGTTAGTGGTATTGTGTGTTCAAAAAATATTTCAAATAAAGCAATGGCGTCGAGAATTTCTGGACCTAAAATTTTACTGCTTCAGTGTTCTATAATTTACCAACGTGTTGAAGGAAAACTATTATCGTTAGAACCCGTTATAATGCAAGTAGGTTAATTAGTAACTAATTTATTGAATTGTATTTTATATATTACCATTTGTATAGGAACATGATTACTTCAGAAATATTGTGAGTCGTATTAAATCAATGAAACCTGATCTTGTGTTGGTACAAAAAAGTGTATCTAGAATTGCACAAGAACTTTTTAATCTAATGGGTATAACATTAGTATTGAATGTCAAAGCATCTGTTTTAGAGCGTATTGCTCGATGCACCGGTGCTGAAATATTAACATCAGTCGATGCACATATGGGAAAACCAGTATTAGGATCATGTCAACAGTTTTATGTGGAAAAATTTGGAAATAAAGCTTTAATGTTTTTTGAAGGATGTCCAATACCAGAACAAGGGTGTTCAGTTTTACTTAGAGGCAGTACTATTAAACAGTTAAAGATATTAAAAATTATACTTCGACAATTAGTATTAATGATATATAACTGGAAGTTAGAAAAATCGTATATAATGGATCAATTTGCATCACCATCAGTGAAAACTAAGCAGTTGAATAATGACCCTTTGATTGATAAGCAAGATCTACTAAATGAAAACAATAATGCTGTTAAAAATAACGTTGTTAGTCAAACAGAATTATCTGAAGTAAATAATTCACACCCATTGTCAACAGAAACTAATTCAGTGAATAAATTCCAATACTTTTTAAATTCGACAATACTCTCATTATCACCAGTTGTTAATGTAAGTAAACAAAGTAATATTTACGTTTAATTTACATTTAAAAAATATATATTTATTTGTTAATACTTAGTTTTCAGTACCGTACTTAGAATCAGATATTGGAAAACGTTGTAAATTACGAAAATATTTTTCAAAACATATTTACGTATCACAAATTTTAAACAACATAAAACTAGAAATAGACCACAATCAAGAAGATGAGCAATTGGATTTGGAAATAAATGTAATTAATAATTATGCAACCATTAATCATGATATATTTGTGTGTAATAAGTAATAATAAACTTCTTTTTATAATTGAAAATTATATAAATAAAAATGCACTTTTCTTTATAGCTTTATTGTATGTTTACACACTTGCAAATTATAATTTACATTCTTTTTCATATATATATATATATATAGCTAAAGCCAAAACATGCTTTTATAACATCTAAACTAACTGAAGATATAAACAGTGATGAAATTCAAACCATGTTGGCTTTATTTCGAGCTCAAGGTGGTAGAATACTACATAATCAATCGGAAAAATTATCTATAAAATCTAAAAAGATTTCTATAAAGAATGAAAAACTCATTGATATATTTGATCCAGTGAATCACCAAAGATTGCCTGTGATGTTTTATAGTTTTTGTCCTGAATCAAATAATGCACCTTCATTTTGCGTTGAACCTAGGTTTGTGTATTTTTATTTTTATTGTTTTATATAATTATAATTTAAATAAAATTGAATTTTACTTTTTTTCTAGATTGGTATTTATGGAATTCTATGGAGTTAATGATATATGCTTAGGTAGATTTTTAGAGAGATATTGTTTTCGTGAGACGTATGAATGTCCATCTGATTCATGCGATAGTCCAATGAACAGACATGAACGCCGTTACATACATGATAAAGGTTGCATTAGACTTTTGTTAGCTAATATTAATGGCCGTTTAATTGACCCTCCGTACAATGAAAATTTAATTTATACATGGTCATATTGTAAAAAGTGTTCTCTAGTAAGTAGAATAAAAACCAAATAAAAATTAGTCATATGAATAACTTATCAAATGCTTGTTTAGATAACACCAGTAGTGCCCATCTCTGATGATACCTGGTCATTTTCTTTTGCTAAGTTTCTAGAATTAAAATTTCATTCACAACAGTGTTCATGTCGTGCGTTGCCAAACTGCAACCATTATTTAAACAAAGATTATATACAATTTTTCGTCTACAACAAAACAGTAGCGTCGTTTGAGTAATATCAAAAATCTTATTACTTTTAGTGATTTTGAGCTAAATTATCATTTTTATTACAGATACATAGACATAAAAATGTGGGAAATTAGACTACCTAGTTTAAAACTGAAAATAGTGCCTATTAAAGTAAGCCATTATTGTCTTGATATATTGGAAGAAGTAAAACAGTGGGCATTAATGGGCCATGAAATATTTAATGCAGTGATGGCGAAAATATGTTCTTTGACTATGGAAACCAACAGTAAAATAAACTACATTCATTACTTGCTGATTAAAATAATATTGCATTGTATTCATTTTTTTTTTTTTTTTTAGCAAATTTTCAGCCACTAAAACAACAATTGCAAAAGGATCTGGGATTGTTCAAACAAAGAGTTGATGATATACAACTTCGAATCACTTCACCAACATTGACTGACAAGGACACGAATTATGGTAAGGTTATTATTATTCAGTAATATTATTTTCTTACAATATTCATAAAATCTATTACTATTTAATTAGGCACAATATTAAATACAATATGGAAGTTGGATGATTCAATGGTTTTGTTAAAAAAAGCCGTAAGTGAAGCTACGATAAATTGGAATTCTAGACTAATAAAAATAGAAACAGCTATTAAAAAAGAAGACAAATGTCAGAAAAAAAGCGAAAACAAATCGAATACCATGTCAGAGGTTTTAGATGAAGTGATGAATTCCGAATATACTTCAAGTCAATATCTTATTGAAGAACACGGCGTTTCGAGTTATCCAAGTCAACATTCATTGACTTCTGAATCGGAAATAGCTGCTGACCACGATTTTGAAAATCTAAACGATTCTGACGTATGTCACAGTGGAAAAAATTATTTATCCATATCTCATGCCCAAAGTGACATTACCACGGATAGTGACAGCGACGCAATAGATGAATGTCAGTATCCCAGAATACATTTATTTAAACTATTCCAGTATTATTTACACAAAATCGAGGATTTTTTTTTTTTATAGTTGAAAATAATGTACCAAATGAACCTAAGTCTCAATTATCCACATCACAAACGGATAAAAAAAGTGTTAAAACCATTCTGTCGCAATTTTTACCATCATCTGCGCCAACTACAATTATCCCTGTATGTTTTATATGAATGTACCCAAAGTGTGGTTAAATAACTTCAATAATTTACTATTAATTTATTATTATAGAATTCAATTGAAAGTACAGAACACCACGTATTAAATATACACTGTCGTACGCCCATATCAATTTATGAAAAAGAACCCAGTTCTATTATTGCATTCACATTAAGCACATCGTATTACCAGAACAACATATTGAATACAGATTTGATGTGAGCTATAATGAAATATCTTTAAATTATTTTTTAAATATATATCTGTATCCCGGAAATAAAGGACACCATGTCTATTTTTTAAGAAATTTAGTTAACTTCATGTCCTTGTTGTACATTTTTCGCTCTATATAAAGATATAGGACACTATGTCCAGTTATCAAAAGTAACGGAAATAAGGAGATGAAAAATAAAACCATGTCCATTTTCTTTATAGGTAAAGAACACCATGTTGACTTGACTTTGACTTCCTGTAAAATTACTATTTTATGACATCGTGTCCTTTACCTCCGGGATACAGATATATTTACTTTTAATTGTGTATAATTATATTTAACTTGCAATTTTAAATCAGGCCAATCATAGAACACTTTGAACAAGACAATGATCAAAAAGATACAGATGATAAATCTAAATCAAAACAGCATATCGATGTATGTATTGAAATGATTAAAAACATTTCATATGAAAACAATTATTTGTTTTTTATATTCATTGGTAACATCAGATTCAAAATTAATTTCATTAATAATTTGCATACAGATAACCTTCTCAGATTCTACAACCAATTTCTATGTTAAAGTATTTTTTGCCAAACAATTTGCAAAATTGCGAGAGACGTTCTTCGTTTCGGGTGAAGAGATGTATATACGTTCATTGGCAAGGTGTATTTCGTGGTCAGCCAGGGGAGGGAAATCGGGTTCAAATTTTTGTAAAACGAAAGGTAAGTCAAAGTAAATTGATTATGTGAAATGGTTATTTGTAATGTATACAATTATTATTGTTAGATGACAGGTTTGTACTGAAGGAAATGTCTCGTTTTGAGATTTTGTCATTTTTGGAATTCGCACCCCAGTACTTTGCATACATACACTCACGCAAAGCTAACAGACGACCTACCCTTTTGTGTAAAATCGTTGGAGTTTACAAAGTGAAGTATCGCAACACAGTTAAAGGATCATCGTTCAATTCAAACTTATTAGTGATGGAAAATCTATTTTACAATAAAAATATCTCTCACATATTTGATCTAAAAGGATCAGTTAGAAATAGATTAGTCGATCCAAATTCACAAGATGGAGAGATTGTATTGTTAGACGAAAATCTTATTAAAAGTAAGTATCTTTTATTATTGACTATAACTTTAATTTGCATGTATTTATTTATAATCATGATAATCTCTGTCCATGTTTCAGTGTCGTGTGAATCGCCATTATATGTTCATCCTCATTCAAAAATAATTTTAAATCAAGCAATCAATGACGATGCAGAATTTCTCTCCTCACAACTCGTCATGGATTATTCTCTATTAGCTGGTTTGGACGAAGACTCTGGCGAATTGGTTTTAGGAGTCATTGGTAAAATATTATATATATTTTACTTACGCTCGTCTAAATCCACACCATGCTCGATTCATTTTTATTGTTTTAACGATTTTGTTTTTTCATTTTACAGATTACATTCGCACGTTTACGTGGGACAAGAAAATTGAAACGATGGTAAAGAGACTTGGTGGTCAAGGCAAACTACCGACTATTGTTTCCCCAGAAGAGTACAAAAATAGATTCGTTATCGCGATGAATTTATATTTTTTGTCAGTGCCCGACAGATGGACCGGCATGGCTAAAGGCTTTGAATACCGTTTTTAAGCAAACAAAAATATTTATTATTTTTTCTTCACTGTGATATTTGAATATTTTACAACATTTGTTTCAACATTCATGATACCGGTCTAGTGTGTGTGTGTATAACTTACATAGTAATAATGAAATGACCTACGATACAGTATATAAAAATATACGTGTATTACAGAAATAAGTAGCGGTGTTTAACGGAAGTTGAGGCTGGGTCGATTGTACACATTTGAGAGTGAAAAGTTTATATTCTTCATTAAACAATAAGCGTACATGCTCCTATTATGGTGAATCGCCGAAAATAGATACAATATAAGGATAAATAGAGCTTCCCTATTATTACACGAGAAACATGAAAAATAAATACCCAATCTAGACAAACAAATCATGTTTGACCGCCTGGCAGATATGTGAAGGATAATATTTTTATGAAATAACATTAGACTCTAAAAATCAGTATTGGTCACACACACTAGACATCGATACCAAATTTTCTATATACAATAATAACAAATAGTCGATTAATGTTTAACAATACCTACCAGCTATTTTACTTTTGATATCAATAAGTTATATTTTATTTAAATATACGTTATAACTTAATTTTTAAATAGTTTATGCGATTATTGTTATGTATTCAATATTTTCCAAAGAATAAAAACCATGTTTATCGTCCATTAATTCAATCTTTTTATTTAACGTATTCACCATTACAATAGTTAGTTCTCAACAGGTAAGTTACAGTGTCAGAAAAAAATAAAATCAATCAATTTTTTGCTTGTGTGTCATACCAGCCGGTGACATAGGAGATATAACATTATTATATATATAAATATATATATATATAACACTATCTAACAAACTATAAAAAAAAAAATTTTAAACAGTTTAATTTTTTTTTAATATCACAAAAATTTAATATATATAGAATATTAAATTCAAGTCTTTTGTTAAAATTAATCATAGACAAAAACATCAAATAAAAATAAATGTATACTATAAGTTTTCTTCATCAGAAGACCACCAAATATGTGAATCGTCTGTTGAAACATTGATAGAATCAACTGTTGTTTCGATTATTGATCGATTTGAAAGTATTTCCTTTTGAGTCGTCGTGAAATCAGTAAAATTGTTGTTCGATTGATATTGGACATGTTTGTACAATAATTCTGGTAAACAATCAAACTGTTGTTTAATTGATGTATTGATATTGGCAAATTGTTTTTCTTCCCAATCATTCGCTTCAATTTTTCGGTCGACAATACCACTTTGGTTTCTTTCAAACACAGTGCTATTCATATTATTATTATTATTATTATTATCATCATCATTATTATTATTATTATTATTATTGGTTTTAAAACAAGCAGACTTTGTGACAGCATCTAATACAATATCTGGCATAGTACTTATTGCTGTGTTATTCAATTTATTTTCATCTGTATTATCAGCAGTCTTCTCTAAAACTATGGACTCTTGATATTTATCATTACCTTGAATTATAGAATCGTATAATCTATTTATCACTGAATTTAATTCGGGACTACATTCCTTTTCGAAATAACACGATGAATATATTAACAAATGATTGATACTCTTCAAAGTGCTGAATGAAGAGTTCATTGTTTGTTGAGCAATTAGACTAGTATCGTCGATTTGTAGGTTTTGAACTGCTGGTAGCGAGTCATCGCTAAGATTAGAACATTTAGAGTAATCTGTGATAGATGAAAAATCGTCTGGAGAATTGCATGAGTTTTCAAGTAAATTGTTTAAGTCTGAATAACTTAAAGTTACATTTTTGTCAATAAATATTAAACTATTTGGATCTCTTGGTATAAAAATATTTTGCTAAACAAATACAAATCAAAAAAATTATTACTCGTACATTAATTCAAAGAATTTAAAAACTTACCAGATAATTAAAATTGAATGGATCAAAAATTGAGATATTATGTTGTCTGTACTTGGAAATGTCTGAAAATAGGAATAGTTTTAGTAAACATTTGATAAGTGTATATTATGATGGAGCATTTAATAGATACAAATAACAAAATGTTCTGATACAATAAAATAAAACCTTAATTTTATAAAATGTGTTCCGTGTTCAAAACCAACTGAATAAAAATAAGTAAATTTCTTCTTTTCTCAATTAAATGTTTAAAAATATATCAAACAAAAATTTGTAAAATCATTTTTATTAAATGTTGTTAAATGTTTGTATTAATATATTTTTATAAGACTATTTTTTCAGAATATTTCATGTTATTTTTTACGGTCGAATGTACTGAACATTATTTAATCACCTTGCAAGTATTTTTTTCTGTGTACGTTTTTCAACAGCTTCTCCAATGATATAAATGAATCATCAGCTTGATTATTTACTGATAATTCGCCATAATAAATATCATTCTGAACAGATTTAGGGGTAAAACAGAAACTCAATTCACCATATTGATTTTTATTGATCAGCATATCAATCGCTGCACTTTGTAAGCCATCGTCATCATTCGAACACAAATTTACATGAATATTGTATGTTGGAAGTCCAAGCTGGGCAAATTTGGGCGGACAAATTTTTAATTTAAGCTTGACGCCATAGTCGAAAAATCTCTAAAGAGAATTAAATAATAAAATACAAAAATAAATATAACAATAATTATTTATTAAACATATGCAATACCTGAGAGTCGATTAAATATATTTCAGGACACAAAATATTATTTTCATCTTTTGAAATAATTCCGCGCGCCCATAAATTTTTATTTTTATCAATTTGTACGATGACAACCTGAAAATAATAAAATACAGTTAGATAGCAAACATTCTTCTTCTCTTTTCATCCTCTTTCCCAACTATATGGTCTTCATTGTCCTTGTACCTTCCACTTTTTAACTTAATTAACTGTATTTTCTTCTTACCTACACCATCCCCACTCTCATGTTTCTCTTTTTCGGTCTTACATCTCCATTTCCTTTGTCTCTTATTTCCTTAAAACATCTCAATCCGTTCTCTGGCATTTTATCAACTAATGGAGCCACTCCAGCGTTACACTCGTTTCTTACTTGAATCTCTTCTCATCATCCCACTCAACCAGCATAAGATTCTCATCTCTGTTACACTTATCATCTGTTCTATGTCCAACATTCCGATCCATACAATGTTGCGGATCTTGCCACTGTATTTTGAAATCTACCTTTTGACCCAATACTGGAATCGTTTCACCACACAAAACACTCGACGCTTCTTTCCACTTGGTTCGTCGATACTTGATTTCGACACTTGGTTGGGCACCAAGTGTTAAATTCAAAATGAATAAGCATATTATATACTAATAAGCCAACTACTACTAACATTTCCTATTTCAACCCGGGGACAGTCGAGATTTAGAAACCACTCGCCACACCGGTTAAAAGACAACAGTTTTTTGTAATAATTTTGAAAATATTGCGACGAATCTGGGTTGAATTTTTCGACGACGACGAACGAGTGGCCATAGCGGCTTGTACCGCGTCGACTGATGACGTTGACGCAATACGAATGGTTCAACTCCATTGAATATTTAAAAGTCTAATGTTGACAAACGACGACAAAACTAAATCTTGCCGGACCAGCAAACACGGGAAGCGGTTCATCCGCAGAATTAGGTCGAAACAATTGCATTTGAAAAGGAATCCACCGACTGACGTTACACGGATCACTACGCGTATCACAGAGGCGCGTTAACAAGAACACTATCTGAAAACAGATAACACACTCGGTCAAAAACCATGAAAACAAAATTAGATGCCCCGGATTGGTCGCAATGTTATCAATATAATAACATTTGTAAACATAAATTACTGTACAGATATTATACAATATTATTGTTTACGCTCGTAATCGATTTTAATTTTTAATTTTCTAACTTTGTTATTGTACGAACTAGACCTTTCTTTCATGTAAATGAACATAAAATAATTTATATATTTGATTCGCCCAATCTATTAAAATCTACTAGAAATATTTTTTTTCACACCATTGAAAATTTAATATTTATTTATTTGGAAAAGAAAACTTGGTATCATTTTTTGAACAAAATATCAAATGTAATTTAAGAACTGTCCCTAAATTGACGCATTCTCATGTTTGTCACTGAACGCTTAATAAGATTTTTTTTTTTTTGGCTTCACAAGTATTTAGTCATAGTGTAGCAGCTGGCATGGAGACTTAAAGGGTCGCCACACCAAAATTAAAATATATTAAATGCTCCAGAGATGGCGTTGCTCTCTGTAACTCAGCGGCAGCAGTTCATAGGCCAGTAATAGGTTTCAATTTTGTAAAAACATTTATCAGTACTTCCTTCGGTATGTCTCTTAGAATAATTTTGGTGAGAAATACTTATTAAAAATCAAAGAGATGGAAATCACCTGATAGATGTAAAGTAAACACATCAACAAATTCATTTATGTAATTTATTAATATCATTTATTTAATTCAAACATTAAAATTGTACTTAATTAACACCTTCAAAACATTGAAGTGCGGGAGGTCTATAATATACATATAAATATGAGTGTTGCAGTCTCTTAATTAGCTAGTAATAAATTGCCGACTTCTTCAAAACCAAAACTATAAGAATTTATTAATAACATGAAAAAATTGTTTGATATTTTTAATTCTTCAAGAAAACCTACTTCTAAACATTTCAATATATTATTATAATATTAATATTATAAATTTTCAATTAAATACATTCTTTAGATTCACTTGTAAAATATATAATATAAACTGGATAATATTAAAAAGTAATTTAGGCTTGGTACCATTTCAAATTTATTAGTTTTGATACCGATTGATAGCAATAAAATAATATTTAATAAAAATATATACACTCTGCGTCATAAAAAATAAATTTTTAATGCTACCTGCATAATTACATTACTATATCTATAATGATTTTTTTTTATTCTTAATTTGAGACTTAACAATAGCAAATACACCTGGCGATAAATATTTTTTACTTAATTTTAAAAAATTTTCTTCTGTTTCATATTTTGATAATTGTCTATTTAATTTTTTTATGGTTTTCTTTAAATGTATTATTTCTTTTTTTTGAGTCTTAACCTCTACGACTAGTTTTTGTCTTTTTGGTGTATTTGATGAGAAGGATCTAGGTGTTTGACTTGAAAAATCGGTAGTTGAAATTGCGAAACAAGATTGAAACATAATATCAAAATCATCATTGGGTCTGATTGGAGAATGTTCAATCTTCGGAACTAAATTACCATTGACACATTGATTTTTCAAACCATCATCAGACTTTGATGCTATCTTACACTGATATGCGGCCTTTCTCCTTTCAAACAATATTTCTTCTGAAATTTAAAATTAAAACAAGAATTAAGACCAAAAATAATTTATAAAAAGTTTTATTTATTTTTTTTTAATTGTGTTAAAATAATTATATTAAATGACATTTAAAACTACTTGAATAGTACTTACGATTAAATTGTGTTGGAATAGCATTAAAAACGAGCCTGTTTCTGGTTACAGGATTTAAAAACATTGTATATTCAAAATGGTCCCCACAAACTTTATAACTATTTTTTGTATGAAGTGCTTCAGTTAGGTCTTCAGTTTTACAGTTACTTATCCACGTCGCAAGACGCTCGTCATTGGGGTATTTGAAAAAACTTGTAGTCCTAGCACGTGCTTTATTTTCGCAATACTTAACTGAACAACGCATTCCAGTTTTTTTACTGAACATTTTTTTAAATTGAACTCAACACAAAACACAAAAAATTAAGAGGACATACACGTTGTTACCACACAGACTTAATTCAAATCAATACACGTATTCATATAGTATTCGATACACTTAACAATAACTTCAAAAAAACCCTGCAGGAGTACCTGAAGGAATGTTATAAGGATTTATAAGGTTATAAGGATTACAGTGGTGTGTTTTAAATGTAGGGATTAAACTGTCGGCACGCAGTTGGATAATCAGTATTCTTATCATGGATGACGACATTTTATGTCTGAACTGTGGTCATACTGATTTCGTCACGGTGATAAACGTCATCGTTTTCTGAGGAACGTATCAACCGAAACGAGCACCGTGATTTATGCGCATGCGCGAACACGAGATTTCATATAATCATATTTGCATCCATTGTTGTTATCACACATTTTTATTTTAATCGTGAACTAGTTCATTTTCAGTTCAGTTCAAGGGTGTATTTGAAGGAGCGATCGCCCCCCCCCCCATAAACATAAAATGTTATTATGTTATTGCTAAATTACAAAAATATTGATTAGTAAAAAAAAAAAAGATTGGTGATTGGTGGTAAAAGTAAAAGTTATCGTGAAGTCAGTTGAATAGATTCACTACTTTATGGAATTCACATGTCAACATTTAATGTCAATAATAACAGCGAGTGCGATATTACCGCATCGGAATTCATATCACGGTGAAATTTTAGGCTAGTCCGTCCCTCACGTGTTTGTTTACATACTGCCAGTATGTAACAATTAGGGATGGCAATTTTTTTCGTGAACATCGGTATATCAATGTATCTCTTTCAAACCACCGATGCTATCACTATCGAATGATAAAATTCTTTTCTATGAATCGATGTCAAAAACTCAATGTATTTGGAAAAACATCGATGTAATAGGAAAAACAGCGATGTAATTGGTAAAACATCGTTAATTTTAATTTTAATTTGAAATATAGAGGAAATAATTATTTTGTATTATATATATATTATATATATTACATTCAGTGCCTATCAAACCCCAATATAAACTATAGCCATAACGCTATCGGCATCCTATGCTATCGGGAATCCTGCTGGTATGATATATTATACATTATGTTTAAAATAAAGTATATATTGTATTATATACATATATATATATATTATTTTAATTTTTATAAGAGTATTGACATTTGTTTAATTAAATAATTTCTAAGATTTTATATATATATAATAATATACTAATCCGACACCCTGCAAATTTGTTTGGCATAGGTTATCGTTTTTTATCAGTCGTTTACCCGTGAACGCGGTCGAGTTCGGTCACGTAGATAATATATGTGTAACGCCCCTTTACGCTCAAAGGTCGCCAGTGTAAACCGCAAGTTTCGAATTGAAATGTATTTGAATTGTTTTGAAAACGTTTAGCGAACCATCTACATACGAATCAAAAACGTAATCTAATGATTACGGAACATTGACTGTAAACATTATACGTAATATCACAAATACATATAAAAAATATATATATACGTGATCGCATTCATATACAGATTCGTGGTACGTTAATAACACCAAGCCATGATTAATACCACAGACTATATGAAAACAGATGGATCACTCGGGATGTAAACAAAAAATATGATGCGCTTATCACGCGACGAAATCAGTATGACTACAAATCAGGCATAAAATGTCGTAGTCCTTAATAAGAATAATGTCACACTGATTATCCAACTATTCGCGGACAATTGATCCCTATTTAATAAATACCATTAAAATTCTTAAAACCAGGTACCTGCATTCTTTTAGGAAATCCTACAGGGCTCTTTTATTTATTATTAATTCTGTATTGATGTCATTTCACTCAACTGTGTCTGATAACCTGTCTGTCATCAAAATTTCCTGAGTGTAGTGTCAAGTTTTTATTTAAAAAATGAATAGCCAAAAAACTGGAATGAAGTGCTCAGTTAGGTTTTGTCAAAGTAAAGGTAGTGATAGGAATAAAAGTTTTTTAAATACCCCAATGACGAGTGTCTTGCGACGTGGATAAATAGTTGTAAGACTGGAGACCTAATCGAAGCACTCAATAATAAAAAATAGTTATAAAATTTGTCAGGAACATTTTGAAAATAAAATGTTTTTAAATGCTACAACCAAAAACAGAATAGTTTTCAATGCTATTCCAACAAAATTTAATGGTAAGTACTATTCAAATAATTTTAAATGTCATTCAATAATTTTTTTTTTATATATAAATTAAAAAGATATCATAAATTAATTTTGATCTTAATAAACTAATTCTTGCTTTATTTGTAAATTTCAGATGAAATATTGTTTGCGAGAAAAGAGGCAGAAGAACAGTGTAAGGTACATGTAGAACTGACATCTGATGATGGTTTGAAAACTGCAACATAATTATATATATGTATAAACATTAAGTATTTTAATATAATATGCATCATTAAGTGTATAATGTGTACTTGCTTTGTTGAACTTGATCATTGTAATATTGTAATAACGTTAAAATATAAATACTAAATTGTAATTGTTTTATATTTATTTATAAATAAATATTATATATTCAAAATAAATATTCTGTTTTTTTATGATTATGATGACACATAGATAATAAGTATATACAATAATATTTTAAAATATCTGTACAGTAATTTATTTTTGCAAATGTTACTACATTGATAACGTCGCATTCAATCAGGACACCTTATTTTTCTGAACAATAGATTTTGACAGAGTGATCCATCTGTTTTCATATAGTCTGTGGTATGACGATAAACATACATACATCAAGACACCGTTTTTCTGAAGACAAGGAAACTTGTGATTCGTGGATTCAAAATAGGATGAAACAATAACCTTTTAAGCATATAAGAGTTGTAAAGAGTCCAGGATTTAAAAATCCCATTGTGGGTTCTATTCCTACTAGAAATCTGCCAGGTAACTTACATTTCTTAGTTTAATAATCATCATGTTTAAACACAAACGATTTGATTTAAGCCAGCCATTCTGTTCATAAATTAAATATAATAATTTGTTGGCGTTGTCAATAATTTCAACTGTATGTATAAAATACGAGTCTATGTCTGCCTATTTATTATACCTATTTATAAAAATGCTTTTATTTTTTATCAAATATTCATTTGAATAAATGAGTAAAAAAAGTATTCAGAATAGGTATTGAAATACTATTCAACAAATATTTTATTGCTTAGGTACTTGTGTTTTTGGTTTGAAATTAATGATAAAGAAATCATTCTGAACTTTGATGTTCCACATTTATCATATAACTTTTTAACAATAATATTATTAAATAACCTTTTAACAAAAAATCTACATTTTACCTATGAAAATAAAAATAAAATAACTTCCTGGAAACATGTGATTCAATTTTATGTATTGGTTAAAAAACAGAGCACAGAAGGAGACAGGTAATAACTAAACTCCCTGATGCTCACGTAAATCCAAGAAGATTAAAAAAATGAAGATATCAATTGCGGCACAAGTCTTCAGTCAACATTTTGGAGCAACAATGAAAAGAATGGCTATTATAACAATCCGATCAAAATTTATAAGTGAGTTTATGTTTGTATAATTAATTCATTGCAAAAATGTAAACATTTACTTATTTATTATTATACTATTTATAATTTTAGGATACAAAAGCATTGATTCTGAAGCAGAGAATACTGGTCAGCTGTGCCTAATTGTTGATAACTTCTTTGATAGTGCAAATGGGAATGTTATTAAACCTCGACACCAGGAAAAAAACTTTGTAGGTCAGTGAGACAGCAAACTCTCTTATTGGGAATTTTGGTGTAAAACCATTGTCATTTTACAAAGCATGAAATATGAGACCAGAAAAAAAATTCCATCGGTTACAAATTGGATAAGAAACATTAAAGGACTTTAGTTAATTTGTAAACAACTTTTAAAAGCTGGTTTTAAATATATTCTTATGAGAAATTTTAACCAGGGTCCAATAAAAAGCCATGGATTAAAAAACATCAATCCAAACTAACCCATAATATTATCTTTTCATTTAAAGCTTAAGTGATAAATAATTTCACCTCAAACCATTCTGTCAGTGCAAATTGTAAAGACAATAATTGTGATAGAGTTTTAGACAATTTAAAAGACTTTTTATTTAATGAATTATCTTTTGAAATGATCGAAAACAATTACACCAAGAAACCGACTCCACCAGATACAGTAATAATGATAAATAATTGTAATATAATAACCATGGGTAGTAAGGCTTATGTCAGTGGATGGATTATAGAAAAAAAAATTTTTTAAATTGCTAAATATTGTTCTATTTGCATTTTCAAATTGGCGTCACATAAACTTTTGAATGAAAATTTAATATGATTCAAGATCGTCTAATAAAATTCTTGAAATCTTCAAAGAAACTTTCGACCATCACCTTTTTATATACGACTATATTTTGATTTTTGGTTATTACTTTTTAGTTACATATTTTATATATGCTCAAAATATTTTACAACTAATTTAATGTTAAAATAAAAAAATTAATAACTTATATTGTATTATTACTAGGGTCCGGATTTCTATGCGAATTCATAATTCTTCTACAATTCGTTAAGAATAATTTTTATTAAAGTTGTTGACATTTTATAATGTGTAGAGTCTTGTTGAATACCTTGGATTTACAAGAGGTAAACGATATATAATAAACAGGTGAATAATATAACGAATATATTGAAAAGTATACGACAAAATAAAACGTGGCATAACAAGTGTGTACGACTAGGAGCGTAAGTATAGATTATTCATGGGGGATTTTGACTTTCAATTATTAGTAATAGGCTGGCATAAAATAATTTTTTTATTTTACTTATTATATAAAACCCTCATTTATAAAAAATATCTTGTCGATTGTCGTCGACGTGTTCTTGCCGCGAACATGTACTCTTATGAAAACGGACGACTGTTTGAATCGGAATTTTTGTCGTTAATGCACGTCGACGTCTACTAGTTTTTCGAAGGTGTTTGAGATTCAGCGTATTTGAATCCCCGCCTGGTAGTTGTACAGCTGGCGGCGATGAACGCATGGAAATATGTCGAAATACAAAATTGTAGCGTACTTATATATAACGTCAGTCAATAATATATGTTTTTTTTTATAATAGCGGTTAAAATTGTTGTATAAACGTTGACGCATTGCGTATGATTTTTATTTAATAATTCTATGGTCTTTGGGATATTATATAATAATTTTATGATTTGTGGAATATTATATAATAATTCTATGATCTGTGGGATACAAAAGTACTGTCATATGTCCAACAAGCATCTATGCAGAATGTCTCGAGTTGAGACATTTGGCAATATCATTATTTTGCATCGAAAAATTTATTAAATTTTTCTAAACTTAGTAACATTTATAGTTGATGTACGAATGGAATCGTTTCTCCACTCAATGGATTTCGTGAGACAGACAGCGATCGGATATGAGCAGTTTGGCGTCCCATTTTCGTTAATTCACCAGTCAGGTATGTGGTTTCCATTACGGTCCATGATCATTTACAAAACTAGACATTTTTATAATTACCTGACGACCCGTTAATGAGCGTTCGTTGGCTCCTCGTAACGTACTAGGTCCAATGTAATTTTTATTCATATAATGTTTTATTCAAATAATCCTAATATGTCATGTACACATCCCTAATTATTATAGTTTCGCCGTATTTGACGATTTTGCGAAGTCACACCAAAGCTGGGTTGTTGTGCTGCAGGCAGCGGCGAACGTAAGAAAATTAGTCAAAATACGAAATCTTACGCTCATAAAAAAAAATTAATATATAAGTATATATATATCTTGTCGAAAGTCGTCGAAGTTTTTTTTATGAAAACTGACGACCGTTTAGTCACATCCCTGCTTGGTTGTTGTACATCCCGAGGCGGTGGACGCGTGCAAATTTGCCGAATTACGATATCGTAGCATGCATAAAAAAAAAAATCTGGTGACTTGTCGGCGACGTGTTTTTGTCCTGCGTTTGTTAGTTTTTAATTAAAATTAACGACCGTACGGATCGGACTATACTGTCCTTAAAACACGTCGATGACTACTAGTGTTTCGCCGCAATTGGTGAATCGGCATTGTCGCATCCCTGCCTGGTTGTTTTACAGCCCGAGGCGGTGGACGCGTGCAAATTTCCGAATAACGATATCGTAGCATGCAAAAAAAAAAATCTGGTCACTTGCCGTCGACGTGTGTTTTCTTGCGTTTGTTAGTTTTTAATAAAAATTAACGACCGTACGAATCGGACTTGACTGTCCTACATACACCTCGACGGCTACTAGTGTTTCGCCAGAAATGGCGAATCGGCATTGTCGCATCCCTGCCTGGTTGTTTTACAGCCCGAGGCGGTGGACGCGTGCAAATTTCCGAATAACGATATCGTAGCATGCAAAAAAAAAAAATCTGGTCACTTGCCGTCGACGTGTGTTTTCTTGCGTTTGTTAGTTTTTAATAAAAATTAACGACCGTACGAATCGGACTTGACTGTCCTACATACACCTCGACGGCTACTAGTGTTTCGCCAGAAATGGCGAATCGGCATTGTCGCATCCCTGCCTGGTTGTTTTACAGCCCGAGGCGGTGGACGCGTGCAAATTTCCGAATAACGATATCGTAGCATGCAAAAAAAAAAAATCTGGTCACTTGCCGTCGACGTGTGTTTTCTTGCGTTTGTTAGTTTTTAATAAAAATTAACGACCGTACGAATCGGACTTGACTGTCCTACATACACCTCGACGGCTACTAGTGTTTCGCCAGAAATGGCGAATCGGCATTGTCGCATCCCTGCCTGGTTGTTTTACAGCCCGAGGCGGTGGACGCGTGCAAATTTCCGAATAACGATATCGTAGCATGCAAAAAAAAAAAATCTGGTCACTTGCCGTCGACGTGTGTTTTCTTGCGTTTGTTAGTTTTTAATAAAAATTAACGACCGTACGAATCGGACTTGACTGTCCTACATACACCTCGACGGCTACTAGTGTTTCGCCAGAAATGGCGAATCGGCATTGTCGCATCCCTGCCTGGTTGTTTTACAGCCCGAGGCGGTGGACGCGTGCAAATTTCCGAATAACGATATCGTAGCATGCAAAAAAAAAAAATCTGGTCACTTGCCGTCGACGTGTGTTTTCTTGCGTTTGTTAGTTTTTAATAAAAATTAACGACCGTACGAATCGGACTTGACTGTCCTACATACACCTCGACGGCTACTAGTGTTTCGCCGCAATTGGTGAATCGGCATTGTCGCATCCCTGCCTGGTTGTTTTACAGCCCGAGGCGGTGGACGCGTGCAATTTTACCGAATAACGATATCGTAGCATGCATAAAAAAAAAAAATCTGGTGACTTGTCGGCGACGTGTTTTTGTCCTGCGTTTGTTAGTTTTTAATTAAAATTAACGACCGTACGGATCGGACTATACTGTCCTTAAAACACGTCGATGACTACTAGTGTTTCGCCGCAATTGGCGAATCTGCATTGTCGCATCCCTGCCTGGTTGTTGTACAGCTCGTGGAGGTGGATAAGTCCAAATATTTCGAAATACGATATTTCTGTGCTTTTATATATAATGACAAGAAACAATATATTGGTTTTTTTTAACAGTGTGTTAAATATTTTGTATTATGTAAATTGATATGTTTCACAAGCATGTATGTGATTTTATTGTTTCGAGTTGAAACAATTGAAAATGTCGACATGTTCCATTTGGTAAATTTGCTAACAACTTCTCAACGATGTTCCTCGAGAAGAAGATCAACAAATCATATGGGTTCTCCGCGCAATAGTTTTCGTCAAGAAGAATACGATAGGATGTGAGCAGTTTCGTTTCTTTACGATTGTTCACGAATCAGGTATTATTTGGTTTCTTTTTACAGTCGGTGTTAATTTACTAAATTTGATATTAAGGTTTTTGCCTGACAACGCGTCTAAGAGCGAGTTCGGTTTACCATTTGTACCGTTCCAGGATCGATGTAATTTTGTTATATTTAATATAGTAGTTTGTGAACACTTACATCCACTTTGTATTTTATAATATGTACTGATAATTTTAGTACTCTCTGAGCACGTCGTCTGTTATTCTAGTTTCGTCGGAATTCGTGAAGCAGAGTTGTCGCATAATAGTCGGTATGCTGTACAGTTTGCCGTGGTGGTTGCTGCAAAATTTGGTTTGAAGACGATATCGACGCGCACTTTTACATTAAGTCTAGCTTCAAAATATTGTATTTTTATTTTTTATTTTTGGCATATGAAATTATTGTATTTATATAATCGTAGGTGCATATGATATTTTCATATATTTTTATAATAATTGTATGATCCGTGGGATACAGATGGTATTGTCCTATATCTGACAAGCATCTATGTAATTTGATTGTTGGAGTTAAAAATTTTTCAATATCAGCATTTTTATACAGGTACATTTGTTAACAACGTCTCAACGTTGTAACTCGATTAGTAGATCTACGATAAGTATCTTTTCTCCTCGCGATGGACTTCATCGGGTAGACTACGATCGGATGTGATCGATTTTGCGACACGTAACGTTTATTCACTAGTCAGGTAAATGGTTTAATTTACGGTTGATACTGTTTTACTACACTCGGTATCTTGGTAATCGTCAGGCGACGTGCCTACGAGCGTGATCGCCTTTCGCTATATACGTCAACGATTACTTGTGTTTCGGCGGAATTCTCGATTCAAATTTGTCCTACCACCACCGTGTCGTTGTTTTTTTTGCCGCGCTAAATAAATGTCACAATGGTGTATCCAGGATATTTAAAGGGGGAGAATAAATTTAATATCAATAAAATGTTACCATAACATACATGAACACACACAAACACACCTAACGATTACTTGTGTTTCGGCGGAATTCTCGATTCAAATTTGTCCTACCACCACCGTGTCGTTGTTTTTTTTGCCGCGCTAAATAAATGTCACAATGGCGTATCCAGGATATTTAAAGGGGGAGAATAAATTTAAAATCAATAAAATGTTACCATAACATACATGAACACACACAAACACACCTAACGATTACTTGTGTTTCGGCGGAATTCTCGATTCAAATTTGTCCTACCACCACCGTGTCGTTGTTTTTTTTGCCGCGCTATATAAATTTCACAATTGTGTATCCAGGATATTTAAAGGGGGAATATAAATTTAAAATCAATAAAATGTTACCATAACATACATGAACACACACAAACACACCTAACGATTACTTGTGTTTCGGCGGAATTCTCGATTCAAATTTGTCCTACCACCACCGTGTCGTTGTTTTTTTTTGCAGCGCTATATAAATGTCACAATTGTGTATCCAGGATATTTAAAGGGGGAGAATAAATTTAATATCAAAAAAATGTTACCATAACATACATGAACACCTAACGATTACTTGTGTTTCGGCGGAATTCTCGATTCAAATTTGTTCTACCACCACCGTGTCGTTGTTTTTTTTTGCCGCGCTAAATAAATGTTACAATGGTGTATCCAGGATATTTAAAGGGGGAGAATAAATTTAATATCAATAAAATGTTACCATAACATACATGAACACACACACAAACACACCTAACGATTACTTGTATTTCGGCGGAATTCTCGATTCAAATTTGTCCTACCACCACCGTGTCGTTGTACAGTTTGCGGTGGTGGACGCGAGAAGAATCGTTGAAAAACGATATCTGAACGCACTTAAATGAATAAATATTGGTGCTTGTCCTCTACGTGTGTTTGCTGCTCGCAAATTTGTTTTGTCGCGCTAAATAAATGTCACAATGGCGTATACAGGATATTGAAAGGGGGAGAATAAATTTAAAATCAATAAAATGTTACCATAACATACACACACACACACACAAACATACACACCTACACACACACACACACACACCTACTCACCTACACACACACACACAAACAAACACACACACACACACACATTCAATATAAGCCTATTATGAAAAATGATTAACGCATACGAGTCCGCGATAAGTGACACATTTCACTTATTTTACAATTATATATTAACAATTTACACTTATATATTTTTTTATTTTTATATCGATTGGTTAGGATAAAATATTTAAATTTGAAAACATTCGTTTTGACAAATTGCTATCAACCAAATCGATAAGAATTAAAAGCATTAATCCGTAGTATATTTTTCAATTGAATAAAATATACTATAGTATTACGTTTATATGAACAATGTGGTGGGGGTCATGTCTCCATGGACACGCCATTGATATGTGTATTTATTTTTCGTTTGAAAACCTGCAAACCGTTAAATTTATTGCACGTTAAAAACAAATAAACCGTTTAAAATTAAAGACAATCGTAGGAAATCACTCAGCATTTACGAGTCTACTATTAGCCTAAATAGATAATTGAAAATATGAATTCTGATGAGTAATAAATGATGAAATAACGATGTTGTGTAAAATGATCATGTCATGTAAAGTACGCGATCATTCGAATTATACATTTTTAAATATTGCTTTCGATTTCGATTGTTGACGGGAATTCAGTAGATCGTAGTCGGTTTTTGAAAATGAGTTTATTTTGTCGTCTTGACCGTTATACCACAGATTATTCAAGTAATAAAATAAAATTTTTTATTTTCTTGTAAAACAAAGCCTTTAACAAAAATAAACGGTGCTCCGTTAAGTGTTGTACCAGTTCTAGCAGTATTCAGAATTTAAGTTTCTTTGGATACCCAAAAGAAATTGAGCGACGTGAGATTTGGATGAAGAACTGCCACACAGAACACTTGGCAAACAGTATTTCAAAATCAAACATTAGTTACAGGATCTGTGAAAAGCATTTTGAAGATAAAATGTTTTTGAACTCCACAACAAAATGTAGGCTTGTATTCAATGCAATCCCTACATTGTTCAATTGTAAGTAAAAAAGTTATATTAGATATGACATGCAAGTAATATAATTAAAATCATTTCTTACATATATATATATATAAAAATGAAAAAAAAAATGTTTAATTTGTAGTTGATGTTGAAGAGGATCTTGTAACTAATGTGTCAACTTCTTACATCAGTTGTGCTAGTGTAGGCAGCAGTTCTTCATTCGATGTAGAGAGTGTTGAAAACATCAACACTAACCTATCACCTAATCTAACTACATCACCCGTTAATTCAAGTGATTCAAGTAATCAAACGCCAGGGTACTTGTCGGCAAACACCCCACGAAAGAAAAAAATGTCGGTAATAAATCAGTATAATGTGAAGGAAATTAATCGTTTAAAAAAATCTGTTTTAAATTTAAGTAAAAGATTAGCCAATAACGACACTATAGAAAATTATGTAGAATTAAGCGAAAAGTACTTATCTCCTGGTTTATTTATAATTGTCAGAAATCACCTTAATTTAAAAAATAAAAATAAACAGGGTTATAGGTATAGAAATTCAAAAAAAATTAGATCATTCCTTTTTATTATGTTATTTTAAAGCTTATGTAAATCATGAGAAATCAACTTTTGGTAATTTAACAATTCCTTATGAAGAATTTTATAATTATATTTATAAATTAGAAACGTTGTTCGTTCAATATTTTCCCAAGTTGTCTGTTGAGCAAAGTGTAGGTCAAAAACTTAAGCAATGTATGATCAATGTAGTATACGAACATCCATGTCCTCAATTTAATAAAAATTATTTACTTTCATTTTTTATTCGTTTTAGGATTTATTCGTCAATTAAATTCTTAAATAAAAATCTTTTATCAGATAAAAAATTAAAAAATAGGAAATTAGTTATTTTACAACATCTGTAATAAATATAAAAATGTTAGTTTTAGGAACTCAATATTCACATAATTTTGTCTAATAATTTATTCTAAATTTGCCTATACTTTATACTGTAATCTCTATTCTCTATATAATTTAATACAGGGTCAATTAATTATTAATATTATACTTGTGAATTACCTTGACTAATTTCTGAGCTGCTTTTTTCAGAACTAAACGTTTAGCCATTTTTTTAAACAGTCCTTTTTAGGACTTTTTTTTAAACAGTTCTTTTCAGGGCTTCTTTTAAAACAGTTCTTTTCAGGGCTTTTAAAACAGTCCTTTTCAGGACTACTAAAAATATATTTTTTCATGTTTTAAATTATTTATAATTTCGGAACAATCATATTGAGATGGACTAAATGAATGAAGTAAACTGTTAAAGAAACAAACTATTTGTGTTTGGTATGTTTTATATGATTGTAAGTTAAATGTTGGTACTATATGGTCGAATAAACTGTATGTGTTATTAAAAGATTATTCCTAATTACAGATTTTCAAACTCATTATTTGATTTACTATGTGCGCCAAAAATGTACACGAACAACGAAAGAAATTTGCAGCCAACCAGCAACCGTGTTCAGATCACTAGATTATAATTTACTATAATAAAACGTATAATATTCATCTAATCCGTGTAATTATTTCATCCTTACATTAGTTGAAAAACAAACATTTAAAAAATATTTGTCAAATGAAGACACATAAATAGTATAAGAAACATTTATCAGTTAAGTAAAAATCTGTAGAAAAATTGAAAGAATTTCAAACTATTAAATAAATTAGGTATTACTTAAATTTCATTATTAAAATATATATATAAATAAAGAAAAATGTATGTAAAAAATACAGAAATTAATTAAACAAATTAATATAAGAATATATATAGCTATCAAAAAAGTCTACCACTTTAAAAAAAAAAAAATAACGATACATATTAAGAAAATTATTGCTGTTTTCTTACTTAAATTTTACCCTTAAATATTAAAAGCTGGATTAGAACAATAGTTAGTAATATTTCTTTCTATTGAATTTGTGGTCAAGTTCATTTGTTAGGAATTCATGTAGACAAATAAGTCTATACTTGGTGTAAATTAGTTAATCGAACATGGCATTTTTTTTAAATAAAGCCATTTTCCGTTTTGAATTATAATTCAATTGAATTTCATTCACATATTAGTTGGAAACAAATATGTACTTAATCTGCATTAAATTTTTACTGGCATATGATAATCGTTATTATTATATTTAAAATAATAAAGAAGTTGTACAATAATATTGTATAATATCATCACTATAATTTATGTTATCATATGCGCCTACATTGATTTGAGGGGGAACCAATCAGAAAAGCGTATTTGCAATTCTTTTGTTCTCGGGCCGAGTGATCCATCTGTATTCATCTAATCTGTGGCATTGCTGCATTATTTGTAAATTTTTCGTTATCGTGTTGTAAACAAGTGGATACGACGATCGTAAAATAAGTTATTTATATAACATGGGTTGACGATTGTGTGTTTATCTGTACCTAATCACAATAAAAAAAACCCAATCATTCGTCAATGCAATCGCGAACGAGCTTATAGTGTGGCATATTCTATAGTATTATAGTAACGAACGTGTTCGGTGTTATTTTTTTTTAATGCAGACGAAGTTCACACTTTTCTTATTTGTATGAATATATGATTTTTAAAATTTTTATTTGTAACATTTTTAATAAAACTATAGTAAAATGAGTGACGGTCGATCACGTTTAGTTTTTAGTTAAGTGGCTATAAGTATAAAAAAATCGCGGAAGAAAAAAAAATCAATTAAATAACTTAGTGCAAAAAATCCCAAAAATAGATTCTTTTTTTAAACCAAACATTTTTTTAAATGAAGTTAACAATTATGAAACTACACAAAAAACGCTCGCTAGTTGTTCAAACTCGGGAATTAGTACTACGGACATCACTTATATTCAAAACGTCACATCTTCAGAAAGTTGTTCAAATAATAATACTGAAAAAGATGATGTACCAATAATCGATTTAATCAGCGAGGATCCTGCAGAATGGGTAATTAATTAATTATCTTCAAAGTATTAATACAAATATTGATGGAGTTATCTAATTATCAATACACTTACGCGGTAATAATTTAGTTACAGTTTTCCTAACGTAGATATTGCTCTATGTATGCTCTATGTATGGCAATAACTAATTGTTCAGCCGAGAGGTCTTTTTCTACGTTAAAACGTGTAAAAAATTATTTGAGAACAAGTATGGAAGGGAATAAACTAAATTCATTGAGTTTATTGACAATTGAAACTGAACTAGTGAACAAAATGGACTTCGATGCCATAATAGATGATTTTGCGACTCAAAAGTCGCGCAGAAAGCCAATGAGTACTAGACATTAACTATTTAATTTTGAATATAATAATTAACTATTTAAGTATTTATTACTACCATATTTTATATGAATGTATATGTATGCATTTTTATAACAGCTGTATATTTTTATTTTTCATTAAAAATTTTAAATAATAAAGAAAAAACAATAATTGTATGATTTAATAACATTTTTTAGACTAGAAAAATATTTATATTAAAAGGCGGCAATTTATTTTGTGCTTAAGGCGGCACAATGGTTAAATCCGGCACTGGTTACAGAAATGATGCTACAATAAACATATTGAATGATTCAACATGTCCTTCAGCCAATGAGTATAATGCTTAACTTTTTACTTATAATAGATTATAATTTTTCTTCTTCTGCAGATTAATATATGATTCAGAACCTAATACAAGCAATAAATCGAAAGAACAGTCACCAAAAAATATTTTGTGTAAATCGTAAGTAATAATGTATAACAATATACAATAAGAACACTTTTAAATAAGTATAATAAATAAATATGACTTAATACAATCCCTTACTTTATAAAAATAGAACTACAGACTAAATTCAAAATAAAAAACGTAAATTGAACCGTATCCCACTGTCAGAGAAAAAGTAATTACATACTATCAACTAAATAATAAATATATATATAATATTAATAAAAATTTAACTACTATAACATTCACTATATCTTAAATATTTTAGTAACTATGAAATGAGAATAAATTACACAATTATAAATTTCAGTCAGTGTACACAAACAAGAATCCAAAAAGCAACGTTTAGAAGAAACAGTAACTGCGGTAAACAAATTAGGTGAAGCAAACAATGACCGAAACGAGATGCTTAAAAGTTATTATAAAGATAAACTTGACTGTCTTCGTGAACTGGTGAAACTCAAAGAGAGGTCAACAGTTGCTAAAGAAAGGATGTGTGTGGCACAAGAAAAAATTGCCAATGCCCTTATTAATTTGTCAGGAATGTAAAAATAATCTTCCTTTTCTTTTCTTGTTTTATTATGTAATTTCTATATTTTCATTGTTTCGTTGTTGACATTAAATCTATAATATATATAAATATAAGTACAAATATATATAACATATTACATTAAAATTTATTAAATTTTTTTAAAATTATTATAATCATTATTTATAAAATGTACTTTAAAGAATATGATGAAAATGAAAATTTGTTTTTCTAATTTATTTAAAGCGATTAATTGTATCTACCAATACAAAATATGAATGTAAACATATTTACCTCACTCAGTAAACAATAAATTTACAATATTTTGGCGGAAATGTTGACCAGCAATAAGTTCTTGGCTTTTGTCTATTATGAACATATTCGTTCTGATTTAGGTCATACAGACCTAAATCTAAATGGCCATTGACATCATCTATTTCATTTATCAATGGAATACTTTCTTCAATACACAAATTATGTAACACAACACAAGCGTTTATTATTTTTGAAGCCTTACTTGGTAAATAATGCAGTGTTCGGTCTTTGAGAAGACAGCTAAAACAATATTATAACCATGATTTTAAATGTGTAATAATTAATATGGAGTATGTGTAAGTTACCGAAAACGCATTTTTAAAAACTCCATTGCAACGTTCAATACAAGACCTGGCACGACAAAAACACCTCATTGAACCTGTCGGTGAATTCATACCAACATTTAAATAAGGTGTTAATAACCATGGTCGCAATGCATATCCTGAGTCACCTAATGTAATCATACAATAATTTTTAATTTAATTAGCAAAACAGTTATAACAATATTGTGAATTTGATTATCTTGTTTATTTATTATAATAATAAAAAAAAATGAATTGAAACCTCGATAATGCAAACTTGTCATTAACGTCTTTACACCACTTTCATTCCAAATATGAGAGTCGTGGGTTGACCCTGGATATCTGGCTGACACATTTAAGATTCGTAAATTTGCATTGGAAATCTGAAAAAAAAATAACAATAAGAATATTTATTATTTAACTAGTAAATTACTAAAAAAAAAATTAAAGATACAATTAATAATAAACATTTGTATTTTATTAATGTATAAATTACTTACAAATTGGGTGAATGATATCCTTTACGGTTGACATAAATATGTTCAGGAAACATTTCGTCATTTTTCTTGGGAGGTGTAATAGTAATGTGTGTACAATCAATAACACCCACCAGTCCTTGCAATTCATATTTTTCATAAAATCTAAGAAGTTTATTTTTCATTACAGTACAACATCAAAACATGAATAAATAAAAAATTAGAAATCTACCTCAATCGCACACTATTTAGCTCATTAAAATCTTTAGGAAAATAAACAAACCGATCAAAGATGGCTGGATTGCATAAGGCATTAGTTACTTCTTCAATAATTCTGCTAACAGAAGATTGAGACACGGACGCATGTCGATTTTCGCCAACATCCATTTGGTAACTACCAGCAGCAAAAAATCTCAAAGCAATAATTACCTAAAATAATTATCAATTTATAAATTAAGTAAATACAATCTGAAGCATTTATAAATAATTAAACAATAAATCATTAATAATACTTGTTGGAGTTGATATTTCAATACCAATTTGATGTGTATTTGACTATTTTGTTGTAAATTACATTAATTAAATGATTATAGGTATTTTGAAACAATGCATGATACTGCACTTATACTAATCATATAATATATATATATATATTAAGATAGTGAAAAACAGAAGAAAAACTGTAAAATTTAGCATTGTTCATGATATGTATATTAATTATTAATGGGCTTTGGCCCGTTTAAATAAATAAATAAATATATCTAAATGATAATTGAAAATATATTAAATTCTTACTATACTAATTTTTTAAATAATATATACCTATTAAATATTTTAATTTAATTTGAAAACAACTAATGTAAGATGAATAAGATCTTTATAGTCTTTACACACATGATAATAAAAAATAAAAAATATATAAAGGTGAATACACGAAAAAAAATCTAAATAGTAATTTCCTTAATTTTACACTATTAATAAATTTTATTTAATATTGTATAATGGTTAACTTATCCTTACTTTTCGTTCAATGGTTAATCCTCTAGATGTAGATGGTACATTCATATAAGGAGTCACCAAAGTAATGACACGTTGAGCCAATTCCTTAGACAGCCGATATCGTTTAATGAAGTTCTCTTCAGATAAATCTAAGTGAATAAGATCAAAATAAAATATACTTAATTAGTATTTTATTTATATACCAAGGTAAATAATTTAAGTTAATTAAAAAACCTAACACATGAGATGGTTTAAAATTAAATTGGACACATATACTTATTAAGCTAATGTTTAATAATAATCTCTTTGACCAAGTGTACAATATATGAATAAAGCTATACAAGCTAATGTCTAGGTTGTTTTTTGGCTATAGCATCAGTATTATTCAAATCCGCATCAAAGCACGGCTAAACCACCTCATATTTAATCAGTTTTAAATAACTTGTACAGCTTACCTGTAAAAGGATTAACTCCTTCATGTACGTGTCTTCTTGCTACTTGCGCCATATCTTCGACATGTTCAAGTACGGCTATCCCCGTGAATAGTTCATGTAAATCCAAATCGTCCATTTAAAATTTTTATGAACGTATGATTTAATCTTTAAAAACCACTAGAAAATTTATAAAAACACTTGACTCCTCAACGTCGAATATATCAACTCGTAACGTAAAATGTATGAGTACCAACGTGTAATTTGTAACAACAAACGCAACAGAAAATAGACATCAATAATGGTGACACTGATGTTGTGGCATATGGTGGGCTTTGATTAAGTATATTATTGTATAATTAATTATTTAATCAATACAACACAGAAATCACATGCTAAACAGTTGCAATTGATAGAAAGGAAAAATAAATACATTTTCTATTAATTTTAAACACATTGTACAGTTAATAGTGTTTTGATATGTTAATATCATTATTTGGTGGAAGTCTGTTATAATTGTTGAATTTTCTAATAAAATTCCATAAAAAGCAAAATAATAAAATATTTCCGTATACGGAAACCGCTTTCACACGCGAAAACCCATCCGAAGTATTCGTGTGAAAATGTTTCACATGACAAAACTGGATCCGTATACGGAAATGTTTTCAGAATACGATATTATGATATTATGGGAAAAACCATGAGAAAACGGCGATTTCCGTATAAGGATCTTTTTCGTACAAGTTTCAGAATAGCCCTCCTGGCACGTAAACTGTTCACATCCGATCGTACTCTACCCTGCGAAGTCCATCGTGCGTGGAAACGATAATTTTAGTAGATCTACTACAATAATACTACAAGAAGTACAATTTTGAGAATTTTTAACAAATTTACCGATGCGAAATGCTGATATTGCCAACTGTTTCATTTCTATAAAATCTACATAGATTCTTGTCAGACATATGACAATACTTATTGCATCCCACAGATCATACAAATATTATATAAATATATAAGATTACCCAGTCAAACACATTATCTTATTCTGTCGTAATTATGCTGATACTAGAACAGCTCTGAATTTACCAGACCATTTATATGAAGCACTAGGACCAGATCAAGAAAACTTCAACAAAATCATCACCTTCTTAATAACAACCAAACTGTACAACCTTATCTAATTTTATCTTATATGTTTTTTTTTTTTTTAGCTGTTCTCTCTTATCTATATATCTTTAACTATTTATGCCTAACATTTTGTCATCATTTGTAACCTTATTCTATGTACTAACATAATGTAATATTAATATTGTAAACTTCGTAAGCCAATAACCTAAGTCGTTGAGGCTTTAATAAAAAAAAAAAAAAAAAATATTACATAAATATATAAGAATAACATATGCACTTTCTTCAGTTTATTATTATTATTATTATTAGTCATTTAACGAATGCTGTTTAGCCCGTATTCTTGAACACACTGAACTTTAATAACGTTTTCGGAATTGGACGCTCACACAATGGAATTTTTGAGTTCAAACCATTCCAAAACGAGATTTTACCCAAAGTGTGAAGAATCCAAACAAATCAGATTACTTATGGCATTAACGTGTACGTCATGGAGATATCATTCGTAGTCCTCGAAGAAAAATAAAGGAAGGCTGTACGTTGTTTCTCGAATAGTAAACCGCTGTTGTTGATCTCGCGGAAGCCGGAAAATGACTAGTTACAAAGTTATGTTGGGTACGGAAATTACCAACGGACGAGTCGATAAAGATATTCACGTTTGTGGTGAGCGGGGTGTTATCGAACGTTCTAGAAATCGCCCCGCTCCCCCTCCTTCCTTTCCCTATCGGACTTCGACGGCGACGAAAAGGCTCGTTATGCCGCCGCAAGTCAGTGTCGTTCGACGCATGTACGTCGACTTGTCCCGTTCGTGTTCTGTTTTTTTTTTTTTTTATGCTCGCCAAAGTTGACGCACGTACGTTTGCGTGATTCCACGTGCGTGTTTTTTGGGTTTTGTTGACATTCGCGGTCGTCCGTTGACGTGCCGTTTTAAGTGTTCGGCGTATGCATTTGACGCACGTACGGTCGTATTTTCGCGTACGTGTCGTATTATCGGAGTAGCCGCTTTCGTTCGCGCGTACGTCGTAATTTCGCGTGCGTCTCGTATTAGTGGCGGAGCCGTTTTTTATTTGTGCGTACGCTGTGGTTCTCGCGTGCATGTCCGACCGACTTGTTGACATCGTTTTGTCGTCGTACGTGACGACCTGACAATACATTCGTTTGAGGCCTTCGCGGTGCTGGAGTGCTCGTCGGCCGAGTGTAATACCGTCCAGTTCGAACGAAAACGTGCCTCGTGTGTCTTGGTGGTTCGTTGATGTGGCAACACTGCACGTCAGCTGAAGCGGTATCACGTCAGGTCGTCATCATTGTTACACCCCCCCTTAACATTGTAATATTCCGCGCGAATACTCCCGTTTGTTATATATATGTTCTTTGTTTAACGTTGTAGCGTGGCACGCACCGTGTATATCATTAATGACTGTATATATATAATTGAGCTTGCGGTTCATCGGTTAGTATCATAATACACGTGTGCGTATTAAAGAACGACGTAATAAACAATCTATGTGAACACAATACAGTCCACATTAATTTGATGGTTTTATGAACCTGACTGGCGAAGTTTACACTCCCGCAAATTCGACCTGCGGGAATAAACGTCGCAAACAGTTATGTATAACTAGTGCCCGGAAATTCCGCTAGCTTGGTACATAACCCGTTGCGCAGTTGATCGTTCGCTTACCTGGTTTTGGATATTTACCGAAGGGCTGATTTTTCGGCGATAAGATATTAAATGAAAACCAAAAAAACCGGTATAAATACGTTTTCGTCTCATTTAAATATCGTCGAATTCGAATAACGTTTTCGACATTCGCCGGTCATATCCCACGCATAGTAGACAAAAGACGACGACAAAGCAATTGTTATGTTACAAGGAAATACGATTTCGTACAACACACAGTGGCGTATTTACGGGGGTGATATGGGGGATAGATCCCCCCTTGATTTTTTTTAGTTTTTGATATTCTTATTTACAATAGCCAATAGGTATGATTTTACGAAGTACTCTTTAGGTCAATAAAATATTTTTAAATATATATCCCCCCCTAGACGAAATCCTAAATACGTCACTGACAACACGATGTTGCCCGATCGAACGTCCGTATTTCTACGTCTGTATTCTGTTAGTATAACGGTCAAGACGACAAAATAAACTCATTTTCAAAAACCGACCACGATCTACTGAATTTCCGTCAACAATCCAAATCGAAAGCAATCGGTCGACGAACAGAAAACCTCGTGGGAACCTTGGAACCGAATACCGTTTTAGTCGCGCCGAAAGTATTCCGATCGGTTTTTCAGTTTTTTTAAAAATGTATAATTCAAATGATCGCGTATTTTACACAACATGATCATTTTACACAATATCAAAAGTCTATCACTTATTACTCATCAGAATTCATATTTTCAATTAAATATTTAGGCTTATAGTAGACTCGTAACTGTTGAGTGATTTCCTACGATTGTCTTTAATTTTAAACGGTTTATTTGTTTTTATCGTGCAATAAATTTTACGGTTTGCGGTTTTTTAAACGAAAAATAAATACAGATATCAGTAACGTGTCCATGGAGACATGACCCCCACCACATTGTTCATATACGTAATAATATAGTATACTTTATTTAATTGAAAAATATGCTACGGATTAATGCTTTTAATTCATATCGAGTTAATTGATAGCAATTTGTCAAAACGAATGTTTTCAAATTTAAATATTTTTTCCTAACCATTCGATATAAAAATAAAAAAATATATAAGTGTAAATTGTTAATATATAATTGTTAAATAAGTGAAATGTGTCACTTATCGCGGACTCGTATGCGTTAATCATTTTTCTTAATAGGCTTATTTTGAATGTGTGTGTTTGTGTAGGTGTGTGTGTGTTTGTGTGTGTGTGTGTGTGTGTGTGTAGGTGAGTAGGTGTGTTTGTGAGTATTTAGGTGTGTTTGTGTGTGTAGTTGTGTGTATGTGTGATTGTGTGTGTGTGTGTGTGTGCATGTATGTTATGGTAACATTTTATTGATTTTAAATTTATTCTCCCACTTTAAATATCCTGGATACGCCATTGTGACATTTATATAGCGCGGCAAAACAAATTTGCGCGCGGCGAACACACTTAGAGGACAAGCGCCAATATTTATTCATTTAAGTGCGTTAAGATATCGTTTTTCAACGATTCTTCTCGCGTCCACCACCGCAAACTGTACAACGACACGGTGGTGGTGGGACAAGTTTGAATCGAGAATTCCGCCGAAACACAAGTAATCGTTGACGTACATAGCGAAGGGCGATATTTATTTATTTAAGTGCGTTAAGATATCGTTTTTCAACGATTCTTCTCGCGTCCACCACCGCAAACTGTACAACGACACGGTGGTGGTGGGACAAGTTTGAATCGAGAATTCCGCCGAAACACAAGTAATCGTTGACGTATATAGCGAAGGGCGATATTTATTTATTTAAGTGCGTTAAGATATCGTTTTTCAACGATTCTTCTCGCGTCCACCACCGCAAACTGTACAACGACACGGTGGTGGTGGGACAAGTTTGAATCGAGAATTCCGCCGAAACACAAGTAATCGTTGACGTACATAGCGAAGGGCGATATTTATTTATTTAAGTGCGTTAAGATATCGTTTTTCAACGATTCTTCTCGCGTCCACCACCGCAAACTGTACAACGACACGGTGGTGGTGGGACAAGTTTGAATCGAGAATTCCGCCGAAACACAAGTAATCGTTGACGATATTGAAAAATGCTTAACTAAAGACAATCAAATTACATAGATGCTTGTCAGATATAGGACAATACCATCTGTATCCCACGGATCATACAATTATTTTTAAAATATATGAAAATATCATATGCCCTACGATTACATAAATACAATAATTTCATATGACAAAAATAAAAATAAAAAAATACAATATTTTGAAGCTTGACTTAATGTAAAAATGCGCGTCGATATCGTCTTCAAACTAAATTTTGCAGCGACCACCACGGCGAACTGTACAGCATACCGGATATTGTGCGACAACTCTGCTTCACGAATTCAGACGAAACTAGAATAACAGACGACGTGCTCAGAGAATACTAAAATTATCAGTACATATTATAAAATACAAAGTCGATGTAAGTGTTCACAAACTACTATATAAAATATAACAAAATTACATCAATCCTGGGACGGTACAAATGGTAAACCGAACTCGCTCTTAGACGCGTTGTCAGGCAAAAACCTTAATATCAAATTTAGTAAATTAACACCGACTGTAAAAAGAAACCAAATAATACCTGATTCGTGAACAATCGTAAAGAAACGAAACTGCTCACATCCTATCGTATTCTTCTTGACGAAAACTATTGCGCGGAGAACCCATATGATTTGTTGATCTTCTTCTCGAGGAACATCGTTGAGAAGTTGTTAGCAAATTTACCAAATGGAACATGTCGACATTTTCAATTGTTTCAACTCGAAACAATAAAATCACATACATGCTTGTGAAACATATCAATTTACATAATACAAAATATTTAACACACTGTTAAAAAAAACCAATATATTGTTTCTTGTCATTATATATAAAAGCACAGAAATATCGTATTTCGAAATACTTGGACTTATCCACCTCCACGAGCTGTACAACAACCAGGCAGGGATGCGACAATGCAGATTCGCCAATTGCGGCGAAACACTAGTAGTCATCGACGTGTTTTAAGGACAGTATAGTCCGATCCGTACGGTCGTTAATTTTAATTAAAAACTAACAAACGCAGGACAAAAACACGTCGCCGACAAGTCACCAGATTTTTTTTTTATGCATGCTACGATATCGTTATTCGGTAAAATTGCACGCGTCCACCACCTAAGGCTTTAAAACAACCAGGCAGGGATGCGACAATGCCGATTCGCCATTTCTGGCGAAACACTAGTAGCCGTCGAGGTGTATGTAGGACAGTCAAGTCCGATTCGTACGGTCGTTAATTTTTATTAAAAACTAACAAACGCAAGAAAACACACGTCGACGGCAAGTGACCAGATTTTTTTTTTTGCATGCTACGATATCGTTATTCGGAAATTTGCACGCGTCCACCGCCTCGGGCTGTAAAACAACCAGGCAGGGATGCGACAATGCCGATTCGCCATTTCTGGCGAAACACTAGTAGCCGTCGAGGTGTATGTAGGACAGTCAAGTCCGATTCGTACGGTCGTTAATTTTTATTAAAAACTAACAAACGCAAGAAAACACACGTCGACGGCAAGTGACCAGATTTTTTTTTTTTGCATGCTACGATATCGTTATTCGGAAATTTGCACGCGTCCACCGCCTCGGGCTGTAAAACAACCAGGCAGGGATGCGACAATGCCGATTCGCCATTTCTGGCGAAACACTAGTAGCCGTCGAGGTGTATGTAGGACAGTCAAGTCCGATTCGTACGGTCGTTAATTTTTATTAAAAACTAACAAACGCAAGAAAACACACGTCGACGGCAAGTGACCAGATTTTTTTTTTTGCATGCTACGATATCGTTATTCGGAAATTTGCACGCGTCCACCGCCTCGGGCTGTAAAACAACCAGGCAGGGATGCGACAATGCCGATTCGCCATTTCTGGCGAAACACTAGTAGCCGTCGAGGTGTATGTAGGACAGTCAAGTCCGATTCGTACGGTCGTTAATTTTTATTAAAAACTAACAAACGCAGGACAAAAACACGTCGCCGACAAGTCACCAGATTTTTTTTTATGCATGCTACGATATCGTAATTCGGCAAATTTGCACGCGTCCACCGCCTCGGGATGTACAACAACCAAGCAGGGATGTGACTAAACGGTCGTCAGTTTTTATAAAAAAAACTTCGACGACTTTCGACAAGATATATATATACTAATATATTAATTTTTTTTTATGAGCGTAAGATTTCGTATTTTGACTAATTTTCTTACGTTCGCCGCTGCCTGCAGCACAACAACCCAGCTTTGGTGTGACTTCGCAAAATCGTCAAATACAGCGAAACTATAATAATTAGGGATGTGTAGATGACATATTAGGATTATTTGAATAAAACATTATATGAATAAAAATTACATTGGACCTAGTACGTTACGAGGAGCCAACGAACGCTCATTAACGGGTCGTCAGGTAATTATAAAAATGTCTAGTTTTGTAAATGATCATGGACCGTAATGCAAACCACATACCTGACTGGTGAATTAACGAAAATGGGACGCCAAACTGCTCATTTCCGATCGCTGTCTGTCTCACGAAATCCATTGAGTGGAGAAACGATTCCATTCGTACATCTACTACAAATGTTACTAAGTTTAGAAAAATTTAATAAATTTTTCGATGCAAAATAATGATATTGCCAAATGTCTCAACTCGAGACATTCTGCATAGATGCTTGTTGGACATATGACAGTACTTTTGTATCCCACAGATCATAGAATTATTATATAATATTCCACAAATCATAAAATTATTATATAATATCCCAAAGACCATAGAATTATTAAATAAAAATCATACGCAATGCGTCAACGTTTATACAACAATTTTAACCGCTATTATAAAAAAAAACATATTATTGACTGACGTTATATATAAGTACGCTACAATTTTGTATTCTGACATATTTCCATGCGTTCATCGCCGCCAGCTGTACAACTACCAGGCGGGGATTCAAATACGCTAAATCGCAAACTTTGTCGAAACACTAGTAGACGTCGACGTGCATTAACGAACAGAAGGTCCGATTCGAACGGTCGTCAGTTTTCATAAAAGTTTATGTTCGCGGCAAGAACACGTCGACGACAATCGACAATTTTTTTTTTTTAACGCGTAAAATTTTCTATTTCGACAAATTTTCTCGCGTCCACCGCCGCCAGGTATACAACAACCCAACGGTGGTATGACAACGCAGAATCGTCAAATCCTCCGAAACACGAGTAACCGTCGACGTCCACAGGAAATACTAGGATTACTAGTTTAGATTTCCGTATGAATATCAAGTACATAGAATTCGGGATGGTACGAGGAGCCAACTGAATACGCTCGTAGACTCGTCGTCGGACAATTACTAAAATACCGAGTGTATTAAATTAATACGGACCGTAAAAAATCTACATACCTGACTTGTTAACAAACGTAAACGGAGCTGCTACGTAAACTGTTCACATCCGATCGTATTCTACCCGGCGAAGTCCGTCGTGCGTGGAAACGATAATTTTAATAGATCTACTACAAAAAGTACAAATTTGAGAATATTTAACAAATTTACCGATGCGAAATGCTGATACTGCCAACTGTTTCATTTCTAGAAAATCTACATAGATTCTTGTCAGACATATGACAATACTTATTGTATCCCACAGATCATACAATTATTACATAAATATATAAGAATAACATATGCACTTTCGTCTTTTTTTCGGAACGAATGCTGTTTAGCCCGTATTCTTGAACACACTGAACTTTAATAACGTTTTCGGAATTGGACGCTCACACAATGGAATTTTTGAGTTCAAACCATTCCAAAACGTGATTTTACCGAAAGTGTGAAGAATCCAAACAAATCAGTTTACTTATGGCATTAACGTGTACGTCTTGGAGATATCATTCGTAGTCTTCGTTGAAAAATAAAGGAAGGCCGTCCGTTGTCTCTCGAATAGTAAACCGCTGTTGTTGATCTCGCGGAAGTCGGAAAATGACTAGTTACAAAGTTATATATAACTAATGACCGGAAATTCGGCTAGCTTGGTACATAACCCGTTGCGCAGTTGATCGTTCGCGTACCTCGTCATGGATATTTACTAAACAGCCGATTTTTCGGCAAAACGATATTAAATGAAAACCAAAACATAACAGTATAAATACGTTTTCGTCTCATATAAATGTCGTCGAATTCGAATAACGTTTTGACATTCGCCGGTCATATTCCTCGCGCAGCAGTACAAAAGACGACGACAAAGCAATTGTTGTGTTACAACGTAAAACGATTTTGTACAACGCTATGTTGCCCGATCGAACGGTCCGTATTTCTAAGTCTATATTCTACTAGGATATCGGTCAAGACGACAAAATAAACTCAATTTCAAAAACCGACCGCGATCTACTGAATTTCCGTCATCGATCGAAATCGAAAGCAATCGGTCGACGAACAGAAAACCGCGTAGGAACCTTAGAACCTGACCGTTTTAGTCGCGCCGAAAGTATTCCGATCGGTTTTTCAGTATTTTTAAAAATGTATAATTCAAATGATCGCGTATTTTACACAACATGATCATTTTACACAATATCGAAAGTCTATCACTTATTACTCATCAGAATTCATATTTTCAATTAAATATTTAGGCTAATAGTAGACTGGTAACTGTTGAGTGATTTCGTACGATTGTCTTTCATTTTAAACAGTTTATTTGTTTTTATCGTGCAATAACTTTAACGGTTTGCAGGTTTTCAAACGAAAAAAAAATACAGATATCAATGGCGTGTCCGTGGAGACATGACCCCCACCACATTGTTCATATAAACTTAATAATATAGTATACTTTATTTAATTGAAAAATATGCTATGGATTAATGCTTTTAATTCATCCCGAGTTGGTTGATAGCAATTTGTCAAAACGAATGTTTTCAAATTTAAATATTTTTTCCTAACCATTCGATATAAAAATAAAAAAATATATAAGTGTAAATTGTTAATATATAATTGTTAAATAAGTGAAATGTGTCACTTATCGCGGACTCGTATGCGTTAATCATTTTTCTTAATAGGCTTATTTTGAATGTGTGTGTTTGTGTAGGTGTGTGTGTGTGTGTGTGTGTGTGTGTGTGTGTGTGTGTGTGTGTGTGTGTGTGTGTGTGTGTGTGTGTGTTCATGTATGTTATGGTAACATTTTATTGATTTTAAATTTATTCTCCCTCTTTAAATATCCTGGATACGCCATTGTGACATTTATTTAGCGCGGCAAAAAAAACAACGACACGGTGGTGGTAGGACAAATTTGAATCGAGAATTCCGCCGAAACACAAGTAATCGTTAGGTGTGTTTGTGTGTGTGTGTTCATGTATGTTATGGTAACATTTTATTGATTTTAAATTTAACCCTATATATGATAATATATAGATTATTATATTATTATTATTATTATATATTATAATTATTATACGCTATAACGTACGTAAACTGTCTTGGCACCTCAGACAATTTCCGTAAAAGTGTCCTCTAAACCACAACAGCTTTTTACCCTTTAAAAAAAATTGTATTTTTCTATATTTATTATACTAAAACAATTTTAACTACAAAAAATTGTTTATTGTTTAGCGCCTTCGTTGCGATGGCGCCTTGAGCAAAAACCTTAGTCACCCCATTCTTCCTATGGCTCTAATCATATGAACGGTGGAAGTATTTGTACACGTGTAATTGCTTTTTTTAAATAAACTCGAATATATTATTTATAAAGACGGTTTGATATTCGTGAACTTAAATGTATATGATGTTATAGAACACAATGAATCCCGATTCCAACAATTAAACCAGTAATGATATGGCAATGCTTGCCTACGGTGGTCTTTGAATTACAATTTAACACCGAGAATTGTGAACATAGTTAAAATCGTACCAAGTAGTCACAAATTAACCATTTAAGGTTATCGAAATCCGTACAGATTAATCATACACAACGTATACATTTATTTACTTTGATATCGAAATCGATTCTGTTATCTGCTATGTATGCGTACTATCAAAGATTCATGTAAATTTAATGACGTCGCGACACTATCGGCACAAACGATTCTGTTCACGACTACCATAACTGTGTTCTGACCATTGTCTGTAATGATAATTCATAAATATTATTAAAACAAATGTGTTTAAAACCAATTTTGATATGTAGACTTCGGAGGAAATTCATTTTTAGAATACTACAATTTTTTTACTATTTCTTGTAAATATTTTTGCATTTTGAGACGTTGTCCTTATTGAACGGGTCCAATTGATAGTCCCAACTGAAAATAATAGTATATTATATATATTTATTTTAAATCAAAGGTATAGATATTTATGATACAAGGAATTATGGGAAACGTTCTCTTTATTCCGGGAATATCCAATATGCGACTATGCTAATTGTACTCGAGTTTGCCGAAATAATGTGTGATGTGTAACGTGAAGTATTGCTTTCTAATAATCTAATTCACCGGATACAGGTGTTTATCGATAAAAAAATAATAATCGGGCTATAATTTTGTTTTTTGCATTATTATAGTTTTCGAATACCTGTGATGGACGGAAACCGCCGGTAGAGTATGACCCGCCATCAATGATCGGGCTGCGTGCGGCGTGAGGAGAGTAAGTTGTTGTAAGTAGGAGAGTACAGCCATTGCCTACAGCATCCGTGTTCCGAATATTTCGCCGATAATATTCTTAGCGTTGCAGATTTTACGACATTTCGGTCGAGTATTTTAAAGAAGTGCTTTTTGAAAGATTATCGAATGACCAGTAGCTTTCGTGGTTATATAATGAATTTTTATAATTATGATTATTATTATTGTTATTAAAATTAAATTATTTTTTATTATTATTATTATTTTAATGTTATCGGTGACACTAGTATTGGTTTTATATATATATACATAGATTATTATTGGGTTAAAATAGTTAATTTTACATTTTTATATTTGATATTTAATTTATAATTGTTTGAGTAAAGGACTTATAAATGTATTATTACAATTTTTGTTTTCCTGCCATGAACCATATAATATCTGTGTATCAAATCATTTTTGAGCCAGAAGAGCAAAGTTTTAAGTATGTTGATACTTACTGGTTTAGGTTAAACGAAAATCTATATTGCTTATATCTAGATTTCATCTTATATCTAGATTTCAAAAACTTTTAGGAGAAGTATACGAAAGGAAGTGTACCAGACCAATCAACTCTACCAAAATGATACGTTTAAAACTCTTATAAAGAAACAATAGAAAAAATAAGGAAAAAAGTTATTGGCAAGAAACTTTGGTTTTCAATAGTTGAAAAGACTGACGCTGATGGTCGTTTCATAGCCTTTGTTTTTATCGGAATATTAATGGCAAATAGTCCAGGTGAATTTTTTTTATTTAATCTTGATCAGTTAGAAAAGTAAATCATAGTACAATGTGTACATTATTTGATAATTCTCTTTTTTTACAATGGCCAAACCGGCAAAATCAAATCTGAAGAGATCAAAATCATCTAAGACATTTTGACAAATTCAGTCACATAAAAAGTAATAAAGGAACTGCAATTAACCAATAATTACAGTGCTCAATAAAAATGTATAACTAAAAATTATTTGTAATAAGAATTAACAAGTAACGATATGGTATACTTCAAATTTGCAGCTTTAACATCAGTAGATATCCCTGTGTGCAAATATTAATCTCAGAGATGTAAAATAGATGTTATTTTGAGAAATGTGAAGTTTAATATTAGAGCCTATAGAAATCTCAGAGTTGTCACCGGAATCGTTAATATCCCTACCTGTGAAGTTCTTGTATGAGATGTCACAATACAATGTTCTATGTTTCATCACATTGTGACTTCCATATATAATACATATGATGTACAGTGATTTCCTATTTTAAGCTCACTGAAGTCACATAGCGCATAAAACGCTACCAAGACTACAGTAATAATGTCACTTAGATAATACATGGTTATGTCTCTGTGATATCATTAGGTGATATCTATTAATCTTAAATATGTAACTTTTAGTTATTATAAATTGGTATGAATTAATACAAATGACACTGTTGAATATAAAAAACATATACATGTATATATTATGTATTTGGATTGATTTAATTTATAGTCATTATTGAATTTATACAAGATTAAAATATTAATATATGATACATTTTAAAATGTTATAATTTACAATTTTTAAGTACATTTAATGCAATAAGTATAAAATCAATTATAATACATATTTTTAATAATTTAAGCATAATAAATTTTAAATAAGTTAAAAAAAAAAAATTCATATACTTAATATAAAACTAACAGGTAAATTATTAATTATCGATGTATGAAAATACTGTGAGACACTTCAAGTTTTATATGAAAATAAAATGCATAATAATAAAGTTATTAATGTTAATATTGACCCTGCTATTATTTAAAAACACAATTTTCTACCAATTATAATTATAATTCATGAAGTAAAGCTATGGCTATAGATTTATTGTTTGTTGGTATATATAAGCATTTATATTTTAAGCAATTGTAATTGATTAACTTTGGCTGTGATTTGGAATTCATATTATTTATGTAAAATGTTTTGATTATACAAGATGATATAGGATTTTGAAACATAACACAATTTTAAAGGAGTTATAAAAAGATTAATTTGTCCATTTTTGTCTTTAATAATTTTGTTAATTTCAATATGTCTTGATTATTTAAAATAAAATATTTATCCCTAATATTTTTTGAACTTACTAAAATTATTAAGAATCATTTTTTCATATACAAGAGAATTAGAAGGTTCATTAGAATTAATTTCTTTTTCAAAATGGGATATTTAGAGAACTACAATATGTTTGATTATTAACTTGTTCAATAATTCGATTGTAAATATCTTGGAGGGGATACCTTGAATTTTTAAAACTTTTTTTTATGAATTGCAAATAGTTTTCATATTTGAATGCACTAAATGCATCTAATGCACCATGGATAAAAACAAAATCGGAAATATGAATTAAACCGTGGACATTATATCCTACATATTCTTCGCCATATAAAAAAGAATATTCATTTACAAATTTGTTTAATAATGTTTTAGCTAATTGGTTATGAGTATGACATGTTTCAGAAGATATAAGAAGTCTAATAGCACAATGTAAGAGCATAAAATGATTATAAAGGGAATTTTTCAATCTACCTTTTAAAACTATTGGACCTGTATAAAGGAGAAAAGCCCTAAATTCTGTTCCTTTCCAGAATTCAACTTCTTCCAAAGATCTAGGTAATCGAGTAAATTCTGAAGGCATAAAAGGTTTTAAATTAATTAACTCTTCTGATACTTCATCAATATTTAACAATCGAACTTGCTTCTTCCCTTTTGTCCAAAATGTGAGCAACCTTTTAGTTACTCCCAAACATACATTATGTAAATATTCTAAAACAACTGTTGTAGATATATCAATTGGTAACTCTTCAAGAGGGCTTGTATCTTTGTGGTAATATTCATCTTGTTTACAACGGAATGATTGGTCAGAACGTAAACTAGCTTTCATATCTAAATATGCCATTCGGTTATTAACAAATGTACCCTCTACTGTACAAGAGCTGCAACCGTGGTAAGCGTTATGGCCTTTAACATTAAGTAGAAATGCCTTAGCAGGTGCATCACATACTATCTGACTAATTTTAAATGTAAAAAACTTTGTTTTCAACAGATATTCCTTTTAAAAGAATTTCCTTAATTTCAGTTATGAAAAGGTTCATTAAATGAAAACTAGAGAATGGTTTCTTAAATTTTCCATGATACAAGCCTACTGGGAGAACTAATTGTGACAAATGAGGTATATTTACAAAGGAAATAAGAATAGGCCAAAAACTAGACTTGGAGCTAGAAGAAAGTGGTACACCATCAACATTAATACCTAGTTCTAGTAAAGTATTATTGCTGAAACATCTGTTATGAACAGTTAAGTTTTACGTAACATAAATTCCACACCAAGATGAACATATGTTCCTGGGGGGCACACTAATAATGGTATGCTCTTTTAGCCTTGGTGTTTGTAGCAATGTCCTGGCATCTTTTGGAAGATTTAAATTTTCTGATCTCAAAATTAAAAGTTAAAAAGAGAATTTAAACAGTTGTGTGAGACATGAAATTTAGCAACCCATTTTTTTAATTTTTGACTTAATGTTTCAACAGTACCAATATTACCTTGATCATTCAAGTTTGTTATTTGACATGATTATTAGCAGAAATAAGTTTTTGAGCATTAGTACAGTTAAACAAATCGCATGGTAAAACATTTGATGTTTTTCGAAGATAAAGTCGGCATAGTAGAAAAAACTTCTAAACCCATTGAATTTATTGTAAATATTTTGTTCTGCAACCATATTTTGTGAAAAAATTGCCAAACTCGTTGGTAACTTCATGTTGTGTACGGCGCAAAAAGTGTCTTCTTGATAATAACTCATTTGCTTTCCTTTTACGAATCTGAAGAAAAAGAATTTACATTGTTTTGTAAGTTAATAATAATTAAAAAATAAAAACATACAAAATATAGGCTAGACTGTTAATTATTACAGTTTAATAATAATAGTAGCTCTAAAATAATGTGGTACAATAACTTAATGCATGTTATCACAGTATGACATTATTTGAAATAAAAAACATTGTTTAGATACATGCTTGATACTTCTATATAATTAAAAAATTTAATGTTATTACAATTTATGTTTTATGAAATATTCTGAATAGGCTGAATATTAATAACTAATATCATTGTAATTTATTTAATTATTATATATTATTATAAAATAACTAAAAATTTATTATTTTATTGATATATATTAAAATGTAAGGATTACTAAAAATAAATATTATAAATATAAAACCAAATTAATACATAATACAGACAACCTTTGTTACTTATGTTTTAAAATAAATAATGAAATAAAAAAATTCAACTACTTTTTGGTCAAAAATATTTAATATTATTATTATAAACTAAATGATAATAATAATTGTAATGATTAAAAAAAGTTTAAATTTATTTTTTCTCTCTACTGAAAACGCATGGTTGCATGTCGAAACCAATCTTTAACATGGTTTTCAAATCTGACTCTTTCCCATTGAAATCCTTAATAGCTGTACCTAAAATCATGTAGAATTTATTAATTACATAATATTACACTCACATGTTCTAATATATAAAATATATTTTTTATTACTTTTAATAATGTTTATTACTTTTAAATTTTGCAGTGGATGATTCTGGCGAAACCCTGTCCATTGAATAATTAGTAGCCAGTTCATTAGTAAATAATTTACTAAATATTCTTTTTACAAAGTTCTTGAGGTTTGTTCCACCAACTTGATGTATATAGTTGCTCTGTAACAAATATATTTGTAAAAGAAAAATTATTAATACTATTAATTAATAATTTATTTGCATTTCATAATATTTAATAGGAATATTATACATACTAATTGACGTTCAAACGTTTTCTTCTCTCGTTAATTTTTTTTCTATATCATCAATACCCATCTTATTTTTAAAGGAAATAGAGCTAAAAATTCTGCATTATAAACATTGTCTATTGGGTTACCATTAACTTTAGATTCTAATGATTCTAATTTAGCATTTAATCGTTTAACGACTTCCAGTGTTGTCATTTGCAATTCAATTATTTTTTTTAACATTTTATTTGAATTTTCTATTATATTTGATTTATCTAGACTTAATGATTCATATTGATTATTATCAGCATCAAGTGAACAATTTTGTAAATTTTTGTCATGATTAATGGTGTTTTCTGGTCTAGCATCTAAATAATAATAATAATAATAATAATTAATTAATTAAATTTAAATTAATTAATAAATACAAATTTAAATATATTATTATAAAAAATATTTCATTACATTCTGCCTATAATAATTAATCAACAATATTTACGATACTGAATTTCATGTTATAATTAATTCAAAAAACTTGTTGTGAATTAAATTTTTACATTTTTAATACATATTATAAAAGTATATAAATCAAACTATTAATAATATTATTATATTTCTAAAATATATTTTAGGGAAAACATGTGTACAAATTGTGTGCGTAACAACAAATAATAAATTTGAAACCGTAAATACATACCAACTAATGGCATGTCATCGATATTATTTGAGGATTCAGTTCCTTACTGTGTCGTTATAATGTATAGATGTTTTTATGGCAGCTAAAAAAAAATATATATTAATCATAATAGAAATTACAAGTAACATTTTTTTATAAAATCATTATATATATCAATAAATATTTACATGAAATGATATTGCTATTTATTATTTTGCTTATTTTAATTGGAGTTTGTAAAAAACTATCATTAGAATCTACAAAACACGAAAAAACAATTAAAATAAAACACATATTATGTTATGCAAATTTAATAATGATATATAAAACAACAATAAAGTAACAATTTTAAATATAAAAATATTAATTAAAACTTGACTATTAAAAACCTATTACTACTACTATTAAACCTAGTAAAAAATCCAATTAAAATTCATCTTAAAAAAATATATAGTTAAATAAATTGTAAAAATGCTATTATTTGTAACATGGCGAAATTGAAAATACTTAAAAAAAATCTTACTTTCTGTATTATCATTATCCAATACGTTTAGTTTTATTCTTTGTCTAGGTGGAGTTTTTTCTGTTTCAATGGTAGAAATAAAAAGTTCTTTTTCTTTATTTGCTGCTTTAGTGTAATCATCTATAATAAAAAAACATTTTGAATAAATATTAATTATTAGAAGAACTGTTCCTAGTGATGGTTAAATAACAAACTAATTATATCTTACCAAAATACTGTGATACAATTGTGATTGGATATGTTAGGCCATCAATTTCTGGTTCACAGGATTCAAAAATCATTGATGTTACATTTCCTTTATTAGGCCATTTACAAAAACATATTTTACCACAATAAATTATCCACTTTTCTGGAACAATAGAATACTTGTTTTCCGATGTAAAATAACCAAACAATCCACTATTAAATACAAAGTATTACCACTTACATAAGTGCATGAGTTGCATTGTAAGTATAATTGTATAAACGAAAATCAAAAATGTATTTTGAAGTTTTAAATATTTTTCATTCATACGTATGAGATTTACAATTTATACATATCACAGGTGTATGCATACGTGGCGTATTTATGGGGGTGGTCCAGGGTACTGGACCTCCCCAAAGCCCAAAAAAATCAGATAAATGTTTGTTATACTGCATAATATATATAATATAATAAATAATATATGATAAATACACCTAAATATATTGAATTTCACCTCCTCCAAACAATTTCTAGGTATGTAACTATTATAAACTATAATCTATAACAGTTTACGCATGAACTATGGACCCCCCGAAATTTTTGAAAATACACTACTGCACGTATATTAAATATTAATAAATTATTTTTATAGGTATTACTATACATAATATATGTTATTCATTTACAATAATATAAGTAGTTACTTCATAATGATTTCATTGAAACCTACTATAGTATATTTATCAAAACCATCAAAAATAATTAAAACGTAAAGATAAATGCAATACTTACTAATTAGTTAATATGAAATAATAAATTAAGTACGTACCTGTTTGGAATTATTTGAATTATCCATTTTAAACTTAATAATAAAAATTTTGGTTGAGCGGTCGAATATATAAATAAAAAAATTATATACGATTAGAACACATACAAAAAAACTTCATTATTCACCTAAAAATTCATACAAACTACATGTTTTCATGAGAGTAACTCGACGAGTGTTTCGTCGGTGGCGAGAGCGATATAACGGTATAATCGCCGTCGAGAATATTCGAGAAAGATTCATTTTGGGAAAAACCCAACGAATTCTTCCCAGAATATCCGTCGACGGAACTAAATATCACCAAAATCATAATCTAACAAAAATATTTATTTATAGTTCAAATGATTATTGAAAATTGAATAAATGGATAATAATCAGTCGATATCCATTTAGGACATCCTTAAACCTCCCATTTTATAATAGTATTAATTTCAGTATTGTTATATGAATATGACTTCTCAGAGCACAGAATATAGTGTTCAAATTTCTATATAATATTGTATATCGAAGTCACATAAAATTTTTTTTGTGACATCGCAAACAATTAAATTATGATATATACTTTTATTAAATATCTATTAAATATCACATAGAAGTTTTCATGTGATATCGCATTTGAGATTTAAAAACGCTGTCGTATAGATTTCAATATCACCTTATTGCACTCAGGGATAGAACGTTTCATTTTCCTTGTATAAAAATATTTTGGAGCCAAATAGAATTATTCAAATTCGAAATATCAAACAATCTCCGAATGTAAAGTGCAATTGTTACATTGAATGTTAATCGTATAATACCTTATGTAGTATAAAATAACGTACCCTTCTATATGTGAAATTCTATTGTTAATTTTCAGGTACCGAAAGAGATTAAAAATTTACAGATTTTAAGTGAAGTTTTACGTATATATTATTATGTGTGTATATTTATATATTATAATTTTGTTGCTAAAAAAATAATTTAAAAAAATAAATAAATAAATAAAAATTTATATAAATGTGTATTTCTAGTTTTGAGATGCATATTTCTGCATTTTTTAAGATGTCGTAGTGTATATTTGAATGTACAATGTGACATTTATTAATACATAAATGCATGCATATTTAATAATTTTGTAATGCATTAAATACACAGCAATGGTTATTACTAATAATATTTTTAAAGATTTTGTTATACGGGTACTAGTGTAGTATTATTGCTTAATTCTAACCCGTACAAATATATTTAATGCAAAAAGCTTTTTTAAATGTTAGATATAATTTAAAAGAAAATTTAATAAAAAAATAGAAAAATTTAGGAAAAAGGACTTTACGAATTAAAAAAAATATCTGTTTCATATTTTACAATATTATACTGTATATACAAGAAAACATTTGTGGAACGTTAGTCTCTGCTTTGATATATTTTACATTTCATTGTAGATCAACGTATATTTACCAATAAATTGGGCAACGTAACTTAAAACGTTAAAAAGGCGATGCTGTGTTTGAGGGTGGAGGGAAGAGGGCTGGGGTGGTTTCGATAGCTCTCCTGAAAAATCAATGTGTTACTCTGCGTATTCATTATCGAAATTTGATGTGTATTTCATATAATCGAATGTATACGAGTGACGGCGCGTTTATTGTTGTACTTACGACGACATCTTATACAATGCTTAGCACACAGATATTTCTTTACAGGATTTGCATTCTGCACAATTCACCGTCAGCTTTCTACACGTTGTAGTTTTCACACATCGAAGTTCAGATAGGAAGACACATGCGTTAAATTCCGATGAATAATTTCTCGTGTTTATGTACGATTTCGAGTTACACACTGACGATAAATTTCGCATGTTCGCATTGTAATACGGAATGAAGAATTTATTGTGTATTATTAAACAATTGATACTCCGTTGCCAAAGGTGACCAGAATGTAACATTGCGTTTAAAAAACATTCGATTTTCTTTCTTGCCAATAATACAACCGCATGCATTTACGTTATTATGAAATGGAAATAAATTCGGATTAAAAATATATTGTAACACATCACTGGATACAAAAATACGGTTTATACCGCTGCGTAGGGTCAATTTCACATATGTTATTTTCATGATGTTTTGATAACATTTTTACTTTTGGTTTGTTTTAGTTGATTTTAGAGGAAGTTTCATATTATCAGGATATATTTTTTTTTTTGTCTTATCACTGTATGAAACTTAAACATGGGTTTGAATATCTAGAAATCGGCCTCAACCGTTTGTACAACGATTTTCGGTTCATTAGTAAACTCCTGATGTACCGCAATTGTTCGGATACGTGATGTGTCATAAAGGACATCAAAAATGTATGTGAAAATATTAGTCTCCATAGAGGTGATGAGACTCGAGGAAATTAATCTCAGTCAGTACCCATTACACCTTGCAACCCCTCTCGATCATACATACGTCGTTTGCAAGCCGATAGAAAATAGTAGTGTATCTTTTTCAAAGAAACGCGACTCGGTTTAACTAAAATAAAGGGCCAGGTATCTAAACAATATCGAATAACCGTTAATAGTTCCAACCAAGTCGTATATGGTATGGGCCCCCCACCGAGGCAAAATAATATACACGAATTGGAAGGGTCAAGTATCTCAAAGTTTTGGAAATCCGGACGAAATAATGCCAGAAAAAAAATCGTACACGGTAGAAGAAAAACTATGTCCAACGTCACTTTGATAGGACAGTTAAAAAGAACCGCCCCAGTGGTCGAAGTTATTGTTAAGGCCTACCGTTGTCGTGAAGCTGTTTGTAAAAATTAGGAGGAATCAAAAGACATAGCTTTGCGTTCGATTTTTGTCATTAGAGAGACGTCTAAATGTAATACGGAATTAAAAAAAATGATTTATATTAAATTCATCGAAGAAATATCTATGCTTTAAAAGGCCATAGTCACTTGTCGATACATATTAATCTAATCACCATTTAACTTATTACCACATCACGCTGTTCTTAAGGCAGACAGTTTGTGACGACCAAAGGTACGTGTGTGTTCGAGGGTACTAGTTCCAACAACAAAATTTTAAATTAAAAAAGGTTTGTTAAAAGGGCCCGTGAAAAAGGGAAAAACCGCACGTTCTACCGTTTTCGCCTACAAATCCTTAACGCGTTTTAAGCAAATGTATCGAAAAATTCAAATCGTAATAACCAAGAGATTCCCAATTAATATTATGGGCCAAATACAATGGAAAAAAATAATATCGAAAAAATTTTCTGAAACATGGGCCCTTTTCCCGGCCTTTTTTTTACAACAGGTTTCAATAAATAGAATATAAGAAAGTTTATCTCAGCCCCCGAAGTCATAAAAAACGTTTTTTATAGGGACGATTTATAACGGGATAAAAAACGATAGCCGAAGCTTTGTTTAGAATGAATATCAACGTACAGCAAGGGGGTTTGAGTTGGGAATGGGCAGTAGTGACCCCCCTTAATTAGAAAACCTGTGAAGAAAAAGGCAATAAAAGCAAATTTAAAATTTTAGAATTGAAAGTCAAAAAAAAATTCAGGACCTTTGGAACCTCGGGGACGGCTGCAATAAAAAAGTACACCCATAGAAAATACTTAAAAAATTCAAAAAGAAAAAATTATCTGACATATCTTCGATTTAGCCCCCAATGGTTTAATAACCCAGCCTAAACAAGCTAAATTGTTTTACGAAAGGTGTTTTGTAAAAAAAATTTGAGTGGGATTGCAAGCCCCCAGACAAAAAAGAAAAATGGGTTAATTCCCGATATTTTACGACTAATAACGTAAATGTCAAGAAGTTCTTTAACAGCGAGAATATTTCCAAAATTTTCAATTTACGGTTTCAAATGCACCTTGAAGCTTAGGGTGCTTTATGTATTGAATAACGTAATATGGGGAAAATGAAGTAAAATTAATTCACGAAACGGGGTACTCCGTAAAAATTTTTGCTGCCTCGTCTCGAACTATGCCCGCGGTATTTTTTGTGCTTTTAAAGGGCAAAATGAAACAAATAAAGTTAAAAAGCCCTCGTTTTTTTTGGACTGATTCAAAAATTTGTTAGTCTGGATTTCGTAACCCATTCCTGGGGAGTTTGTTGCCCACGAGTGGGCGAATTCAGGTAAAAACACTATGTTGGGGCGCCATATAAAGGAAAAAGAAAACCCCGGGGGGTTATTTCCGTGGTTTTCGATCCCCATAAGCAAACGGGCTTGGGGAAGGGTAGTGGTTTAAAAAAAAGAAAAAATTGGGGCCAAATTTTAAATTAATAGTGAAATTGTGTACCTAAAACGCGTAAAAAAAAAACCGTTAAAAGTGTCTGAATTCTTTTTGATATTTTCATCTTAAAAAATTGTTGCCCCGTTAGCATCTGTTTGCTTTTCTTTCAAAAGTTTAAACCCAAAAAGTAAAGCTACGGTTTTAATACGGACGACTTTTTAAAGGCCATAGAATATAGTGCGGCGGCAACAAAACAGGGCAAAGGAAATATGATTTGAAAAAAAATTAAAAAGTGCAAAAAAAAGTAAAAATTTTGTTACGCTTTTTTAGACGAGCACAATTTTTTAGGGTGGGGAGAAATTTAAAAAAATGCTAAACCTTGCCCATTTCAACGCAACCTAGTTGATTCCGCCTGTTATTTTAAAAAAATTGATTTTCCAAGTGCTCTAAAAAATATAGGGGGGTCTGCTCCCATGCTTTCGTTGTGCGGAACGTTAGGCCTACACGGAGAAATATGGCGAGAAAAATATTTTTTTCAATGTGTGAAAAGTTTTTAGAACAAAAGCAATTGTTCAGCCCAAACAGGGTGACTTTCCCAGGGAAAAAGTGAACCCCAAAAGTCCATTTGCAATTGTGGTAGGATTTGCGGGCCTTTTTTTATAAAAATAGTTTTCGTCGAAATGCCCCCTCAATAAAGGTTGTTTTTATTTGTTGTTTTTACAAACAGGCATATCGAAATTGTTTGTGATTATTACTGAAACTTTCCTTAAGCTTAAAAAAAGGTTTTCAAACCCAGAGGAGTTGGAAAATTTTACTGATAAAGCCACAAATTTTTTGGTAATCGCCGGTAGCCGAATTAAAAAAATTATTTTATAGAAGAACCATGGGGAAAAAAAGGCTTTTACGGAAACAGGGAAATTTTGGAATTTCCAATCCGAAACCCCTTTTTTGGGGTTTATGGGTCAGCTGTTAAAGGGAATAAAACGCCCCTTTTAAAACTTAGGGAAGAAATATGACTAGAGGAACTTAATACCGTTTTAAAACATGTAGAAGTTGTTAAACTCTGTCCCTTTTTTTTTTTACCCCTGACCTTAGATCTTTCAGCCTTGACTCCTGGTCATTTTTTTAGGGTGACTCATTAAACCCCCGTCCGGAAAAATCTCACGGGAAAAGCCATTAAAACCCTTTAAAAAGGGGCGAAGAGTGACGCAAATTTCACGGCAACTGTGGTTTTCGATGCAAAAGGAAAAATTTTTCCAATTTTCAATTTCGTAGTAAATGGGCAGCCAAAAAGGTCCAAATGTAAGTTTGGGGCAGTGTTTGGGGGCAAGGGGGAAAACGTTCATTCCCTGGAAGCTGGGCAAAGGGAAAGGGTTGTGTCCGGGGTACGGAAGGTTCGAGTTGTCAATTTACAAACTTCCGTGGTCTTTTCCCCTTCGTACCAAATATGCCCTTTTCCTGAAGGAAACAAATAAAGAATGAAATTTTTTTATTTTTATTTTTCCCCTTTTATTTTTAATATTAAAAATTTTTATATTTTTTTGTTTTTTTATAAAATTTGATTTATTGAAGAAGGAGGAAAAGGAAAAGAGCCCTCACGTCCCGAACACGTCCCCCGGGGTCGTGCATGTGTAAATTTTAAAGCCGGGTGAGTTCGACATCGATTGTTAACTATGAGACGTCCCCACCCGGGTTGGGCGTTTCGGATATGATCGGAGGTCGTTCTTTTCTTTTTTTTTTCCTTTTCCCCCAATTTCTTTATCTTTACAGCCCCAGCCGCCGCGCCGCCGACAAACCCCCCGGGGTAAAACCCGTGGCGGCGCTAGAGGGGGGGAAGGTAGGGCAAGGCCTACCCCAAAATTGGGTTTTTTACCCCCTTTTCTCAGTAAGAAAAACGAAAATTAAATTTAAGTATTTTGTATTTATTTTTCTGCGTTTCATAGTTTCGTGTGAATCGTCGTATTTTTTTATGTGCATTGTTTAGTAACAACCCAGAAACACCCCCATTTAATTTGATTTCGAAATTTTTTATTTTTTGAAAAAAGTTAATACAGTTTTTTTCCTTTTTTAATAATTTATATTAAAACCCTATGACGGATTTTTACTAAATTATGATCTTTTCCCCCCCCAGAAAAATGGGTGCCGCCCCTGGGGAATTTCTTTGAATAATCATTCGATTAATACGAGAGACGACCGAAGTGAAAAAAACACGCGTCCGATTTCCGGGGCATTCACAGGGTCCCCAGCCGTTTTTTGCTTTTTTTTCTTCTTTATCAGAATGACGTAAAAATACCGTAGCAGCAGCAAGCGGGAAGCTCTGCGGGGGGGCCCCCCGGGGATTTGCCCGAAGAGAGAGAGAGTGGCGGCGAGGAGTGATGAAAATTTCATTTAACATCGCGCGCGCGGGGTTTTATTTTCAACGAAAAAATTTCGACCCCGCGCCCCCGGTCGATGTCTCCCAAACCTGACGGCGGATTTTTCTGTTTTACCCTCTCGTTACCGGGATTTGTTTCTTCGTTTCGTTTCGTCGTCGCTCGTTTTTATTGTGTACCCCCGAAAAAGTTCCGGGGCCCCACAAAATTCGTCGAATTGGGGGAATTCGGAACACTCTTTGAAATTCCTAAAACCGCCCCCCTTTACCCCGCTACATCGTAAACGAGCGTGAAAAGCATTCGAACGAACAGTGTAGGACTTCGAAATTCCCTCGGGCCCCTAAAACGAGAACGGTTTTATCGTCGAACAATTGTAAAAATCCCCTTTTTTTGAGATTTTGACGTCGTCGCGAACCCCGGACGAGCAACTGTGACGATAACCCCATTTGGTTTGAAGACGGCTTACGGGCCTTTTTTTTGAAACGGAAAAACCCAGTGCGAATTGTTCGCGGTTAAAGGGAATTTTTGAATTTTTATTTAATGATACGCACGATTTTGACGATAAAATAATGAAACAAGGTCAAGACAAAAATATGTGCAAACTCGGAAGGCAAAAAAGTGGAACAAAGAAAAAACGACTCTCAAAAGAAATTTTTTGTTCCGCCAAGGTGGTTTAGTTTCCACGGGGTCGTAAACGGGGAATTTTCAAAATAATGAAAAAAAAAAAATATGGGGGTTTAGGTTTTTATTTTTTTTCAACTTTCGATAAATATCGAATGCGAAATTTCCAAAAAAAGAATTTTTGGTACAAAGTGTATACTTCTGCTTGTCTACCACCGTGGGTGTTTACACCCAGCGGCGGTGGGTGGACAAAATTTTCGAACAAAAATTTTACGCGTTAAATAAAAAAACTTGTCGATTTGGTCGT